>JBBPBO010001985.1:49745477-49937422 GCA_037974295.1 Cicer cuneatum | reverse complement strand
CCCCCCCCCCCCCCCCCCCCCCCACACACACACTAACAATACATTGCATAGTTAGAAAATTGGATTTTGTATTCCCTATTTAAACTTATACTTCCTCTATTTAAAAAATTTATCCTTAGACTTACTAAAATATCCTTAAGTCTACCATAAAAACAAAAACAAATTTGGATACATGATTCTGTCCCACAATAAGAAATTTCTGAAAAAGTAATTTTTTTTCTTTAAAATTCTCTTATCGGAAATTTTCGGTAGTAATTTTCAATATTGAAAATTTCAAAAATGAAATTTCATGGAGTTAGTCTCATATGGAAATCTAAAAATCAAGTAGTTGTTCTCCATCGGAAATTTCATTTTTGAAATTTCTGATATTAAAAAATAACTATCAGAAATTTCAAATTTCCGATTAAAACTCCCAGAAATTTTATTTTTGAAATTTTTCGGTAGTGAAAAATAACTACTGGAAATTTCAAATTTTTGGAGAAACTCCCAGAAATTTCATTCATTCATGAAATTTCCAGAACAAGTTTTATTTTTAAATTATTTTTGTAACAATTTTTTCATTCAATTTTTTTTAGTGAGGACCAGAAAAGTGAAAAACACCATAGAACATTCTCGAGTTCGACCTCCTACACAATCTAATAGGAGAGTCGTCGCTAAAAAAGTGAGATAGAGGAACGAAGAGATGCAACAAGAGGAGAATTATTATATTCAGCTTGAGTTTGAGCAACAGAATCCTGCGTTTGATGATCGAGAGGAGCATCAACAGCACCAGGATAACATGTATCACCATCAGCAGCCTGAACAACCTCTATTTCCTGGAGGTCCTTACGAAATTTCCGTCCTTAAGGACTATGAGCACCACATTGCAGTTAGAATGTGGGTGGAAGTTACTAAATAATTTATTTTAATACATAGTATAATATAGCATAATATGTAAAGTTTAATATAGGCTAAATAACACCTGTAGTCCCTTAACTTAATTTCAGTTAACGTTTTAGGCATTTATATTTTTTTTTTCGAGTTGGTCCTTTATTTTAATTTCAAGTGACAATCTGATTTTTTTATGTTTTAAAATGTCAACAATATTATTCTTTTTTTTACAAAAATTCAAAATATTCATCAAAATTTTCAACCAAAACCCATAAAATTAATTATATTATTTAATATAATACAAATTTCATCAAATTCGTAATTCAAATCTTCAAATAAACTCATATTTTCATTCTTTATTTGATGTTGTTTGAGATGGAAATATGAGTTTATTTGAAGATTTGAGTTTCAAATTTGATGAAATTTGTATTATATTGAAGAATATAATTAATGTTATGGGTTTTGGTTGAAAATTTTGATGAGTTTTTTGAATTTTTGTAAAAAAAAAAAGAATAACATTGTTGATATTTTAAAACATTGATATCAGATATGTATTACCTACTCAAATAGATCGATGGATTACTATATTTGGGCTAAGTACTTTGCAACGATGTAGTTTGCACATGATTGACAGTAACCTCATATCTTCCTTTGCTGAGAGATGACACGCATAGACTAGCTCATTTCACCTGCCATTTGGTGAAATGACTATTACTCTTGACGATGTTGGGGTATTTTGGGCATCCCATGTTATGGAAAGTTTTTCACACCTCCCGCTAAAGCGAATAAAGATTTGGCCATTGTTGTTGTCGTCGAGTTATTGGGAGTTTATCGTGATGAAGCTGTGAATGAAACTAGAGTCAATAGAGGTGTTTCATATAGTTTTGAATGGTTGAAAGCTATATTCTTTAATAAACTTTGTGAAGGAAGATTCGACTGTGCAGCGAGGGCATACCTACTTCATTTGGTAGGGTGTACCCTTCTAGCTGACAAAATTTTTACCCTTATATTTGCAAAATATTTGTTTCTTTTTCAAGACCTTGATACTTGTGTTAAATGGGCATGGGAACCAGCTCTTACTATTTTATATGACTATCTTAGATATGGTATCATGCTTGCAACGAAGCAAATTGGAGGATATTTATCTCTATTCCAAGTACTATTATATTATTTTTTATACTTATTATATTGTTATTTGATAAGATGCTTATTTAATTATTTGTATTTTTTTATTATTTACATACATGGATTTGAAGGTGCAAACACGAGAAGGGGCGTTGAATTGTGTTTGTCAAACTTAAATTCTTTTGCTGTTTTGTTGAATATTGATGTGAGTTATTTGATGGATAATCAATCAGACTCAGCAGCGGATAATAATAACACAAGAACACAACAATTTATCCAGATTCACCATTAACTAGGCTATGTACAGTCCCTTCCTTCAGAAGGCTTTTTCACTAATTCAAACTCCTTTGAATTACAACACTATTGACCCTTCAAGCCAGTCTTCCCAAACAGCCTGACAACCCCAGACTTTTGAGGAATAACAACACCTTGACTCTACAAGCCAAGTCTTCTCAAACAGCCTGACAACCCCAGACTTTTGAGGAATGATAACAATACCTTGACTCTACAAGTCAAGTCTTCTCCTACCAATCTGACAACCCCAGATTGAAGAAGGAATCTACACCACTATCGAATTAGATTAAGAGGGTTTGGAACTTTGTAAAGTTGCTTCTGAAAAGCTGATTATTGCACTGATTCTTGTACTCTTTTGTTGCTTCTGGAAAGCTGATTGTTGCTTTGAATTTCTCTCTCGAAAACACTTAGAAAATATTGCTCTTGCACACTAAGCCTCTATTTATAGTTGAAAATAGGGCCTTAATTTGTTATGATACTATACTTCTGGAGTGTATTTCGATTGATTCAGTTTTGAGAACATCTTGGAGTATTTTGCTCAGATTCTGTTTTGAGCATGCTTTTACCTAGATTCTGTTTCTTGAGTCTTTTGCTCCAATTCTGTTTTGAGCATTTTTCTCAGATTCTGTTTCAAGCATACTTTTAGCTAGGATTCTGTTTCTTTGATATTCCTCTCTAATGATATCTTCTGACAGGTTCCTCTGATGATACACTCTGATGACCATCGTCTGGTAGTGATCTTCTGGTGACATCATCTTCTGATGACATCCTCTAGTGACGTCTGTTGGAACCAAGTTGGTTCTTGCAATTAAAGTTTTGATGTTAACAAATGTATTTTATTAAAATAACATATTTGACTTAGAAGAAGAATGAAAAATGTCACTAGAAGAATAGATCAGAGGATGACGTTACCAGAAGCAGAAATCGGAGGATGATGTCTCCAGATGATATCATCAGAAGAATCTGTCAGAGAAATATGCTCAAAACAGAATCTGAGAAAAATGCTCAAAACAGAATCTGAAAAATATGCTCAAAACAAAATCTGAAAAATATGCTCAAAACAGAATCTGAGAAAAATGCTTAAAACATAATTGGAGCAAAAGACTCGAGAAACAGAATCTAGCTAAAAATATGCTCAAAACAGAATCTGAGAAAAATGCTCAAAACATAATTGGAGCAAAAGACTCGAGAAACAAAATCTAGTTAAAAGTATGCTCAAAATAGAAGCGGAGCAAAATGCTCAAAATAGATTAATCGAAATACACTCCAGAAGTAAAGCATCAGTAGCAAAAGACTCAACATAATCTGAGCAAACTACTCCAAAATATTCTCAAAACAGATTAATCGAAATACACTCCAGAAGTAAAGCATCAGTGAAGTCCTAAAGTTCAACTATAAATAAAGACTTAATGCTGAAGAATAAAGCATTGAAAAACAGAAAAACAAATGAACACAAAAATACAGTGGAGGATAAAGACTTAATGCTTCAATTCAAAGTTATCTGAGAGTTCAAAAGAGAGAAACACAAATGAACAAGAGCAATATTTTCTAAGTGTTTTTGAGAGAGAAATACAGTGCAACAATCAGCTTTCCAGAAGCAATACAAGAGTGCAAGAATAAGTGTAGCAAACAGCTTTACAGAAGCAACGTTGCAAAGTTCCAAACCTTTGTTATAGTGGTGTAGATTCCTTCTTCAATCTGGGGTTGTCAGATTGGTAGGAGAAGACTTGGCTGGTTTAGTCAAGGTGTTGTTATTCCTCAAAAGTCTGGGGTTGTCAAGCTGTTTGAGAAGACTTAGCTGGTTTAGTTAAGGTGTTGTTGTTCCTCAAAAGTCTGGGGTTGTCAGGCTGTTTGGGAAGACTGACTTGAAGGGTCAATGGTGTTGTAATTCAAAGGAGTTTGAATTAGTGAAAAGGCCTTCTAGAGGAAGGGACTGGACGTAGCCTAGTTAACGGTGAACCAGTATAAATTGATGTGTTATTATGTTATTGTTATCCGCTGCTAAATCTGATTAGTTATTTATCGAATAATTCAAATCAACATTTAACAAAACAACAAAAGTAACTAAGTTTGACAAACACAATTCAACCCCCCTTCTCGTGTTTGCACCTTCACCGTTATCTTCTGATGACGTCCTCTGGTGACGTCATCCTCTGATTTCTTCTTCTGGTGACGTCATCCTCTAATTTTTTCTTCTGGTGACGTCATTATCTGATTTCTGCTTCTTGTTACATCATCTGATTTTTCATTCTTCTTCTAAGTTAAAATATGATTTTCATAAAATAAATATGTTAACATTAAAACTTTAATTGCAAGAACCAACTTGGTTCAAACAATCTTCCCTTTTTTGATGATGAAAAAACTATGTATTTTTTATAATACTTTTTCTTTCTTTTGACTTTGACTCCCCCTAAGACTAAGCTTCATTTTATATTATCTCCCCCTAAGTCTAATGCCCAGATACTATATCAAATACATCATCTTCTCTCCCTTTCAAATACATCATCTTTTCCTTAGATATTTTATCAAATACTACATTTTCTCCTCCTTTGTCATCAAACAAAAAGATTTGAAGGAAGAAAAGAGATCTTCTGTTTTTTTTATTTAAAAATAATGTAAAGTAAACTACTTGAAAACATTACACTGTTAATCATTTAACAAAATAAGGTTTAGGTTTTTCTTGATGAAGTCAAACCTATCTTCTTGTAGCGGTTTGGTGAATATGTCTGCCCATTGATGTTCAGTGTCTACAAACTGAATGTTGAGTACTCCTTTCTGAACATAATCTCTGATATAATGGTGTTTGATCTCTATGTGTTTAGCTCTAGAATGTAGGATCGGGTTTTTGGTTAGACAAATTGCAGAGGTGTTATCACAATAGATGGGTATGTTGGATTCTAATATTTTGTAGTCTTGAAGTTGATGCTTCATCCACAGCAGTTGAGAACTGCAACCAGCTGATGAATGTATTCACCTTCTGCTGTTGACATGGCAATGGTGTGTTGTCTTTTATTGGACCAAGAGATCAAGTTGTCACCTAAAAAGGTACAATAGCCACTGGTGCTTTTTCATTCAAGTTTATCTCCAGCATAGTCAAAATCACAGTATCCACTCAGTTTGTATGTAGGAGTTTTCTTGTAAAACAGGGTGAGGTTGGTAGTGTTTTTCAAATATCTAAGAATTCTCTTAACAGCAGTTAGATGAGATTCTCTAGGATTAGATTGAAATCGAGCACATACACACACACACTAAATATGATATTAGGTCTAGAAGCAGTAAGGTAGAGTAATGATCCGATCATTCCTCTGTAGATTTTCTGGTCAACTTTTTGGCCTGATTCATCTTTATCAAGTGAACAAGTAGGATGCATTGGTGTAGCCATAGGTTTGCAATCACTCATTTTAAACTTCTTGAGAAGTTCCTTTGTATATTTAGTTTGGTGAATGTAAATACCTTCTGGACTTTTCTGAATTTGTATTCCTAGGAAGAACTTAAGTTATCCCATCATGCTCATTCGAAATTCCTGCTGCATCAATTTAGAAAGTTCCTGGCAGAGAGTGCCATTAGTAGATCCAAAGATAATATCATCAACAAAAACTTGATTTTCTAAAAAGAGTATTGTCCACTTGTCCTCTTTCAAAGTCATTTTTAAGTAAGAAGTTACTAAGTCTATCATATCATGCCCTAGGTGCTTGTTTTAAACCATATAAAGATTGTTTAAGTTTAAGAACATAGTTTGGAAATTCAGAACTTTCAAAACCTGGGAGTTGTTTAACATACACTTCTTCACTTATATAACTATTTATGAATGTGCTTTTAACATCCATTTGAAATAATGAAATGTTATTATTAGCAGCAAAGAAAAGTAGGATATGAATAGCTTCCAACCTGGCCACTGGAGCAAATGTCTCAGTAAAGTCAATACCTTATTGCTGACTGTAGCCTTGTGCAACAAGTCGTGCTTTGTTTCTAACAACTTCTCCTTTTTTTTACTCAGCTTGTTTCTGAAGACCCACTTGGTTCCAATAATATTCTTTTTTGGTCTTGGTACTAGATCCCAAACATCATTCATTTAACTCTTCTTGCATTGCAATAATCCATCCATCATCTGCCAATGCTTCACTAACAGAGGTAGGCTCAATTGATGAGAGTAAGCCAAACAGATTGATGTCTTTTAGTGATGATCTGGTTCTTAAGGAATCACTTCCAATGATCAGATTTTCAGGATGAGATGATTGGTATTTCCATCTGAAGGTGCAAACTTGAGAAGGGGGGTTGAATTGTGTTTGTCAAACTTGAATTTCTTTTGCTGTTTTGTTAAATGTTAATGTGAATTATTCGATATATAACTAATCAGATTCAGCAGCGGATAATAATAACATAATAACACAGCAATTTATACTGGTTCACCGTTAACTAGGCTACGTCCAGTCCCTTCCTCCAGAAGGCCTTTTCACTAATTCAAACTCCTTTGAATTACAACACCACTGACCCTACAAGCCAGTCTTTCCAAACATCTTGACAACCCCAGACTTTTAAGGAACAACAACACCTTGACTATACCAGCCAATGCTTCACTAACAGAGGTAGGCTCAAATGATGAGAGTAAGCCAAACAGATTGATGTCTTTTAGTGATGATCTGGTTCTTAAGGAATCACTTCCAATGATCAGATTTTCAGGATGAGATGATTGGTATTTCCATCTGAAGGTGCAAACTTGAGAAGGGGGGTTGAATTGTGTTTGTCAAACTTGAATTTCTTTTGCTGTTTTGTTAAATGTTAATGTGAATTATTCGATATATAACTAATCAGATTCAGCAGCGGATAATAATAACATAATAACACAGCAATTTATACTGGTTCACCGTTAACTAGGCTACGTCCAGTCCCTTCCTCCAGAAGGCCTTTTCACTAATTCAAACTCCTTTGAATTACAACACCACTGACCCTACAAGCCAGTCTTTCCAAACAGCTTGACAACCCCAGACTTTTAAGGAACAACAACACCTTGACTATACCAGCCAAGTCTCCTCAAACAGCCTGACAACCCCAGACTTTTGAGGAACAACAACACCTTAACTAAACCAGCTAAGTCTTCTCAAACAGCCTGACAACCCCAGAATTTTGAGGAACGATAACAATACCTTGACTCTACAAGTCAAGTCTTCTCCTACCAATCTGACAACCCCAGATTGAAGAAGGAATCTACACCATTATCGAGTTATATAGTAAAGGTTTGAAACTTTGCAACGTTGCTTCTGGAAAGTTGTTTGCTGCACTTATTTTTGCACTCTTTTATTGCTTCTGGAAAGCTGATTGTTGCACTGTATTTCTCTTTCGAAAACACTTAGAAAATATTGCTCTTGTTCATTTGTGTTTCTCTCTTTTGAACTCTCAGATAACTTTGAATTGAAGCTTGAGTTCTTTTGTTTTTCGACACTTTATTCTTCAGCATTAAGCCTCTATTTATAGTTGAACTCTAGGGCTTCACTGATGCTTTACTTCAGAAGTGTATTTTGATTAATCTGTTTTGTGAATATTATGGAGTAGTTTGCTCAGATTGTGTTTTGAGCCTTTTGCCCACTGATCTGTTTTGAACATTTTGCTCCGCTTCTGTTTTGAGCATTTTTCTCATATTCTGTTTTGAGCCTTTTTCTCCAATTCTGTTTTGAGTATTTTTCTCAGATTCTGTTTTGAGCATTTTTCTCACATTCTGTTTTGAACATTTTTCCCTAACAAATTCATCTGACGATATCCTCTGGTGACGTCATCCTCTGATTTCTGCTTCTTATGACATCATCTGGTGACGTCATCCTCTGATTTATGCTTCTGGTGACGTCATCTTCTTATCTATTCTTCTGATGACATTTTTCATTCTTCTTCTAAGTTAAATATGTTATTTTCATAAAATACATTTGTTAACATCAAAACTTTAATTGCAAGAACCAACTTGGTTCCAACAATCTCCCCCTTTTTGATGATGACAAACAATGTATTTTTGATAATACTTTTTCTTTCTTTTGACTTTGACTCCCCCTAAGACTAAGCTTCATTTTATATTTTCTCCCCCTAAGTCTAATGCCCATATATCAATTACATCATACATCATCTTCTCCTCCTTTCAAAGACATCATCTTCTCCCTCGGATATTTTATCAAATATTACATCTTCTCCCCCTTTGTCATCAGACAAAAAGGATTGAATGAAGAAAAGAGATCCTCTTTTTTTTTCACTCTTTTTTTTTCACTTTTTTTTTTCGACTCTTTTTTTTTTTATAAAAGTACATAAAAATTAAACTAAGCTATTAGGTTAGGGATGAAGATAAGATTAAGTTTTTTCTTGATGAATTCAAACCTATATTCAGGTAGTGATTTAGTAAATATGTCAGCCCATTGATGATCAGTGTCTACAAATTGAATGTTAAGTACCCCTTTTTGAATATAATCTCTGATGAAGTGGTGTTTGATCTCTGTGTTTGGCTCGAGAATGTAGGATAGGGTTTTTGTTAGGCAAATTGCAGAGGTGTTATCACAATAGATGGGTATGTTGGATTCTAATATTTTGTAGTCTTCAAGTTGATGCTTCATCTAGAGTAGTTGAGAGCTGCAACCAGCTGCTGAAATGTATTCAGCCTCTGCTGTTGACATGGCAATGGTGTGTTGTCTCTTACTGGACCACGAAATTAAATTGTCTCCTAAAAAGGTACAATAGCCACTGGTGCTTTTTCTTTCAAGTTTATCTCGAGCATAGTAAGAATCACAGTATCCACTCAGTTTGTATGTAGGAGTTTTCTTGTAAAACAAGGTGAGGTTGGTAGTGCCTTTTAGGTATCTAAGGATTCTCTTAACAGCAGTTTGATGAGATTCTCTAGGATCAGATTGAAATCGAGCACATACACACACACTAAATATGATATCAGGTCTAGAAGTAGTAAGGAAGAGTAATGATCCTATCATTCCTCTATAGATTTTCTGGTCAACTTTTGTTCCTGATTCATCTTTATCAAGTGAACAAGTAAGATGCATTGGTGTAGCCATAGGTTTGCAATCACTCATCTTAAACTTCTTGAGTAGTTCCTTTGTATATTTAGTTTGGTGAATGTAACTACCTTCTAAACTTTGTTGAATTTTTAGAAAGAACTTAAGTTCTCCCATCATACTCATTTGAAATTCATGCTGCATTAATTCAGAAATTCTTGACAAAGAATGCCATTAGTAGATCCAAAAATAATATCATCAACATAAATTTGAATGATCAGAATATCATTGTCTATTGATCGGCTAAACAAAGTATTGTTTATTTGTCCTCTTTCAAAGTTATTTTTAATTAAGAAATTACTGAGTCTATAATACCATCCTCTAGGTGCTTGTTTTAACCCATACAAGGATTTTCTAAGTTTAAAGACATGGTTTGGAAATTCAGAATTTTCAAAACCTGGTGGTTGTTTAACATATACCTTTTCACTCAAATAACCATCGAGAAAAGCACTTTTAACATCCATTTGAAATAATTTGATATTATTATTTGCAGCAAAGGACAATAAGATACGAATAGCTTCTAACCTGGCCACTGGAGCAAATGTCTCAGTGTAATCAATACCCTCTTGTTGACTGTAACCTTGTGCCACAAGTCTTGCCTTGTTTCTGACAACTTCACCTTTCTCATTTAGCTTATTCCTAAAGACCCACTTTGTTCCAACAATGTTCTTTTCTGGTCTTGGAACTAGATCCCAAACATCATTCCTCTTAAATTCATTTAACTCTTCTTGCATTGCAATAATCCATCCATCATCTGCCAATGCTTCACTAACAGATGTAGGCTCAATCGATGAGATTAAACCAAACAGACTTATATCTTTTAATGATGATCTGGTTCTTAAAGAATCACTTCCACTTCCAATGATCATATTTTCAGGATGAGATGATTGATATTTCCATCCAAGTTTTTCTTCTGATTTCTCATGACTGGTTCTGATTTGATCAGATTCATCCTTTGAAAATGTGTCACATGCTTCTGACTTGCTTGTATCCTTCACTTCTCCAAATTCTGCTGGTTTATCTACTTCTGCTGGTTTGTCTATTTCTGCTTCCTCTGATTTTGTTAAATCTTTCCATAATCCATATGGTGTTTTAAACAACGTAGACCTAATAATAACTCTATTCTGAATGTAACATGCAGTGTTGATTGCTTCAGCACAAAAATGTTTTGCAACATTTAAATCATTTAACATAGTTCTGGCCATGTCTTGGAGTGATCTATTTTTTTTCTAACTTATCTTCAGATTTATCCTCTGAAGACTTGTCAGGTTCTTCTTTCATCTTCCATCTATTCAAGCTCTCTTGGTTTGTCTACATCAGCTTCTGGTTCTGGTAGATCTGTATCAGCTTCTGGTTCTAGTAAACCTGCATCGGTTTCCTCTGGTTCTGGTAAACTAGCTTTAGTTTCCTTTAGTTCTGGTAAACCAACATAGTTTCCTCTAGTTCTGGTTAACCTGCATCAGCTTCATCTTGCTTTGACTTTTCAGATCAAGCTATTTGTCATATAACATAATACAAATCAAATAATTTAAAAATGAACTCAATACAGCCAAACCATTAATTCTGCTTCTGGTGGTTTCTGCTTGTTTTTGAAACCACTGAAATACTGTTTCTGTTGAAGTGTTCACATCACGTGAATCACTTGGTTCCTCTAACAGTTTGACAACCTGCAGAATACTTATCTAGCTTTAATTTTTAAGATCAAGCTTCTTGTTATCACATTAAACATAAATATCAAACAATAATAGTATTTACAGCAAAATGTAACCTCTATGTCAACAGTTTCAGTTTTACTGTGAAAATCCTCTTGTTTCTGATTTTCAGATTCTGAATCTGTATGTTCTGTGATTAGATGGTTTGGATGAAGGAATTTGAATTCCCTTCCTGGTTTGTAGTCTTGATGAATTTTACTGGAGTGTTTGAAGAACTCTCCAAATACTGACACTTCTCTTTCTGCTGATATATCAGGTTCCTCTGATAGTTTTGGAACTTATGATAATTCTGATTCCTCTGGTAGTTCCAATTTTGTTGATATGTGTGATTTCTCTGTCTGTTTTGGTATATCCTGTTCCTCCTATGGTTTTGGTTCTGATAGGCATTGTATTTACCAGTTCTTCTTCCACCAGAGTTACTTTGCTTCTGCTTGGTATATGTTGGAACATAAACCTTTTTCCCTTCATATATTGCAAGCATCCATTGACCAGGCACCATGACTGGTGTTTCAATTTGGCTGCTTAGAACATCTGCAACATAGACAATTTTATCTTTTGGTACCCAAATCTGGTTGGGTCCAGGTTTGTTAGTCTTGAAAAGTTTCTTATTTTCCCTTGTATTTAGCATACGACAAGACACTTTGGAATGACCTTTCTTGTAACAAACAGTACACACTATATCAAAGGGAACAGGTTTAAACATAGGTTTAGGTTTAATTATTGTTTCTTCAAATCCTATACCTCTATTTCCGTTCCTACTGACTCCATAAATCATAGAAGCATATTTGCTTCTTTCCATACCACTATCAAGAAATTCTTGAAGAACTTGTTCATGCATATCAGAATTACTTGTGGTATTTTCAATTGCTGTTGAATTATGATTATTTTTCAGATTTAAACTTTCATCTTTCAGTTCAGCAAAACTTTTTTTCAAGCATACATTCTCTGTTTTCCATTCTACAATATCAGTTTCAAGAATGACACTTTCTGTTTTAAATTCGGCAATCTGATTTTTTAAAACATTAACTTCTTCAGTTAGATTTGTATTTTCTTTCTTAAGAGTTTTCAGTTTTAAAGATAATTTGTAATTACAGTTTAAAAAATCATTCAGACTAGTAATCAAATCAGATCGAGTGAATTCAGAATATACCTCAGTTTCATCATCTTCTGATTCTCTTCCAGAATCAGATTCTGTGTTGGATCCAGAGTTGGTGTGAGCCATCATAGCCAAATCTGCTTGTTCATCTTCAGAAGATTCATCAGAATCATCCCATGTAGCCATCATGCTTTCTTCTTAGTTCTGAAATCTTTCCTCTGGTAATTCCCTTTCTCCATATTTGGACATTCTGACTTGATATGTCCAGATTCATTGCATCCGTAGCAGATGATACCTTTCTTGTCATGTGTATCATCACTTCCTTTGTTGGACTGATTGGAATATCTCTGGGGAAATTTATTCCTTCTGTTACGCCACATCTTTCTGAAATTTCTGGATAAAAAGCAATCTCTTTTTCCTCTGAATTCAGACTTTGATTGTCTGAATCACTATCTTCTGATGTTGCTTTTAGAGCCTTCTTCTACTTGGATTTTAGTGCTAGAGTTTTGTTCTTCTTCTTGGGTTCATCTTCTTCCAACTCAATTTCATGTGATCTGAGAGAGCTGATTAATTCTTCCAGCTTTAGAGTATTCAGATCTTTAGCTTCCTGAATAGCAGTAATCTTTGGTCTCCACTTGATTGTCAGACTTCTAAGTATTTTCTTTACATGATCAGCAGTAGTGTAGCTCTTTTCTAGTACCCTTAATCCTAATACTAGAGTCTGGAATCTGGAAAACATAGTTTCAATGTCTTCATCTTCTTCCATCTTGAATAACTCGTACTACTTGACTAGAATGTTAGCCTTTGCTTCTTGGACTTGCTTACTGCCTTCGTAAGTCAGAATCAGATTATCATAGATGCTCTTTGTTGTTTCTCTGTTAGTGCATTTGTCGAACTCTTTGAACGTGATTGCATTGATCATGAACGTTCTGGATTTGTGATGCAACTTGAACATCTTCTTCTGATCAGCATCCATATCTCTTCTGGAAATTTTAATACCATCAACATCTTCTGGAGCAGTATAACCATCTTCCACCATGTCCCACAGTTCAGGATCTTGTGAAATAAAAAAACTTCTCAGCCTGTCCTTCCAGTATTCAAATCGTTCTCCATCAAACAGAGGTGGCCTGTTAATGTTTCCTCTAGTAGCTTCTTCATTGAATCCGGACATGTTGATCCCTTGGATCTTTCCTCAAACACTGCAAAGTGCTCAGCCTTGAGACCGGGTTCTGATGCCAATTGAAGGTGAAAACACGAGAAGGGGGGGTTGAATTGTGTTTGTCAAACTTGAATTTCTTTTGTTGTTTTGTTGAATGTTAATGTGAATTATTCGATATATAATTAATCAGATTCAGCAGCGGATAATAATAACATAATAAGACAACAATTTATACTGGTTCACCGTTAACTAGGCTACGTCCAGTCCCTTCCTCCAGAAGGCCTTTTCACTAATTCAAACTCCTTTGAATTACAACACCACTGACCTTACAAGCCAGTCTTCCCAAACAGCCTGACAACCCCAGACTTTTGAAGAACAACAACACCTTGACTATACCAGCCAAGTCTCCTCAAACAGCCTGACAACCCCAGACTTTTGAGGAACAACAACACCTTAACTAAACCAGCTAAGTCTTCTCAAACAGCCTGACAACCCCAGACTTTTGAGGAACGATAACAACACCTTGACTCTACAAGCCAAGTCTTCTCCTACCAATCTGACAACCCCAGATTAAAGAAGGAATCTACATCACTATCGGGTTATATAGTAAAGGTTTGAAACTTTGCAACGTTGCTTCTGGAAAGCTGTTTGCTGCACTTATTTTTGCACTCTTTTATTGCTTCTAGAAAGCTGATTGTTGCACTGTATTTCTCTCTCCAAAACACTTAGAAAATATTGCTCTTGTTCATTTGTGTTTCTCTCTTTTGAACTCTCAGATAACTTTGAATTGAAGCTTGAGTTCTTGTGTTTTTCGATACTTTATTCTTCAGCATTAAGCCTCTATTTATACTTGAACTCTAGGGCTTCACTGATGCTTTACTTCAGGAGTGTATTTCGATTAATCTATTTTTAGAATATTCTGGAGTAGTTTGCTCATATTGTGTTTTGAGCCTTTTGCTCACTGATCTGTTTTGAACATTTTGCTCCGCTTCTGTTTAGAGCATTTTTTTCAGATTCTGTTTTGAGCCTTTTTCTCCAATTTTGTTTTGAGCATTTTTCTCATATTCTGTTTTGAGCATTTTTCTCAAATTCTGTTTTGAACATTTTTCTCTGACAGATTCATCTGACGATATCCTCTGGTGACGTCATCCTCTGATTTCTGCTTCTGGTGACGTAATCTTCTGATGACATCATCTGGTGACGTCATCCTCTGATTGATGCTTCTGGTGACGTCATCTTCTAATCTATTCTTCTGATGACATTTTTCATTCTTCTTCTAAGTCAAAAATGTTATTTTCATAAAATACATTTGTTAACATCAAAACTTTAATTACAAGTACCAACTTGGTTCCAACACCATCCATATTTCTCTTTTGACTTCTCATGAGTGGTTCTGATTTGATCAGATTCATCCTTTGAAGATGTGTCACATGCTTCTGACTTGCTTGTATCCTTCACTTCTGCATGTTCTGCTGGTTTATCTGCGTCTGCTGGTTTGTCTCCATCTGCTTCTGCTGGTTTGTCTCCATCTGCTTCTGCTGGTAGATCTGTATCAGCTTCTAGTTCTAGTAAACCATCTTCTGGTTCTGGTAAACCTGCATCGACTTCATCTTGCTTTAACTTTTCAGGTCAAGCTATTGGTCATATAACATAATACAAATCAAATAATTTAAAAATGAATTCAATACAGCCAAACCATTAATTCTGCTTCTGGTGGTTTCTTCTTGTTTTTGAAACTACTGAAATATTGTTTATGTTGAAGTGTTCACATTTCGTGGATCACTTGGTTCCTCTGACAGTTTGAAAACCTGCAGAAAACTTATCTAGCTTTGATTTTTAAGATCAAGCTTTTTGTTATCATAGTAAACAATAATAGTATTTACAGCAAAATGTAACCTCTATGTCAACAGTTTCAGTTTTACTCTGAAAATGCTCTTGTTTCTGATTTTTAGATTCTAAATCTGTATGTTCTTTGATTAGATGGTTTGAATGAAGGGATTTGAATTCCCTTCCTGGTTTGTATTCTTGATGAATTTTACTAGAGTGTTTGAAGAACTCTCTTGATTCAGATTCTTTTCTTTCTGCTGATATATCAAGTTCCTATGATAATTCTGATTCTTCTGGTTCTGGAACTGATAGGTATTGTGTTGACCAGTTCTTCTTCCACCAGAGTTAATTTGCTTCTGTTTGGTAGATGTTGGAACATAAACCTTTTTCCCTTCATATATTGCCAGCATACATTGACCAGACACCATGACTGGTGTTTCAATTTGGTTGCTCAAAACATCTGCAACATAAACAATTTTATCTTTTGGCACCCAAATCTGGTTGGGTCCAGGTTTTTTAGTCTTGAAAAGTTTCTTGTTTTTCCTTGTATTTAGCATAGGACAAGACACTTTGGAATGACCTTTCTTATGACAAACAACACACACAATATAAGAGGGAACATGTTTAAGCACAAGTTTAGGTTCAGTTATAGTTTCTTCGAATCCTATACCTCTATTTCCATTCCGACTGACTCCATAAATTATAGAAGCATATTTGCTTCTTTCCATACCATTAGCAAGAAATGCTTGAAAAACTTGTTCATGCATATTAGAATTACATGTGGTATTTTCAATTAATGTTGTATTATGGTTATTTTTCAGAGTTAGACTTTCAACTTTAAGTTCAACAAAACTGTTTTTTAAACATACATTCTCTGTTTTTAATTCTGCAATATCAGTTTCATGAATGACACTTTCTATTTTAACTTCTGCAATTTGATTGTTTAAAACATTAACTTCTTCTATTAGATTTGTATTTTCTTTCTTAAGAATTTTCAGTTTTAATGACAATTTGTAATTGCAGTTTAAGAAATCATTCAGTGCAGTGATCAAATCAGATCGAGTGAATTCAGAATATACCTCAGTTTCATCATCTTTTGATTCTCTTTCAGAATCAGATTCTGTATTGGATCCAGAGACAAAATTGGTGTGAGCCATCATAGCCAAATCTGCTTTTTCATCTTCAAAGGATTCATCATAATCATCCCATGTAGCCATCATACTTTTCTTCTTGGTTCTGGAATATTTCCTCTTGTGTCTCCCTTTCTCCATATTTGGACATTCTGACTTGATATGTCTAGATTCATTGCATCCGTGGCAAATGATACCTTTCTTGTCATGTGTATCATTACTTCCTTTGTTGGACTGCTTGGAATATCTCTGGGAAAATTTATTCCTTCTCTTATGCCACATCTTTCTGAACTTTCTGGATAAGAAAGCAATCTCTTATTCCTCTAAGCTCAGACTTTGATCATCTGAATCACTATCTTCTGATGTTGCTTTCTGAGCCTTCTTCTGCGCTGATTTCAAGGCTAGAGTTTTGTTCTTCTTCTTGGGTTCATCTTCTTCCAACTCAATTTCATGTGATCTGAGGGAGCTGATTAATTCTTCCAGCTTTAAAGTATTCAGATCTTTAGCTTCCTGAATAGCAATGATCTTTGATCTCCACTTGATTGACAGACTTCTAAGGATTTTCTTCACGTGGTCAGCAGTGGTATAGCTCTTCTAGAGTACTCTTAATCCTCATACCAGAGTCAAGAATCTGGAAAACATTGTTTCAATGTCTTCATCTCCTTCCATCTTGAATAACTCGTACTTCTTGACTAGAATGTTAGCCTTTGCTTCTTGAACTTACATACTGCCTTCGTATGTCAGAATCAAACTATCATAGATGCTCTTTGCTGTTTCTCTGTAAGTGCACTTGTCGAACTCCTTGAATGTGATTGCATTGATCATGAACGTTCTGGATTTGTGAAGCAACTTGAACATCTTCTTCTGTCAGTATCCATATCTCTTCTGGAAATTTTAACACCATCAGCATCTTCTGGAGCAATATAACCATCTTCCACCAAGTCCCAAAGTTCAGGATCTTGTGAAATAAAAAAACTTCTCAGCCTATCATTCCAGTACTCAAATCGTTCTCCATCAAGTAGAGGAGGTCTGTTGACGATTCCTCCAACAACTTCTTCATTGAATCCAGACATTTTGAACCCTTGTATTTTTCTCAAACACTGAAAAGTGCTCAGCCTTGAGACCGAGCTCTGATGCAAATTGAAGGTGCAAACACGAGAAGGGGGTTAAATTTTGTTTGTCAAACTTGAATTCTTTTGTTGTTTTGTTGAATATTGATGTGAGTTATTTGATGGACAATTAATCAGACTCAGCGGCGGATAATAATAACATAAGAACACAGCAATTTATCCTGGTTCACCATTAACTAGGCTACGTCCAGTCCCTTCCTTTAGAAGGCCTTTTCACTAATTCAAACTCCTTTGAATTACAACATTATTGACCCTTCAAGCCAGTCTTCCCAAACAGCCTGACAACCCCAGACTTTTGAGGAATAACAACACCTTGACTCTACAAGCCAAGTCTTCTCAAACAGCCTGACAACCCCAGACTTTTGAGGAATGATAACAATACTTTTACTCTACAAGTCAAGTCTTCTCCTACCAATCTGACAACCCCAGATTGAAGAAGGAATCTACACCACTATCGAATTAGATTAAGAGGGTTTGGAACTTTGTAAAGTTGCTTATGAAAAGCTGATTATTGCACTGATTCTTGTAATCTTTTGTTGCTTCTGGAAAGCTGATTGTTGCTCTGAATTTCTCTTTCGAAAACACTTATAAAATATTGCTCTTGCACACTTGTATTTCTCTCTATTGAACTTTCAGATAACTTTGAATTTAAGCTTGAGTTCTTGTGTTTTTCGATACTTTATTCTTCAGTTTTAAGCCTCTATTTATAGTTGAAAATAGGGCTTTAATTTGATCTGATACTATACTTCTAGAGTGTATTTCGATTGATTCTGTTTTGAGAATATCCTGGAGTATTTTGCTCAGATTCTGTTTTGAGTCTTTTGCTCTGATTCTCTTTTGAGCATTTTTGTCAGATTCTTTATTGAGCATGTTTTTAGCTAGATTCTGTTTCTTGAGTCTTTTGCTCCAATTCTGTTTTGAGCATTTTTCTCAGATTCTGTTTCAAGCATACTTTTAGCTAGATTCTATTTCTTTGATATTCCTCTCTAATGATATCCTCTAACAGGTTCCTCTGATGATACACTCTAATCACCATCGTCTGGTAGTCATCTTCTGGTGACGTCATCTTTTGATGACATCCTCTAGTGACGTCATCTTCTGACGACGTCCTCTAGTGACATCATCCTCTGATTTCTGCTTCTGGTGACGTCATCCTCTGATTTCTGCTTCTGGTTACATCATCTGATTTTTCATTCTTCTTCTAAGTTAAAATACGATTTTTATAAAATACATTTGCTAACATCAAAACTTTAATTGCAAGAACCAACTTGGTTCCAACAGGATTTCCCTGACATTTGTAAGCGGGGTATGAGTGAGACTATATTTTCAATGCCACATGTAAGACCCATTGTTAGTTGTCTAGGGAATGACAATTGGACTCATACACCTTAATAAAACAGAGGTAACTAATAATGAATAATAAATTAGAATCACAAACATACTGAAAACTACATTTATAAATTTAGTTCACAACTTGTTCTGTAGATTCATAAAATATTACATCTTGAAAATAAACTACGATTGTCTGATTACATCTAAAATAAAATAAAACATCAAATTTTAATTCCATAAATCTTGAATTGATCTTCTGATGCTAAATTTATGTCTCATGTTCCTCCAACTGTTAAATAAAAATAAATAAATGGGGTGAGATAAAAATATCTCAGTGAGCTCTGAAAAATAAAAGGGGGAACAATCTCAAAGAGTTTTTCTTCATAAATATGTATAAAACATGAAAACAATTATACATCTCAGGTTAAAACTATCACTTTTAATTTTTATAAAATTTTTACTTATAATTATTATTATTATTATTATTATTATTTTTCTTAAATTCTGAAAAGCATATGCATGACCTCAAATCTTTTCATTTAGAATAAGGAAAAGTCGCCCAATATTTGGATGTGGGTCACCAAGATAATTGAGTCTTGGTAAAGGTGGTCTGGCCAAACCCCAATCAGTGTCATGATTGTTCTCCTTTACATGTTATTCAATACTTGGAACAACCTAAATGTCACACCGTGAATAAGGTCATGCATGATCTGATTAATGATGTTGTACTGAACTTGAGATGTTTTGCATGAAATGATTTTATTATGTCATATATGCAATGTATCATTCATCTACAACAATTATAAATAACTTAGTGATACACTAAACTCATAATAATTTGATCCTACGTCATTAATTAAAACGAAAATCATAGGCAGAAACATAGAAACAACATTGGAGTCACAAAATTAATAACAACATAAGAGTCATGAAGAATCATTTAGATGTAGTTTTAAAAACCTATATGCAAAAATTTCATTTCTTCACACCCTAATTCTCCTAATCCGTAATAACCCCAAAACAATTTATTTAAATAATTTTAGTGCCCAAAACCCTCATACTAGAAGAAGTAAATGTAACAGAGCTCAGTTTCACATACACATTAGAGGCAGCAGTAAAGAGCAGAAGCCGTGCTCGACAAGCATCCTGGCCTTAAATCTAGTTATGTGCATCTAATTAAATTTTTCCTAACATACAATTCATTCACAAACATCACAAAAGTTCAAATGGATGTTGGAACCAAGTTGGTCTCAAGAACAATTCCTATGTGTGGTGTTGATGTTAACAAATGTATTTTCTGAGAATAATTTATTGCATTTAATGGCTTCATTAAGTATGCAGAAATTAGAATATGAAAATCGGAAGAAACGACCAGAGGATATCACCAGAGGAAGTGAACAAAAGTCAACATTTCTGATTAAAAAAAGTCAACAATTCTGATGGAGAAAAGTCAATGACTCTGATAGAAGGTCAAAGGCTTAGATAGATTGAGAAACGTATTCAATTAGACTTACTTGTATCCTTACTTCTAAAGGTTCAAGAACAAATCCAAAATTGTTCCCACCTAAATTAAACCAACACATATCTAGACAATATTCGCTCAGAAACGATCTAGAAGATTTTCCCATACCGGATTTGGAAGTAATTTATTCACAAACACTCACATTCTCAAATTGTATCAATCAAGGTTATTCTTGGTAGAGATCTTTGTTGTCCAACCTATAAACAGATATGATTCAGAATTCTTGTATGAAAAAATTGAAACCCTAATTTTAACTATAATTAGATACTCAATGCTGAAGAAGAATTGACGAACTCACAAACTCAGAAATACTAAAAACCAAAGATATTCAGAAAACCTCAAGAGTTCAGTATTTTCTAAGTATTTAGAATTTAAGGTTTAAAGTTATAGGAAAGAAATCATTCAAAGTAAAATACATCAAGTGTTGTAGTATGGGAAAATCATTTATCAAATATGCTTAGTAGAAGCAAAACCAAGCCAGTTCCTTGCTCATTGTAACCCAGCCCGATAGTGGCTTTAATGTGTCTCAAGAAATTTGTGGATCTCAGGTAGTTTTGAGAAGACTTGACTTGTAGGATCAAGTGGGAAGTTTGCTTCTAACAATCTATAGGTTTCAAGTTGTGTAGAGAAGGCTTGACTTGCAGGGTCAATGTGTGGTTTGCCTCAAAAAGTCTGTAGGTTCATATTGTTTTGAGAAGACTAACTTGTAGAGTCAAGTGATGTTGTAATTCAAGGTTTTGAATTAGTGGAGAAATCCTTCTGTGTGAATGGATTGGATGTAACTACCAAATTGGTGGTGAACCAAGATAAAATAGGGTGTGTTATTTTTACGTTTGCTTTGTCTGTTTATTGTTGCGTCTGATTAGTCCAAACAGTTAAGTCACCAAACCAAAATCAAAACTAGAATTAAGAAAAGAGTTTTAATTTAAACAAACACAATTCAATCCCCTTCTCATGTTTGGGCACCTTCAATAGAAGGGAGAAGAGTAGCAAGCGGCTGACCTAATTTCATGTTACAATTAATTATTAATTATTGAATATATGAAATGTTAGTTTTTTTATGTTTTATTCTTTTATTCTTTGAAACTCAAGTGATACATTAAGGTCATAGATAAGACGCTCTGTTCTAATCTTGAAATTTAAATCCATAATAAAAAGAAATTACAATTTTTATAATTAAAAAAAAAAGTAAAACAAGTTTTTAATCTCTACAAAATTTCAAAATTTTATTTTTAGTCTATAAAAATTCTCAGTTTGTAAAAAAAAAATTTAGTCTTATTTTAAAAAGTTTTCCTAATAAATTGATACTTTTCATCCTAAAAAACGTCTCTATAAAAAATCAAAATCAATACTAAACATCAATAAAAAAAATTTAGACTAAAAACATTTTTAATTTTAAAAAATACACCTCATTTTATTATATTATTAAAAAAGATTGAAAAATTTTATTGGTGAAATCGTGTGCTGTTGTGTTGGATGCACATGACAATCACAAACTCTATACATATTCTCGACGTTAAGCACACATCGCAATCCTTCTCTCCTAACTTTGTTTCTCATAGTAATAATAATTTCTACCTTCGAATAGCTTTTGCTCCATAATGAGTTTCCTTTGTTGACTCTTGGGTTTGTCCAAATTTTCGTCACAATAAGTAGTATAAAAGTGTATATACAATTAAGTCACTCCTACCATTAGGTTTATTTATTCCATAAATATTCACATGTTTATTTAATGGTAAAATTGGCAATTCAAGAATAAACAAAAGAGCACCACCTAGTGAACTTGAAAAAAGATCAAATGGTTTGATGCATATACCTGAAAATCCTAGTTTGGTATCTTTTTATTTTTAATAAAAAATTACTTAAATTATATAACTTTTTATTTAAAAAGTTATTCAAATTAGAAACCATTATATTATCATAAAAAAATCAATACAATTATAGACACATCAATATTCTAAAAGCCGCATTTTCTTAATAGAATTAAATAAAAACTCGGACAAAGTATACATCATGCCCATTTTAAGATTTAAAGAATTCAGTAAAAAAATAAAGAATAAACTACCAAACTTTTTCCTTACTTCGGAGGACGCTCTCACTCTGTCAAATTTATTGGTATTAGTAGTAAGTGATTAAATTAATAGTAAGTGATTAAATATATGATTAAATTGATAGGAAGTTCTTAAAATAAATGACATAATTGATAGTAACGGGTTAAATATAAGAACAAACTTGAAAGCTTCATACAGTCAAAGACCTTGAGTCTGGATGTTGAAAATTTTACCCCGTACTCCATATTTATACTCCTACTCCACCTTTTAATAAAAATATAATTTTCTCCATTTTTTAAAATAAAAAAATTAAACTATATATTTTGAGGTACACGTTTGTGTTTTGGAAACTTGAAAAAAAGTTTTTTGGTAAGGGTGTACATGAGTAAAGGTAAACTCGTGCAATCCAATCCGACCTGCGTTTTTACCCAATCCATTCAAGTTCGGGTCTAATCCGAACCAACCAATTGGAACCCAGTTATATTCGGTTCAGGTATTAGATTTAACTTTTTAAACTCATGAACTCGCGAACCCAACCCATTAGCGTGACATATATAATTTTATTTATTTTGTTACTATTGATGTATAGTTAAAATTTAGTTGTTGGACTATGATTGAGAATTTGTTGTTAATTTAATTAATTTAAGTGTTTTGTTGTGTTTGTGGGTGTATTTTAAGTATTAAATGATTTGTTGTGATATAATTTTATTATTTTTTAGATGTTAAAGTATTTAAATTTAATTACATTTTTTTAAAATAAAAAAAAATTTTACTACCCATAAACCCAACTCAATCCGCTCATAATCGGGTTGGTTTGGTTCATGGAAAAATCATGGGTTGAGAGTTTAACCCAATCCAAATAAAATTGATCGTTTGGGTATCAAATTTGATCAAAAACGATCCAACTTATCCTATGTACACCCCTATTTTCCGGTACACAAATGTGTTCGAATAACTTAAAAGAAGTTTTTCAGAAGTTTGAATTGTTTAGAAAAATTTGTGTTATAGAAATTTTGAAAAATATTTTCATAACAAATTTTGAATTTCAAAAATACAATTGTGTATTACAAAACTTTTTTAAAGTTTTCCGATATACAAAGTCTGAATTTTCTGAAATACATTTATGTTCTGAAAAATTTGTGTTCTAGAAAATTTTGTTGAAGTTTTCCAAAATTTAAGTTGATTTAGTGGAGTAAAACAAATTATTATTTATTTTAAAAAATAAAAAAGATAAAATAAATAATTTGTATAAAATGTGAGAACAGAAATATAAATGTAAAGTATAGGGAATAATTTTCATGGGTGTTATGTCGTATTATTAGTTAAAATATTGAGACAATATCTTTAAGACAACTAGTGTGTTTCATAGAGCTGGCTACCATGGTACCACTCGCAGGAAAATAGGAGCATTTGAAAAAAAAATTGAATTAATGGAGGAAATTGTGCCTTTTTATAGTGGTTTCAAAACGTGAGCTAGTCTAGTCATATAGAGGTACATCAAAACTCAGCTTATCTACATGCAGAACAAGACCAATATTTCATGCCATGAAAACTGGGCTACATGTATATGTATATGCCGAAAAAGACATCAACGCGTGAAGATTGAGAAAATTAACCCCATTTTCCAACTGCATCCTAATTTATTTATTTGTTTATTATTGTCTAAGTTAGAGGTGGCAAAATGGATAGATTGGATGTTGATGAATCAAAACAATTCATTAATCTATAAATTCAAGGTTTGCAAAAAACTCAAATCCAAAATATACTGATGGAATATAGAGTATGTTAGTGTGTGAATTTAAAAATTGTTGAAGTCTCACATTGAAAAACTCTCAAATGTTGAGTAGTTTTCAACTCTATAAATAATAAAGTTACATGTTGGGTAGAAAATATATGTGGATTTGCTTCCATCACTATATAAAGAGTGTCAAACTCTTGTGAAAAGCACACCAAAGTTGGATGCATTTCCCAACTTTCTCTTTTCTCCCTTTTTTCTCCTAGATGTATTTCTGAGCCACTTCTCCCATTTCTTTCCGCCCCTTCAAGTTTTAGTGATTCTAATACTACTTTCTTTTAGAGCGGTTTTTATATCGTAATCTCTTCGATTTTGAGTGGTCCTAATACCACATTCCTTTTTGAGCGGTTTTTTGTGACATAGTTCTTTCGATTTATGAGTGGTCATAGTATCATATTGTGAAGTGATTTAACTGTCATATTGAGAGTGACTTTAGCCGCCATATTGAGGGTGTAATTATAGAACGATTTCCTATGGTGTAGTAGAACTCGATACAGTTTGTTTGAGCTATTTTATCCTAAGGACTTCGTGGTTGATAGTTTGTCTTGCACAATTTGGGAAGTGTCGTGAAATGTCTTAAAGAGAGCGACCTAGTCCGCGACTCAAACCAGTAATATCTTCGGTGACATAAATTTATTTTGAAATAGTTTTTGGAAACTCAAAAAACAACAATTTTAAGACTTTTCTTTATGCCATGTCAATCGGATAGATTACTGGATCTGGTGCATCTGATTCAATAAACTGTTTCGTTGAGGCAAATAGAAAAGGATAAGAAAGCTGAAGAATTAATCGGTGGAAGGATAATAATTACCTCTATAAGAATTATATTATTAATGAACTTGCCGATTATCTGTATGACTACTACAGTTTCAACAATATTGTGAGCTGCTACCTCAAGTATCAGAGTATCAGATAACCAATGACACATCCTTAGAGGCTCACTCCCATGAAATTTAGAAGATAACTCATCGGATCATATATTAAGGTATGACTTTAGATGAAGAATTTCAAATTGTTGTTATTATTGAAAAACTACTCAAGAAGATGTTTTTCTTTTTCTAAAAAATCTGATAACTCGTCTCCCAAAAAATATAGTTTATGGTTTTCTGGTAAATAAGGCAGGGTTTAATTGCTCTATAAGGGCATATTTGTACATCAATTCTAAATATGATATTTTTGTTGGGAAATGGTACGTCACTCATAGTGTGTTTAAATTAAATGTTCGAATTTTATAAAATGCCTCATTCTACTTTCATGTTGTATGATTTTAATATTTGGCATGCTAGACTCTGTCATGTCAACACATGTGATTTCAAACTTAAGTAATTTAGATTTAATTCCAAAGTTATGTTTAAATGATTTTGAAAAATGTGATTTTTTTAGTCAAGCTAAAATAACAAAGAGTTCACATAAATCTATAGTTAGAGAATCAGAGTCTTTAGATTTATTACACTCCGATACATGTGAACTTGATGGGACGTTAAGAAGAAATGGAAAATGCTATTTTATCACTTTTATTAGGATTGTTTTGACTGTACTTTCGTATATCTAATGAACAATAAAAGGGAAGTGTTTGACATGTTTAGGATCTTTGTAACTGAAATTGAAACAATTTAGTAGAAAGATTAAGAAGTTTTGTAGTGATAGATGAAGCAAATATGATTCTATTTCATTTAATGAGTTTTATAAATACAATGGAATTATACATGAAACAACTGTTGGAACCAAGTTGGTTCTAAGACTTAGGATTTTGATGTTTACAAAAGCACTCAATGTAAACTTATTTTATACCTTGAATTATTAAATTAAATGTCATCAGAAACTAAATAAATCAGAAGCAGAAGATCAAAGGAAAATGAATTCTGGAATTTCCAGAAGATGTTTCAGGATGACAAAACTGAACCAGAAGATAACTTTGCAGGCCTATATCAGAAGGAATAAAATTCAAAATGAAACATGGATCATATCATTGGAAAGCCTGCCAGAAGGAAAGTTGATCAAGACAAACAGGAATCAAATATCAAATTTTATTCCAGAAGTTATTATGACTAGAAGATGGCCTTGCAGTAAAAATTACACAGCCCAGACTTGTTCCAAACTTGACCAGAAGGTATGTTTATGAGTCCAGAACATGAAGATCAATCCAGATTTGGCCAAGACCATAAGATAGCATGATTTAGGGCATGGAACTAAGTCCAGAACAAAAGAAATGAGTTCCAGAATCAACCCAGACCTGGTCCAAAATTAAAGGTAAAATGTCCAGACTGAAATATTTTTTAATCAAGTTTATTTCAGTTTGTTCCAGACCAAATTCCAGAATCTGTCCAGATCAGAGTAAAAATATCCAAATCAATGGTTCAGAAATAATTTTTTGAGTCCAGTGATGGTCAAGATCAGAAAATCAGACCATGGCCCAGAAGTGGCCGAAATCAGAGGGACAGGCTGTGTAGTCCAGAAATGGCCGAATCCAGAAGTTCATAGCATATCAGCCGCGCATCCAGGAAGGCTGAAATCAGAAGATCAGAGGGCTATGAAGTGTGGTCCAGGAACGGCTGAAATCAGAGGTTCATAGCATAGCAATTCGGCTGGTCCAGAGGTTCATAGCATAGCAATTCAGAGGGCTATGCTGATGATCCAGAATTGATCAAGGATACTAGCAAGTCAGCAACACATGACAAATCTTCAAAAGATAAATCTGATCAAGTCAGAAACAGCCAAGATAAGTCATAAGAGAAATCTGGATATTTACCAGAATCTAAAGCTGTTACAGATTCACCAGAACCAGAAGCTGATTCATCAGAATCAGAAGCTGTTATAGAACCAGAAGCTGATGCGAACCAAGCATTGTTGATGAAGTTTTGGCAGAGGAAGGTTGGATACTTGCAATGCAAGAAGAGCTGAATGAAATTCAAAGGAATGATGTTTGGGATCTGGTATCTAGACCAAACAAAAGCATTATTGGAACCAAGTAGGTATTCAGAAACAAATTCAATGAAAAGGGTGAAGTTGTAGCTCAAGGATACAGTCAACAGAAAGGTATGGATTACACTGAGACTTTTGTTCCAGTGCCCAGGTTAGAAGCATTTAGAATTCTTTTATCATTTGCTGCTAATCATAATATAATGTCGTATCAAATGGATGTCAAAAGTGCATGGCTACATAAGTGAAGAAGTCTATGTCAAACAGCCCCCTGGTTTTGAAAATTCTGATTTTCCAGACCATGTTTTCAAACTTAAAAAGTCTTTATATGGTTTAAAACAAGCACCAAGGGCGTAGTATGACAGACTTAGTAACTTTCTGCTTAAGAATGAATTTAATAGAGGCCAGATTGATAATACACTATTTAGGAAATCCATTAAAACATGATATTCTGATTATTCAAGTCTATGTTGATGATATCATATTTGGATCAACTAATGGCACTTTGTGCAAAGAGTTTTCTGACCTAATGCAGAAAGAGTTCCAAATGAGCATGATGGGAGAACTTAAGTTATTCCTGGGAATTCAGATTCATCCAGGTAAATCAGATGAAACCAGCCAAAAGGTAGAACAGAAAACATACAGAGAAAAACCCCCACCTACAAACTCAAAGGTTTCTGTGATTCCGACTATTGTGGAGACAAGTTGGAAAGGAAAAGTACAAGTGGCAACTGCACTTTCTTAGACCTCTTGGTCAAGCCAAAGACAGAGCACCATTGTCATGTCAACAGCTGAAGCTGAGTATATATCAGCAGCAGGATGCAGTTCACAGTTTGTGGACACATCAATGGGCTGATATCTTCACCAAAGCTTTACCAGAAGATAGGTTCGAGTTCATTAAGAAGCATCTCAGCATGACCTCCATATCTGACTAGCTCAAGTAGTCATCTTAGGAGTTTTTTAAATTTCATGTTAATTTATTTTCTGTTATCTTATTTTATGTTTTTATTTTCTGTACTTTATAATGAGAAAAAAAAATACAAAAATAGTAGGACCACTTTTTGGCTGATGACAAAAATGGGGGGAGAGAAAAAGAGAGAGAGAAAAAGAAGAAATAAGTAGAAAATGAGAGATAAAAAGAAAGAAGGAGAGAAAAAGAAAGAGAGAAAACAGAAGGAGTTGAAAAAGAGAGGAATCAAGGAGAGAGAGAAAAAGAAAGAGTGAAATCAGAAGGAGTTGAAAAGGAGATGAATCAGGGAGAGTGAAAAAGAAAGAGTGAAATAAGAAGGAGTTGAAAAGGAGAGGAAATGTGAAGAAAAAGAAAGAGAGCAAAAAGAAGGAGTTGAAAAGGAGAGGAGAAGAGAAGAAAAGAAAGAGTGAAAAAAAGGAGTTGAAAAGGAGAGTATCAGACTTTATAAATTAGCAAAATAAGTTAAGGTTTTGTCATCATCAAAAAGGGGGAGATTGTTGGAACCAAGTTGGTTCTAAGACTTAGGATTTTGATGTTTACAAAAGCACTCAATGTAAACTTATTTTATACCTTGAATTATTAAATTAAATGTCATCAGAAACTGAAGAAATCAGAAGCAGAAGATAAAAGGAAAATGAATTCTGGAATTTCCAGAAGATGTTTCAGGATGACAAAACTGAACCAGAAGATAACTTTGGAGGCTTATATCAGAAGGAATAAAATTCAGAATGAAACATGGATCATATCATTGGAAAGCCTGCCAGAAGGAGAGTTGATCAAGACAAACAGGAATCAAATATCAATTTTATTCCAGAAGTTATTCTGACCAGAAGATGGCCTGGCAGTAAAAATTACACTGCTCAGACTTGTTCCAGACTTGACCAGAAGGTATGTTTATTAGTCCAGAACATGAAGATCAATCCATATTTGGCCAAGACCATAAGATAGCATGATTTAGGGCATGTAACTAAGTCCAGAACAAAAGAAATGAGTTCCAGAATCAACCCAGACCTGGTCCAAAATTAAAAGTAAAATGTCCAGATTGAAATATTTTTTGATCAAGTTTATTTCAGTTTGTTCCAGACCAAATTCCAGAATCTGTCCAGATCAGAGTAAAAATATCCAGATCAATGGTTCAGAAATAATTTTTTGAGTCCAGTGATGGTCAAGATCAGAAAACCAGACCATGGCCCAGAAGTGGCCGAAATCAGAGGGACAGGCTGTGCAGTCCAGAAATGGCCGAATCCAGAAGTTCATAGCATATCAGGCGCGCATCCAGGAAGGCTGAAATAAGAAGATCAGAGGGCTATGAAGTGTGGTCCAGGAATGGCTGAAATCAGAGGTTCATAGCATAGCAATTCGGCTGGTCCAGACTGGACTATCGCATTAAAATGCTGATGATCCAGAATTGATCAATGATGGAGATTGCAAGTTATTTTAATTAAAGTGTGAAAAAGATTTGTTTTTAATTAATGTGAAGGAGCATGGAAGTCAGAAGCTATTGGCGGGAACAACCAACAAATCTGATTGGCTAGTTAATTTATGAAAGAAATCTAAGGCTTAAAAAAGATATGTTTTGGAATTAATTGAAGCCCGATTGGTCAATTTATTTTTGTCAAAGAATCCAGCAATATTTAGCTCGAATTTAAGGATTGGAAGAGGCCCAAATCAGCATCTATAAAAGGAGGCACAAGGTAGATTACTTAGCATCGAAAATCACAAAAGGGTCATACACTTGAAAAGCAAACACTCTCAAATTTTCATATAAGTCAATTGTTGAGTCTTAGTTTTTAAAGCAAGTACTCTTGTTGTTTTCGTTCCACTTTGTCAAATCTAAGTTGTTGAAGTAGAGTCTACAAGCTGTGGGAGTCAGTAGAGGTAGCAGGTTACTTGGCTTTAGATTTGTAGTGTTGAGAATTCTTCTACAATCTGGGGTGTCAGATTGGCTGAAGAACAGGAGCTGTTTTTCCTCAAGAAGTCTAGTATTGTTAGACTATTGAGAAGACTGACTTGAAGGGTCAGTAGCAAGGTTGTAATTCAAGTTTGAATTAGTGAAATCCTTCAAGGCGAAGGGACTGGATGTAGCCTCGTTAACGGTGAACCAGTATAAAATCTATGAGTTTTTATTTTTATTTTTATCCGCTGCTAACTTTGTTTTAATTATACATCAAGTTTTGTTTTGAAAGTATTAAAACAGGAAAAGATTCAAGTTAAGTCAAACACAATTCAACCCCCGCTTCTCGTGTTTGCACCTTCAACAACTACACCGTATTCGCCTGAAATGAATAGTAAAGTTGAAACAAAGAATATAACTTTTACTGAACTAGTTGTTGCTAATATGCTTAACTCTAGTTCATTGGTGGGGGGAAATTATATTGATTGTTTGTTATGTTTTGAATAGAGTTCCTAAATCTAAAAACAAAACATCTATTTATGAGATTTTGAAGAAAACACAACCGAACTTGTCTTAGTTTCGAACTTGGGGTTGTCTGGCTTATGTCAGAATCCCTGATCTCAGGCGCATTAAACTCGCCAGTAAAGCCTATGAATGTGTATTCATTGGGTATGCATAGGGGTGTACATGGGCTGGGTTGGGTTGTTTTTTATCATATCCGATACTCGAATCGATCAATTTTATTTGCGTTGGGTTAAGCTCTCAATCCATGATTTTTCTATCAAACCCGAACCAAACTAACCCAATTATGAGCGGGTTGAGTTGGGTTAGGTTCACAAGTAATTAGAAAAATATTTTTTTTATTTTAAAAAAATGTAATTAAATTTAAATACTTGAACCTCTAAAAAATAATAAAATTATATCGCAACATATCATTTAATACTTAAAATACATTCACAAAAACACAACAAAACACTTAAATTAATTAAATTAGCAACAAATTCTCAATCATAGTCGAACAACTAACTTTTAACTATACATCAATAGTAAAAAAATAATAAAAATATATATGGCACGTTGATGGGTTGGATTTGCGGGTTCATGAGTTCAAAAAGTTAAATCTGATACCTGAACCAAACATAATTGTGTTTCAATTGGTTGGTTCGGGTTAGACCCGAACTTGAATGGGTTGGGTCAAAACACAGGTTGGATTGGATTCGGCGACCGAGTTCGCGAGTTTACCTTTACCCATGTACAAGTTGGTTCTAAGTACTTGGGATTTTGATGCTTACAAATGTACTCAATGTAAACTTATTTTGTACTTTGAATTATTAAGTTAAATGCCCCAGAAACTAAAGGAAACAAAAGCAGAGATCAAAGGATTCCAGAAAAATGAATTTTGGATTGACCAGAAGATATCCAGGAATGTCAAAAATATCACCAGAAGATATATTTGCTGGCCCAGATCAGAATGAAGAAAAATCAGAAGGAAACATGGATCATATCAATGGAAAGCCTGCCAGAAGGAGAGTTGTTCCAGACAAACAGGAATCAAATATCAATTTTATTCCAGAAGTTATTCTGACAAGAAGATGGCCTGGCAGTGAAAAATTACACTGCCCAGACTTGTTCCAGACTCAACCAGAAGCTAAGTTTATGAGTCAAGAACAAGAGAATCAATCCAGATTTGACCCAGACAATAAGAGAGCATGATTCAGGGCATGAAACTAAGTCAAGACAAGAAGAAATGATTTCCAGAATGATCCAGACCTGATCTAAAATCAAAGGTAAAATGCCCAGACTGAAATATTTATTGTCCAGATTTAATTTCAATTTAATCCAGACCAAAGTCCAGAATTAGTCCAGATCAGAGGGAAGATTTCCAGATCAGTGGTTCAGAATTAATTATTTGGTCCAGTGATGGTCCAGATCAGAAAATCAGACCATGGCCCAGTGTTGGTCGAAATCAAAGGGACATAATGTATAGTCCAGCAAAGGCCGAATTCAGAGGATTATAGCATATCAGGTGCGCATCCAAGATGACCGAAATCAGAAGATCAGAGGGTCAGGAAGTGTGGTCCAGGGAAGGCCGAAATTAGAGGATCACAGCATAACAATCAGTAAGGTCCAGATGTGGACTAGCGCATGAAGATCCAATGGTCCAGATTTAATCAGGAAATTTATACGGTGGAGAATTTAATTTATTTTGATCAAAGGATTAAAAAGATTTATTACAAAAATAAAGTGAGGTGTTGTGGAATTCAGGAGCTGTGGCGGGAAGGAACCAACAGATTTAATTGGCGAGTTATTTTGAAAGGAAATCTGAAGATATGTTTTTTATTTATATGAAGCCCAATTGGTCAAGTTATTTTTACAGAGAATCCAGCGAGATTCAGCTCGAATTTAAGCATTGGAAGAGGCCCAAATCTGCATCTATAAAAGGAGGCTCAAGGCAGAATACTCAAGAATCGAAAATCACAAAAGAGTCATACACTTCCAAAGCAACCACTCTCAAATTTTCATATAAGTCAATTGTGAGTTTCAGCTTTCAAGAAGCAAGTACTCGGTTATTTTCTTTCCACTGTGGCAAATCTAAGTTGTTGAAGTAGAGTCTACAATCTGAGGGAGTCAGTAGAGGTAGCAGGTTACTTGGCAATTAGATAGGTTTGTATCTAAGTTGTTGAAGTAGAGTCTACAAACTGAGGGATTCAGAAAGGGTAGCAAGGTACTTAGCAATTAGATTCATAGTGTTGTGAATTCTTCTACAATCTAGGGTGTCAGATTGGCTGAACAACATGAGTTGTTTTTCCTCAAAGAAGTCTAGGATTGTTAGACTATTTGAGAAGACTGACTTGGAGGGTCAGTAGCAAGGTTGTAATTCAAGGTTGAAATAGTGAAATCCTTCAAGGCGAAGGGACTGGACGTAGCCTCGTTAACGGTGAACCAGTATAAAATCTGAGTTTTTATTTTTATTTTTATCCATTGCTAACTCTGTTTTAATTATACATCAAGTTTTGTTTTGAAAGTATTAAAACAGGAAAAGTATTCAAGTTAAGTCAAACACAATTCAACCCCCCTTCTCGTGTTTGCACCTTCAGTACACCCCTAGGTATGCAGTAAACAGCCAAGCGTATAGGTTTTATGACCTAAATGCGAGAGTGATCATAGAGTCAAATGGTGTTGATTTCTATGAAAGTAAATTCTCTTTCAAATTGAGAAATAGTGGAGGCAGCGAACCAAATCATGTTCCTACGACAAGAAGCAAAAAAGGCGAAACAGAAACTCGAAGAAGTAAGAGAGTCAGAGTTGCTAAAGATAACATAACCGGTTATACGACCTATACCTTAGAAGAGGATCCTGCAAATCTTCAAGAAGTTTTGTCATCTTTGGATGCAGATTTATGGCAAGAAGCTATAAACGATGAGATGGATTCTCTAGAGTCTAACAGGGCCTGACGTTTAGTAGACGTGTCTTTTTGTTGCAAACCGATAGGTTGTAAATGGATTTTGAAAAAGAAACTAAACTGATGGAACTATTGATAAATACAAGGCTCGCCTTGTAGCCAAAGGTTTTAGGCAAAGATAAAATATAGATTTCTTCGACACTTTCTCACTGGTCACTAGAATAACATCCATTAGGATACTCACTTTATTAGCAGCTATTCATAACTTTGTGATACACCAAATGGATGTCAAAACAACTTTTTTAAATGGTGACCTGGAAGAAGAAATCTATATGGAACAACCTGAATGTTTTGTAATTCATGGACAAGAAGATAAGGTATGTAAGTTAGATAAATATATGTATGGTCTTAAACAAGCTGCTAAGCAATTTCATGAAAAGTTTGCTAATTTGATTATATCGAATGAGTTTAAAGTGAATGAAAGTGAAACAAATATTTATTACAAATTTGGACAATGACATTTGCACTATCATATGTCTCTACGTAGATGACTTACTCATATTTGATTCAAAAATTCATGTTGTAAATATCGTGAAATCATTGTTGTGTAACAACTTTGATATGAAAGACCTCGGAGAAGCGGGTGTAATCTTTCGAATCAAGATTACTATGTCAGAAAAGGGAATTTCTTTAAATCAGTCTCACTATGTTGAAAAGATACTAAAGAAATACAAATACTTTGATTGTATATCTGCGTGCACACCATATGATCCAAGTGTGAAACTTTTCAAGAACACGGGTAAAGGTGTTAGACAAATTGAGCATGCGAGCATCATTGGCAGTCTCAGGTATGCCACTGCCTACACTAGACCGGACATTGCCTACGTCGTGGGACTATTGTGCAGGTTTACTAGTAGACCTAGTATATGGAGCATTGGCACACTATCGAAAGAGTCGTGAGATACCTAAAAATGACCATGAGTCTCGGATTACGTTATCAAAGATTTCCTACCGTCCTTGAAGGATACAGTGATGTTGATTGGAACATTTTATTAGATTACTCCAAAGCAACCAGTGGCTATATTTCTAGTATAGCCGGTGGTGATGTATCTTGGAAATCAAAGAAACAGACGGTATAGGCTCAATCCACTATGGAGTCTGAAATGATAGCATTAGCTAGTGCTAGTGAAGAAGCAAACTGATTGAGATGCTTGCTAGCTAAGATCCCCTTGAGAAAAACCTATGTCAGTTGTATTGATCCACTGAGATAGTATCATGGCTATTACAAAGATTGAGAATCATTATTACAATGGTAAGAGACGAAAAATACGTCGTAAGCACATCATTTTTAGAGAGTTACTTTCTAAAGGAGTTGTTATAGTAGATCATGTACGCACTTATGAGAATTTAACAAATCTTTTGAAGAAATGGTTAACTAGAGAGAAAGTCCTAAATACATCCAAAAAGATGAAACTAATTCCTATAGAGTCACTCATGATGGTAACCTAACCTAAAAGACTTGAGATTCCAAGAATTAGGTTCAATGGGTAATAACAAGTTGTGAAGTGATATGAGATGAACATGCTATTATATATCAGAGAAGCATGATTCCTGAAGCGATGATAGGATGAGATAATATAAACTCTTTATGAGATCTATACTCCATGTGGAGTGGAGTACTTAGCTACAGGAGTACTCTTGATAGACTCACCTATGTGAATGTGGAAGTGGGGCCGCTTCCTATGGAATTTTGAGGCAAAATTCCTAGAGCATTCACTATACTGGGATAAACGTGCAGGGCCATTAACGCACGGGCTTTTGAGAATACACCATATGAAAAGATTGTGTGTGGGTTTGATGTTAGAGATAGAGTTCAAGACTATGAGTCACTCTTGTTGAATCTAAATCTCACTTACTATACAATGGTTCAAGTCAAGAGACACGTCTGCTTATGCACAATCTTAGCGTTTGACGCTACTTCAGAAACATTTTTTTTAATTCAACTGGGGGATTGTTGGAACATAGAGTATGTTAGTGTGTGAATTTTTAAAAATTGTTGAAGTCCCACATTAGAAAACTCTCATATGTTGAGTAGTTTTCAACTCTATAAATAATAAAGTCTCACATTGGATAGAAAACATATGTGGGTTTGCTTCCATCACTATATAAAGAGTGTCAAACTCTTGTGAAAAGTACACCAAAGTTAGATGCATTTTCCCAATTTCTCTTTTCTCACTCTTTTCTGCTCGATGTATTTCCGAGCCACTTCTCCCTTTCTTTCCACCCCTTCGTGTTTTATTGGTTCTAATACCACTTTCTTAAGAGCGGTTTTTATACCGCAATCTCTTCGATTTTGAGTGGTTTTAATACCATAGTCCTTTTTGAGCGAATTTTCGTATCGTAATTCTTATGATTTATGAGTGGTCATAGTACCATATTGCGAGTGGCTTTAACTTTCATATTGAGAGTGACTTTAAGCGTAATATTGAGAGTGGCTTTAACCGCCATATTCAGGGTGTAATTCTAGAACGGTTTTCTATGGTGCAGTAGAACTCCGATATAGTTTGTCTGAGCTATTTTATCTTGGGGACTTCGTGATTGATAGTTTATCTTGCACAATTTGGGCAGTGTCACGAAACGTCTTAAAGAGAGCGACCTAGTCTTCGGCTCAACCCAATAATATCTTCGGTGACATAAATTTATTTTGAAATAATTTTTTAAAACTCAAAAACAACATATACATTTAAAATAAAAACTATTTGATCTATCTATTATTATAATTTTAATAGATGGACATTCAATCCATCTAATTACATTTTTTGAGCATTTTAACATACTAATTATAATATTTGTTTTTTTAAGGAATTATAATATTTTTATTATTTATAAAATTAATATTATTTATTATTATTATTATAAAGGCAAAATACCTCATGTATCTTTAACTTAATTTCAAATAACAATTCAGTCTTTTATATTTTTTTTGATTTTATCCTTTATTTAATTTTAATTAAAGATTCGATCTTTTATGTCTTAAAATGTCAACAATGTTATCATTTTTTACATAAATCCAAAATATTTATCATTAACAAAACTTAGAAAATTAGTAATCATCTTCAACATAATTGATATGTTCATCAAATTCATAACTCAAATAAACTCATATTTTCATCTCCAATATCAAATTCATCGAATAAAGAACTCACATTTTAAGATGTAGGTTAGAGATTTTATTTTGAGAATGATAGAAAGAAAAAGATATTGTATTGGTGATTTGGGAATCAAATCTAAAAGTGAGTTCTTTATTTAATAAATTTGATGTTGATGGATATGAAAATATGAGTTTATTTAAATATTTGAATTATAGATTTGATGAATATATGAATTGTTTTGAAATTGATAAGAAATTTTTTGAGTTTTGTTTCAAGAATATGATGAATTTTCTGAGTTTTGGTAAAAAAATGATAATACTAAACATTTTAAGACATAAAGAATTAAATCGTTACTTAAAATTAAATAAAGTATCAAATAAAATAAAAAGACTAAAATTGTTACCTGAAATTAAGTTAAGCGACTGCGAGATATATTTTCTCTATCATAAAATATTATATTTTTTTAAATGGAAAAGTTCTGTTTTAGCTTTTAATTTTAAAAAATTTTTTTTGATATTAATTTAAAAACGGTTTTGTATCATTTTAAAAATGACTAAATTAGTAATTTCAAAAAATAATCTTATTTATCATATAAAAAACTGTATTTTCTTAAGGAAAAATACTGTTTTATTATATTAATTTAAAAAAAATGTGTTTTTAATATTATTTTGACAATAGTTTTATTTATTATTTTCAAAAGCAGTTTGTTTTTATAAAAACAAAATAATATGTGTTTCAAAAGAAAAACCACAACGGAGCTCCGACGAGCTACAGTAATCGGCAACGGAGTTCAGGCAAGCTTTTTGGTAACCAGGAGTCTAACACTTCCAAGTTCCAACCACACCAATATTATTAATTAAATATTTAAATAAATAATAAATAAAATTTTTTTTATTTAACAATTAGATTACTTACTTTTAAATTAATAAAAAAAATAGTTTTTAAAATACTAAAAAAATTTCAGTTTATTACCAAAAATATGGAAGTAAAAAAAGTTTCGGTTTTTTAAAATAATAAATAAATTTATTTTCATAAATTATTTATTTTTTAAATATAAAACACAGGTTATTTTAAATTATATAAAAGAAACCGGTTGGTTTAAAATTATATAAAAAAAAAACAATTTTTTTGTAAAAAGAGTTAAATTGTTTTTTAATTTGTAAAAATTATTATTTTAAACAATTATAATAATATTTTTTTAACGTTGTCTATACTATAAATTTATAATAAACAAATATAAATATAATTTATTGGATGTAAAAAGTAATAAGATGGTAATGTAGAAAAAATGGTAGGATGGATTGGGTTAATCCTTATCATTAAATTAATGGATGGAATCCAATCAATTAACTAATTTTTAGTTTTGTGGATGGATTGGATGATAAGTTAATAGATTGAGTTATCACTCATACTAATACTTTTTTAAGCATACTAATCAATCCAACATTTTTTTAAGAAAATAATCAATTTATGAGACACCTAATTTAAATAAAAACATGGATCAAATACAAAGAATTGGAGGACCTAAATTCTTCCTTCATGTAAGGAAAATACTATCGTAATAACTAATTATTAATTTTGGCTTTCTTAAAAGAAAAATAACATAGACCAAATCAAAAGAAATGTAACATTGCTACTTTTTTATGGTCAAAATGTAAGGTTTCTACCTATGAAACCTTTATACATAGTGTGGGTGCGATACGATACAAATATGTAGATACAGAAAATTCTTAAAATTTAATATATGATACAGTTATTCGGTTAGACATGTCAACAAATTAAAAAAAAAAATTACACATATAGAATATTAATTATAAAGAATTTACATTGAATATATATAACTGTAATGATTACAATTTAAAAAAAAATAAAACTTATGATCCAAACACAAATGGTAGAGTTTTTTTGTCTAAATCTATACTTTAACTTATATGTTAAGATATATAAACAAAAGCAACATTGAAAAATGTAAAAACTAAAATAAAAACTAGTTTAAAATACATCTTATAACTTTTATTCTAATCTGTCAAAAAGAACTATAAAAGGCAATAGTATTAAGTTTTATATACCTATATCTCAGTCCACTCTTATATATATCCAATAAAATATTTAAAACAAAAATAAAAAATTAATTACATTACTCATATGTATCCGAGCGTATCCTAAGAGTATCAATATTCGATGTGTTTGATAAGGATACTTCCCCTATATCCATGTTACATAATTCAAGTGTGAGTAGTTAGTTCTACATCGACTAGTAATGAAAGAAATGTTGCATATATAAGTGGTGACCCATATATCCATTGCCTTAAGATTTTGGATTGAGATAAGATATCAAAGTCTCTTATGGATCCTTGAGCATTTGACTTGTTGCTCCCGCGCACTCCTAGACTCTTCAACAAGTAGTATTAGAGCCATAGTTTGACTTGATGGGTGAGCGGGAGTGGATCCTAATGTTGGATCTTTGAATCGAATGCAAGTATAGCATGTGAGAAACTCACACTTAAAGGGAAAATTGTTGGGTTCAAGTGTGAGTGGTTTTAGATTAAAATGTGGTGTCAAAGTCTCTTGTAATAATAGAATATTGAACTCGTTGTTGCTCCCGCACTCCCGGACTCCCCAACAGTTGCTATTCCTCTATCCTAAACTAGAGTGCATTTGTTGTATTAAGCACATGAAATATTAATTTATCATATCAAATGTCCAAATCTAAGGTGATTGATTACAAATAATATTTACTGTGAAGCCCTCGGATCTTTTTCAGCACAAATAAAAATTAATCACCTTTGGATTCAGATTTTACCAAGAAACTTCTGGCTTCTTCATCAGTAACATCACTGTATTGTTAAAATAAAGAACAATTATGATATGATAAAGAGAAAAATCACACTAATATAAATAGAGATCATGCAAAAAAAACCCGTCTATAGCTTCTATTTTGGAGATCAATGTGAGTCCCTTAGAAGCAAGATATTCACAGAAACTTTGAAGGTTTTTCTCTTCGCAGAATTTGCAAACATGTTTAAGGAAATCGTTGAACTGTTTCGGTTCCTTCACAGAAAAAGTTTGTGACTCAACATGTTACCATAAATCTCAATACAAACAAGAAGTATAGGAAGATTAAAGAAACAAATTCAGAGAGGAATAAGATAACTTTTAAAGGTTCGTTGTTAACATATTAAAAATAATAATTTTTTATGTTTTAGAGATTTAAAAAAAAAATAGCAGAAATTGTTATGTTAGCAGAAATCCTCTACTAGATCAAATATTTTATTTTTCATATCCTTGATTGCTTTTAGAATCCAATCTGAACTGTCTCGGCGGGAAATCATGGCTTCAAAATCTTGGGCAGGAGTCAGATCCCCAATTTTCTCAACTTTAATAGATGTATATTCGATGAGATTTGCAACAGGTTGTGCTGTAATATTTTCTTTACCCTCTTCATCCCTTATCTTTTCTCGCAATGAACACCTTGGCTTTTTCTGCATCGAGACATTTTGAATGTAAAACACGTCTGAGGTTAGTAATGAATATGAGCTAAGTAAGCATTTATTCTTACCAAGGGATTTCCCTGCAGCTCAAAAGACCTACAAAACGAGTCAGTGATGGATTGGTTTCGCAAAACCAAGTCAGTATCAGGCTCCGTGATTTTTCTGAGTGTGTAATCGAGAAGAGATACCGCAGCATCTGGATGCTTAGATTTCAGATCAAGATAATGAAAAAAGCGCTGAAAAGATATACGAATATATCTGTTAGCTTTAGCTTATCACTATTTTTTTATTTCTGAGAGATTTAGTTAGAAAGAATTAAGAAATTAAGCATAATTTCTCCAAATCATACAGCATGATTACTAACTATAGCCAACGAGGCATGCCAAATGCAGATTCATAGTTAACAATCATAAGACACAAATCCAATGTCAGAAACCAAACCTCAAACGAAAAATCAGTAAGGAAAATGAAACATGGAAAAAGAAGTGAATAAAGAAGGAAGGACTTAAACTAGAAACAGATATGTGGATAGAATATGTACTGCGAGTACTGGATTTGATGTAAAGTCGGGAAGCAAAACTTCCTTTTTCCCATCTGGTGCACGATCAAGCATTTTTATGAAGTTCGCTGCTGATTCTAGCTGTTGTTCATTTGGCTGACACGATGCTGGGAAATTACTGAAAGAAGGAAATTAAAACTCTCGCACGTCCTCGGCAAAAGGAAGAACGTTGAAGTAAAACGAATCAGGCTGCACAGCATACTCAGAGAAGCAATAAATTATTGTTAAATAAAAAATGAAATCGCAGAATAGAAAGCTGATAACCTTTGAGGCCCATAACGATAACCTTTAATTATTTGGTCTGGAGGGACAACTTTATCCGGATCTTCAGAACTCTTGTACTCGTAAGCTACTTTGACTTCGTGTGTTGCAAATTTACCGGTTTGAGGAGCCTTATCAGAGTATTTCTTCAGAATTGGAAATCTCTCTTGTGTTTTCTTGTATACCATTACCTGATTATCATTTTAAGTTTTCATGAAAACAAAATGCATTTTCTTACTAACACCGCTTTATTTTAAAAAGACAATTGGATAGATAATACAATTGCATACTTAGAAGAAAAATAGATACAATAAACAAGTTAAAATTCAACTATAAATTTTGTGTACACACATCTTGATATACATAACTCAAAACCAAATTAGTTTCATTATCCTAGCATACCATACCACAAGTCTCACGGTGATAGGTACTCAATTTATAAATGCGACAGTAAGAATTAATGAGGGATTAATCAACATATGATAGTGTATTTTATTGATGATAAAGGGAAATTGAGCAAAGGAAACAAGCATTCCTTTTACTCCTGAGAGCTATGCTCACTCCAATAAGAGAGAATCCTCTCTCTACTACAACTACCAGAATTTGTTATCCTTCCCTCCTTACCCACATCTCCCCTATATACGGAGTGGGGCCAGCTCACCTTTCTTGGATTTTCTAACATACACTCTCTATACCTTAGGTGTACTATGTGTCCCACTAGACACGTTATCAATTCCTTCTTTGTCCCCATCACACGGTTTAAATATCTTGGCTCAATTAGTCAAATTGATGGAGAAACAGGGGGAGATGTCAACCATAAGATCCATGCAAATACTAAAATATGATGGTAAACATTAAGATGAAGAGAAAACAACATCAAAGATGCTCACATATGTGTCTACCATACCTTAAATTCATCAATATAAAAAACATCCATATTGTCTATAAACAGCTCAAACTTGGAGCAACTGAAAATCACTAACAGAAACATGCAAATCAAAAGATGATTTATCAACTATGATAGGTTGTCAGAAATTAAATATAATGACACATAAATAAGACATTCATCATGGACCATATCATATTGCAAATCTCGCCTTAATCTTTAGTTTTGGGCTGAATTCAAGATCCCCTCTGAAAACTGTAACTGGAGTTATATTTCAGGTTTTAAGAGCACCAATCAAAGAAATTGGATCCTCCACGTACAACAATCTTGTCGATGTTTCCTTTGAGAAAATATTTAAAAGAAGGTCATTCTCGTCCGTTATTTCCTTGTTTGCATCTTGACTAAGCTTTCCTCTCACAATTATACTTTCCATTCTCATACCATGAGCTGTCATTGATTTAGCAATTGTGGTAACTTGCTCTTCTTTTGTTCCTTTATATGGATCTTTTATTGGACATTGTGCATTTGTAATGAGGCAAAGACGTTTCTTTCCTTTGTTAGTTTCTCCGAATTTTTTAATTAGCATATCCATGGCAACAATGACAGCATCAAGAACTAACCTTAAAGTCAAGGTAACTAGAAAGGAGCAAATAGAGTTAATTGGGATCAACTTCCTCATGGTAAAATTAAGTACTTAACCTTACAAAGTTTTGCAACAGATTACAACCCTTAAACTTTAATACGACAAACAGAACAGTTTTTACGAAAAAATTAACTCATTATACCAATCATACAAAAAAGTATTGTCAACAAATGAATATGATTATCTTGTATTAGTGGAATACGATCATCTATTATTTTTTGTTTAGAAAAAATGAATATGATTATCTTGTAAAAAAATTATGAATACAATAATTTTTATTTTAAAAAAATTAGTTTTAATTCATATATTTGTCAGAGTTTATCTCTTTCTATTTGTCAGAGTTTAGTTGATTCACTAAACAATATGTATTAGATAGAACAGTACATAATTGTGATGCGTCACACCAAAGCTTGGGATGTATTCTAATGCAACACAAGAAGGTTGTAGCCTACGCCTCAAGACAATTGAAAACTCATGAACGAAACTATCCTACTCATGATTTAGAGTCTGCTGCGGTAGTTTTTGCATTAAAGATCTGGAGGCACTACTTATATGGATGCACGTTCACAGTGTTCAGTGACCATAAGAGTTTGAAATATTTGTTTAATCAGAAAGAATTGAACATGCGCCAGAGGAGATGGATGGAGACCCTCAAGGATTTTGATTTTACATTGCAGTACCACCCTGGGAAAGCCAATTTGATGCTTTGAGTAGAAGAAGTGTGTCCGTATTTTCAACAATAATGGCTAGACAACAAGAGTTGTGGGAAGCATTTAGAGATCTACACTTCGATGTAGAGTTTGTACCGGGAAGTTTAAAATGTGGAATGATAAAAATTTTGAGTGGTCTACTTGAGGACATTGCGAATTTCCAAGATGACGCATTAATCCAAGAGAAGAGGAACCTAATAGTGCAAGTAAAGATGACTGAGTTTGTAAGACCCTAAAATTTAAAATTAAATTACGGATTTAATATTAAGTGTATTTTGGGGGATATTTGTAAAATATTTAATATATGTATATTTATGTAAAAATATATATATATATATATAAATATTTATTTTGGAGGTTGAATTAAAATTATTGGATGAAAGATAAATTAAATTTAATTACGATTAATTAACTATCGGGCAGTTAATTAAGATATATCTGTTAATTACGACGAGAGTGGTTAAGTACATGATGATCAAGCAATATTATAATATTATTGTTGGATGAGGTGGCACATATATATGCCTATACATATGAGAGAGAAGGAAGAACAAAGGCAGAAAACCCATTTTCCCTCCTTCCTCACTGCATGCAACCATTTTCTTTATCTACTCGTTTCTGTTTTTTCTGTTGGTAGAAAAAAAAAAAAGGCATCCTCAAAAGTGAGATTACTTGGAAATCCAAGCACCAAACCAGAAAGTGTCCAGTACAAAAGTTGTTCCCCTCATTGTTACGGAGCTAGGGAACTAACTTTTGTAGCGGCAAACGCGAACGGGAGTTTCGCCGACATTGTCGTGGTAGCATAAACGAGCGCAGGAAACGTAACAGAGGTAAGGGGCACCTTCCACTTTCTAGTTGTATTTTAGGGCTGTAAATGCATGATTGATGTGTGATTATATTTGAGTTTCTGGTCTGAAAAACGAAACTGTTGTGCATGTTGTTATAAAATGCAAAAAATGCATTCTGTTGATGTTTTGATGATCTGTGATGTTTGCTACTTTGGCTGATACAGCAATGCTATTTTGTTTGTGTGGGAAAGCTGAAAAATGCCTTGCATGTTGTTTTGGGGATGATCCAAATGCATGAGTGGTTTGTGCTACACTGTTTTGTGGTTGACTTTCCTGTTTTGGTGAATAAAGAAAACTGTGATGTTATTCTGGTTTTGGTGATTCTGTTTTTTGTTGTGTTGTTAACAAATTTGGTTTCTGCTGTATTTTGTTAACAATCTGGTGTTGATAGGGGTTTTTCAAAAGAAAAATGATTTTAAAATGGTAGAAGGTGTTTTGGAAAATCTGCTGTTGTTGTGTTGATGGTGGTTTAAGAGAAAAGGATTTTTAAAATGGGTGGAGGTGTTTTGAAAATCTGTTGTTGCTGTGTTGATGAATAGAAACATTTATAAGTGCTGAGAAAAAACTCTGAGTTTTGTGGTTCAAAAGAGTGGTGAATCTGTTTCGGTGTTGTGTTGGTTTTTCAAAGGAAAAAGTTTGAAAATGTGTTGAAGTTTTATGGAAAATTTCACTGAATTCGAAGGTGTATTCGAATACGGCATGAGTGTATTTGACTACAGTCCTGCAAAGCTTCTGTTTTATTCAAATTTTTGAACTTGTATTCGAATACGGGCCTCTGTATTCGAATACAGATAAGGGATTTTTGCTTCTAACTTAGCATCTGTATTTGGCTACGACCCTGTCGTATTTGAATACAGGATTGCCATTTTTGCCACTGTATTCGAATACAACACCCTCGAATTCGAATACAGAATGCTGATTTTCACTATTTTGGCTTCTGTATTCGAATACAAGGGAGCTGTATTCGAATACAGATTAGTTTTTTTCAAAAATTCAAGTTTTAAACATTGGTTTATAAACTTTAAGAGGTGGGAAACATTGGGAAGGTTTGTGATGAATTAAAATGGAGTTTTTGAGATGGTTTGAGGTGGTGATGATGAGGTTCTTGAATTTTTTATTGATGTGGTGAAAAATGCTGATTTGTTACTGCTACCACCATCTCTAAAAACAGGTTGTGCGGAAGCCATGAATCTAGGAGCAAATTACCAAAAACCTGCTCTAATACCAATTGTAAGAACAGAGTTGCACCTAAGAGAGGGGGGGTGAATTAGGTGTTACACAATTTTTCTGTTTTTAGAGTTTTGAGAGATTGTTTAAGTGACTGTTTTGAGTTTGATTAATTTTGCTGTGTTAGTGAGTGAAAGCTGTAAATGACAGAAGGTAAAAACACAGAAATTTATCATGGTTCCCCTTACAACCAAGGGTACATCCAGTCCTCTTGCACACCACAAGAGATTTTCCACTTTGTTCGAATATGTTACAAGTCTAACCCTAAGACTTAAGTTACAGATTCTTTAACACTTAACAGAAGATAGTACACCACTATCTCAGTTAACAAAACTTGAAGAATCTACGCTAAATTCTTCAAGTGATATAATGATTTTGTAATGATTTTGTAATGATGTTCTTGACTAAGAACAAGATTATAATACTAAGTATTTGATACTTAATCAATCACACTTCCAAGTACAACTGAGAACCTTTCTTAATGATATGAAAATGAAAAGCGTGTACTTGAAAATATGAAAAGTAAGTTTTGAAGTGTTTGAAGTTTCAGAAAATTGATTCTAAAAGGTAAGTAAAAAATTTCTTTGTTAAAACTGAAACTTTGAAGTATTTATATTCCAAGGTAACACTTCAGATCAATGGCAATGGTTCCCAAACGTTTTGATGAACTTGTGCAATGTTTCAAAACTGAAAAGTTGCATTGTTTCGAAGTTGTATTCGAATACAGTCTCAGTGTATTCGAATACACTTCTATAACGTTCTGTTTGTATTTTTAAAATTTGAACTTCGTATTCGAATACAATACCTTGTAGTCGAATACAAGTGTAACACCCCGAGTTTAAAACACAGCGCGAGTGTATTTATTTATTTATTTTTAAAACGAATAGATAAATAAAAGAGTTTCAGAATTTGTTTCAAGGGAATTAAAATCAATTCAAATTAATATCATTCGACATCATAATCCAAAATAGTAAGGTAATTAAACAACAACATCACGATTAATCGAATGAGATATTTTTGGGAACTTGATCTTTTTAATATACCAAAATAAAGATACATCAAAACTGGATTCTCAATCCACCAAAATATTTATCAGAATGCGGAAAAGTTTTACAATAATTCCCAAAATAAATATTTACAACCACTGAGCTCACAACCTTATACATAAGTCTAAACTGATCATACACTAAGCTATAGTAGCACGGTCTCCACTGTATCATCCACAAGTCTTATCTTCACCCAGCTGTCCATCCCTTCACGTAGCCCACAATGTAAAGATCAAGGAAAATTAACGACGTTCCCTGTCGTTAGTGTGACCGTCGGGGGTACGGGTTTGATTAACATATGAGGGCAAAGCCCAATTTTCCACAATAATTGTAAAGGGTCACCGACCGAAATTAACAAATACCACATCATTTATATCAGCAATATCAGACATATTCATGGCACATCATAAAACAATGATGATAAATAAGGATGCTCAATTTTGAAAATACATGACATCTGTACCTTTTCAAACAGCAACCAATTTAATATGAAAATCATGTTGTAAACACAAACATCAATTCAGTAATCACACCAATTCATCAGAAGTTCCAGATTTCAAAAAGTACTTACACACACAACAATTTTCAACCATCATCATATAACCAAAACGTGACCCATCGATCAATCACCCCGATGCAATATGTATTTGCTCATGAAAACATCCTCTTGGATTCACCAAGGTGCAGTCACTCAATAGACCAGCACATTTACATATGTAAGACTTTAACGGCCCTCAAGACCAGGGTGCAATCGCTCATATATCAGCACCAGTGCAGTCGCTCACAGACCAGCACTCATGCAGTCGCTCACAGACCAGCACGTTTGACATAAACCAAGGTACAATCGCTCACAGATCAGTACCTAGTGCATTCGCTCAACAGACCAGCACTCGTGCAATCGCTCACAGATCAGCACGTGGTTGCGCATTTCAGGGTACAGACGCTCACAGTCCAGTACCAGTGCAGTTGCTCACAGACCAACACTTATATACCAAGGTACAATTGCTCACAGATCAGTACCTAGTGCAATCGCTCACAGATCAGCACTCGTGCAATCGCTCACAGATCAGCACGTGGTTGCGCATTACTCTGTGGCCCATCGTGGGTACCACATGACTATGCTATGCATGAGTATGCAGTGTTTCACCTCACTGGAAACAGTATGCAACATCAGTAAAATTCATGCATTTCCATCATTTTTCAAAACATTTCCACACAATCAATATCATCATCTACACATCAATGACTAACCATTTAAGCAAACATTATCACTTCGCATTACCTCAAGGTTCCATTCTTAATTATCAAAAGTCTTTCCCCAACTCCCAAAATTCAGAACCAGTGTTTTAAAACTGCAATTTCTGGAAAAACAAATCTGTATTCGAATACAGCTTCATTGTATTCGAATACAGAAGCCAAACAGGGCAGAATCAACACCCTGTATTTGAATACAAACTCCTTGTATTCGAATACAAAGGCTTTCCCGGTGCAAATGTCAGAATTTCCACAACTTCAATAAAGTCTCAAAAACTTCATCACCACCACTTCAAAACTATCACAAAAATTCCATTTTTATTCACCACCAACCTTCCCAAGGTACCCCAACACTTAAGGTTTATAAAACAATGTTTAAAACTTGAATTTCTAAAAAACACGAATCTGTATTCGAATACAGCTCCCTTGTATTCGAATACAAAAGCTAAAACAGTGAAAAATCAGCATTCTGTATTCGAATACGAGGTTGTCGTAGTTGAATACAGATGCGAAGTCAGTGGCAAAAGTTGCAAATTTGTATTCAACTACAGAGGGTCGTAGTCGAATACAGATGCTAATTCAGAAGCAAAATTGACAAATCTGTATTCGACTACAGAGGGTCGTAGTCGAATACAAGTTCAAAAGTCTGAAGAAAACAGAAGCTTTGCAGGCTGTATTCGAATACACTCAAGCCGTATTCGAATACACCTTCGAATTCAGTGAAATTTTCCTGAAATTTCAACACATTTTCAAAACCTTTTCCTTTGAAAAACCAACCCAACACCAAAATCATATTTATCACTCTTTAGACACCTCAAAACTCAGAACATTTTTCATTAAACATCAACAACAGATTTTTAACAAAACACATTCAGAAACAGAATCATCACTACCAGAATAACCATCACTGATTTTCTCAAATCACCAAAACAGAAAGTCAACTACAAAATAGTCCCACAAAAACTAACTCAAGCATTTGGATCATCTCCAAAACAACACCAAACAACTCATCATTCAACACAACAGAATGATTTCTTACTCAACACAACAAACAAAACATCATCAACACAATAAATTCCTTCACTGAAAACAGCAGGGACATCAAAACAGTTTGATTTCCAAAACCTAACACAATGTTTTTCACAAACATAAACCAATAATCATTCATCACACATGCATTTACAGCCCTAAATGCAATGTAGAAAGTTGGAAGGTGCCCTTACCTTAATTACGTTCCTTTAACTCGTATGTTTCTGCGACAAAAGTCGACGATACTCCCGTTCGCGTTCGCCGCTACGAAAATTAGTTCTTTAGCTCCGTAACGATCAGAGGAATAACTTTCGTACTCGAAACATTCTGATTTGACACTCAGATTTTCAAGAAAAATGTATTTTGAGTAAACTGTTTTTCCTTCACCAACACAGAAAATTAGAAGAAGATGATAAAGCAGAAACTGGCCCAGTCGTGGAAAGAAGAAAAAGCTTCTCACTTAAATATCCACCTAAAAGGAGACTGACACAGCAGAGGAAAGAAGAAATTTGTTTCTTTCTTAATAAATATCTGTAGGTATATGCCACCTCACCCAACTCTTATAATAAAATATCTTTTGATCCTCCAGCACTTAACCCGTCTCATCGCAATTAGCAGAGAATATCTTAATTAACGGTCCGATAATTTAATTACTCGAAATTAAATTAATTCATCCATTATCCAATAATTTTAATTCCACCTCCAAAACAAATATATATATATATATATATTTACACAAAACATACATATATTGAATATTTTACAAATATTCCCAAATACACTTAAAATTAAATCTAAATTTAATTTTAAATTTAAGGGTCTTACAACAAGTATGAGATTTTTGCCACTGACTTGAGTTGTATTCGAATACACAAAGCTGTAGTCGAATACAAATGTTTAAATTTAGTTACTGACTTGCAATCTGTATTCGGCTACGACACTTCGTATTCGAATACAGATCTTCAGTTTTGGCTACTGACTTACAATCTGTATTCGGCTACGACACTTCGTATCCGAATACAAATCTTCAGTTTTAACTTCTGACTTGAAATCTGTATTCGGTTACGACACTTCGTATTCGAATACAGATTTTCAGTTTTTGTAAAAATTATATTTTCAAACATATGTTTATGTTTTTAAATATTTTTATAAAATATTTTAATGCATATGCTATCAAGATGGTTCTCATAATATTGTACTTTATATGTATTTTTGATTTAATATTAAATACTTTACCTAAACATAAATTTGAAAGATGAGTTGCTTAAAATCCTTTTGCTTTTTGATCAATGATCTTTTTGTCTTCATCAAAAATGTAGATCTTTAAATTTCAGTGACCGCGATGGGCCACAAAGTAATGCGGTAACCGTGATGGTCCGCGAAGTTAAGTAGTAACCATGGGTTATAGAATAGTTCCGCGTGTATTAGACGGTCTATTCTACTCGGGCTACAGAGTGGTTTCGCGTGTATTAGACGGTCCATTCTATCCGTGCAAGGATTTAACTTCTGTATGTTCTGGCCTGTGAGAGGCTAACATACGTGAAACGTGTTGGTCTGTGAGCGACTGCACTGGTACTGGTCTGTGAGCGACTGTACCTTGGTATACGTAAAACGTGCTGGTCTGTGAGCGACTGCACGTGTGCTGGTCTGTGAGCGACTGCACTGGTACTGCTCTGTGAGCGACTGTACCTTGGTATATGTAAAACGTGATGGTCTGTGAGCAACTGCACGTGTGCTGGTCTGTGAGCGACTGCACTGGTGCTGATCTGTGAGAGATTGCACCATGGTCATGTTGGCCATTAAAGTCTAACATATGTAAATCGTGCTGGTCTGTGAGAGACTGCACGTGTGCTGGTCTGTGAGCGACCGCACCTTGGTAATTCCAAGAAGTTGAGTACATTGGCATATACATATTCCATCGGGGTGGTCGACCGGTTTATTATGATTGGATATGATGTTGACAGGTAGAAATCGATGTGCGTAAGTACCTTATGAAATTTGAATTTCTGATGAATTGGTGTGATTGCTGAATTGATATTTGTACTTACAACATGATTTTCATATTAAATCGGTTGCTGTTTTGCAAATCTATAATGACATGTACTTTAAAAAATTAGCATCCTTATTTATCATCGTTGTTATATAACATGCCATGAATATGCTTGTTATTATTGACATAAATGCTATGTGGTATTTGTTAATTTCGGTCGGTGACCCTTTACTATTATTGTGGAAAATTGGGCTTTACCCTCAGATGATACCCGAACCCGTCCCACCGACGGTTATACTAACGACAGAAACGTCGTTAGTTTTCCTTGATCTTCACGCACGGAGTATTGTGGACAACATAGAGGGACGGACTACTGTGTGAAGACGAGACTTGTAGAGGATGCGGTGGAAACCGTACTACTGTAGCTTTAGTGCATGATCAGACTAGACTTTTTGTATAGGGCCTAGTGTTGAGGGCTGTAATGATTTCTTTTGGGAATTATTGTATATCTTTTCTGCACTCTGACAAATATTTTGGGGGGTCCAGGACAGCTTTTTGATGTATTATTATATTTATATATTTCGAAGAACAAATTCCAAAAATTATATTATTTGGTTATAAACATGGTGTAATTAATTAATTACTTTCGTCGTTTGAATTTACGACATTTATTTTAAGAAAATGACTTAATGAAGATTTTATTTTAATTATCTCGAATTAATTCAAAAATTCTCTTATTGGTTTTGGTTAAAAAAAAACACACTCGTGCTGTATTTTAAACTCGGGGTGTTACAATTGTGGTATCAGAGCATTTGGTTAAAGTTTTGAGTTAAAGCTCTGGTTAGATTATTGGTTTTGAGACATTATCTAATCATGCATAGGTGCAAGTAGTTAGAGTGTCAAGTCTTGTATAAGTTGTGGTGGCTGAAGTGATGATAGTTTTGTAGGAAACAATGCCTCCGAGGAGAGACGACACCGCAAGAGCCAACGTCTGCCGGGAGGATAGGATGGTTGAAGCAATGAATAACATGGCTGCGTCTGTTGTTGCACAGACGACTGCGAAGACTCAACGTGATCTAGAGAAAAGAGAAAGAGAGATTTGTGCTGCTGAATCAAGAGGACTAAAGGATTTTCGTCGTCATAATCCTCCAAAGTTCAAGGGTGATGAGGGTCCAGAAAGAGCGGATCAATGGATTCAGGAGATGGAGAAAATCTTTGAAATGATTAATTGTCAGGCAGCGGTAAGGGTCAACTATGCTACATATCTGCTACTAGGGGATGCAGAGTATTGGTGAGGAGTATAAGGCTTCTGATGGGGTCAGCTCATGAGGAGGTGAACTGGGAGTCGTTCAAAAAGAAGTTTTTGGACAAATACTTCCTGATGAGCACTAGAACTAAGTTGGGTGACGATTTTCTGAAATTGCACCAAAGAAACATGACGGTGGGTGAATATGCAGCTAAGTTTGAATCTCTATCAAGGCATTTAAGATTTTTCCGCGAAGAGGTAGATGAACAGTTTATGTGTCATCGTTTCCAAAATGGACTGAAATATGAGATTCAAGACTCCGTTTTACCCTTGGGAATTCAACGTTTCCAAGCATTAGTGGAGAAGTGTAGAGAAGTTGAGGATATGAAGAACAGGAAGGCCAACAGAGGAGGGAACTTTAATTCAGGAGGGCCTAGTCGGATGCACTATCAAAATAATAAAGGTAAGCAGGTTGCTAAGCCATATAACCGACCACAGAACAACAATATAGGCTAGAATCGGCCGGGAAACCAGAATTTTGGACGACAATTGGGACAAGGAGTCCGATGTTTCCGATGTAGGAAAGAGGGACATATTGCTACTGCTTGTACCACAAAGGATCCTACATGTTTCAATTGCCAGAAACCAGGGCACATTGCAAGGGATTGCCGGGTTCCGAAGGTGGAACCAACAGTGAACGCAACTAGGGCTACTCGTCCTATTGCTAAGGGACGCATCTATCACATGGGTGCTGAAGCTGGGAGTCAAGCTCCTAATTTAATCCAACGAGATTGCGAGATTGCAGGTAACACACTAACTACACTTTTTGATTCGGGGGCAACCCATTCTTTCATTGCTATGGACTATGTGAATCATTTGAAGTTATCTGTGTCTGCTTTACCTTCTGATTTGGTTGTTTCCACACCTGCTAAGACTTTGACCGTAAATTCTGCATGTTTACGCTGTCCTGTAACGATTCAGAATAGAGATTTCTTGGTTAATTTAATCTGTCTACCCCTACAATCACTCGAGATCATTCTCGGCATGGATTGGATGTCGTATAATTATGTAGTCTTGGATTGTGCTCGCAAATTTGTTCTTTTCTCGAACCTCGAGTCGTTCGGTATTTGGCTGCTAACAAGCTTGGAGTGTCACTGAGAGAAGGAACTCATGAATTTTTATCATTGACTAACGTAGAGATCAAGATGGATGTGAACGTAGAAGATGTGGTGTTAGTCATAGAGTATCCGGACATATTTCCAACAGAAATTCCAGGATTACCCCCAGTAAGAGAGGTGGAGTTCTTCATTAATCTACACCCAGGAACTGGACCTATTTCAATTGCGCCGTATCGGATGTCGCCATTGGAATTAAGCGAGCTTAAGGGTCAAATTGAAGGTTTGTTGGAGAAAGGATTTATCAGACCAAGTGTGTTGCCATGGGGAGCTTCGGTGTTGTTGGTTAAGAAGAATGATGGAAGTTCGCGCTTATGTGTGGATTATAAGCAACTTAACAAGGTAACTATCAAGAATCGTTATCCTTTACCACGCATCGATGATTTGATGGACCAATTTAGAGGAGCCGCGGTGTTTTCAAAGATCGATTTGAAGTCAGGATACCAATAGATTCGGGTAAGAGAAGGAGATATTCAAAAGACTGCTTTCAGGACCTGTTACGCACATTATGAATATCTCGTTATGCCATTTGGAGTTACGAATGCACCAGCGATTTTTATGGATTATATGAATAGAATCTTTAGCCCATTCCTGGATACATTTGTTGTGGTGTTCATCGATGATATATTGATTTATTCAAAGGATGAAGAATAACATGGAGAGCACCTACGCCAAGTTCTTGAAGTCTTACGCGAGAAGCAATTGTATGCCAATTTGTCGAAGTGCGAGTTTTGGCTAGAGAAAGTGAACTTCTTGGGACATGTGATAACAAAAGAAGGAATCGTTGTGGATCTGGCAAAGATTGAGACAATTCTTGCCTGGAAACAGCCTCAGACTATCACAGACATACGTAGTTTTTCGGACTGGCAGGATACTACAGGAGATTTATTGAAGGATTTGCTAAGATTGTAGCTCCTTTGACACAACTCACCAGAAAGAATCAATTGTTTGTATGGATGGAGAAGTGTGAGGAAAGTTTTCAGGTTCTTAAGGAAAAGTTGACAACCTCACCAGTATTGGTCTTGCCACAGCCAGAGGAACCATACGAAGTTTAATGTGTGATGCATCTCACCAAGGTTTGGGATGTGTTTTGATGCAACACAAGAAAGCTGTAGCCTACGCCTCAAGGCAGTTCAAAACTCACGAACGAAACTATCCTACTCATAATTTAGAGCTTGCTGCAGTAGTATTTGCATTAAAGGTCTGGAGGCACTATCTATATGGATGCACATTCACGGTATTCAGTGACCATAAAGGTTTGAAGTATCTGTTCGATCAGAAAGAATTGAACATGCGGCATAGGAGATGGATGGAGACTCTCAAGGATTTTGATTTTTCATTGCAGTACCACCCTGGGAAAGCCAATGTGGTGGCTGATGCGTTGAGTAGGAAAAGTGTATCAGTATCTTCAATGATAATGGCCAGACAACAAGAATTGTGGGAAGCATTTAGAGATCTACACTTGGACGTAGAGCTTGTGCCAGGAATTTTAAAGTGTGGAATGATAAAGATTTCGAGTGGACTACTTGAGGAGATTGCGAATTTGCAAGATGATGCATTAATCCAAGAAAAGAGGAACTTAATAGCGCAAGGAAAGACAACTGAATTCAGGATCGAACCAGATAATATTCTGAGGTGTAATGGAAGAATTTGTGTACCGCAAGTTGCAGATATGAGAAGAACAATTTTGGAAGAGGCTCATAAGAGAAAATTGAGTATTCATCCTGAAGCGACCAAGATGTACCAGGACTTAAGACAGAATTACTGGTGGCCAGGAATGAAGAGGGACGTAGCGGAGTATGTATCGGCCTATTTAACTTGTCAGAAAGCGAAAGTGGAACATCAACGACCTGCTGGAATGTTGAACCTTTTGGATATACCAGAATGGAAGTGGGATAGCATTTCCATGGATTTTATAACCGGATCGCCCAAGACAAGGAAAAATAATGATTCGATTTGGGTAATAGTGGATCGATTGACAAAATCCGCACATTTCTTACCGGCAAGGATCACTTATAAAGTAGATAAGTTGATGGAAATCTACATTGCTGAGATTGTGAGATTACACGGAGTACCGTCGAGATAGTATCGGACCGTGATCCAAAGTATACATCTCACTTTTGGGGAGCATTGCATGAAGCGTTGGGCACGAAACTGAAATTGAGTTCAGCTTACCATCCGCAAACAGATGGACAAACTGAGAGAACAAATCAGTCCTTGGAAGATCTATTGAGAGCATGTGTGTTGGATGATAGAGGAAATTGGGATGAGGTGTTGCCATTGATTGAGTTTACTTACAACAATAGTTTTCACGCAAGTATTGGAATGGCACCATATGAGGCTTTGTATGGACGCAAGTGTCAGATGCCTTTGTAAGGACGGAGAAAGTATGATTGTTGGACCTGAGATGGTGCAACAGACTACAGAGAAGGTCAAGAGGATACAAGAGAAAATGAAGATTTCACAGGATTGTCAGAAGAGTTATGCGGACAAGCGTTGCAGACCTTTAGAATTCGAACAGGGTGATCATGTATTTCTAAGAGTCACGCCTACAACAGGAGTTGACAGAGCTATTAAATCAAGAAAGTTGACCCCGAAATTTATTGGACCATACCAGATTACTGCACGAATTGGACCAGTGGCTTATCGAATTGCTTTACCTCCAACACTGTCCAATATTCACGACGTATTTCACGTGTCGCAGTTAAGGAAATACATTTTGGATCTGTCACATGTGATCGAACCAGACACAATTCAACTGAAGGATAACCTGTCATTTGAAGTATTCCCTGTAAGAATCGAAGACAGGAAGATTAAACAGTTGAGCAACAAGGAAGTCCCACTAGTCAAAGTGATTTGGAATCTGACTAAGGGAGTCGCGACTTGGGAACTGGAGAGTAAGATGAGGGAACAATATCCTCAGTTGTTTATTAACATATAGTTTCGAGGACGAAACTAATTTAAAGGGGGGTAGTAATGTAAGAGCCTTAAATTTAAAATTAAATTATGGATTTAATATTAAGTGTATTTTGGGGGATATTTGTAAAATATTTAATATATGTATATTTTATGTAAAAATATATATATATATATATATATATATATATGAATATTTATTTTGGAAGTTGAATTAAAATTATTGGAAATCCAAGCACCAAACCAGAAAGTGTCAAGTACAAAAGTTGTTCCCCTCATCGTTACGGAGCTAGGGAACTAACTTTTGTAGCGGCGAACGCGAACGGGAGTTTCGCCTACATTGTCGTGGTAGCATAAACGAGCGCAGGAAACGTAATAGAGGTAAGGGGCAACTTCCACTTTCTAGTTGTATTTTAGGGCTGTAAATGCATGATTGATGAGTGATTATATTTGAGTTTCTGGTCTGAAAAACGAAACTGTTGTGCATGTTGTTATAAAATGCGAAAAATGCATTCTGTTGATGTTTTGATGATCTGTGATGTTTGCTGTTTTGGCTGTTACAGCAATGCTGTTTTGTTTGTGTGGGAAAGCTGAAAAATGCCTTGCATGTTGTTTTGGGGATGATCCAAATGCATGAGTGGTTTGTGCTACACTGTTTTGTGGTTGACTTTCCTGTTTTGGTGAATAAAGAAAACTGTGATGTTATTCTGGTTTTGGTGATTCTGTTTTTTGTTGTGTTGTTAACAAATTTGGTTTCTGCTGTGTTTTGTTAACAATCTGGTGTTGATAGGGGTTTTTCAAAAGAAAAATGATTTTAAAATGGTTGAAGGTGTTTTGGAAAATCTGCTGTTGTTGTGTTGATGGTGGTTTTTAAGAGAAAAGGATTTTTAAAATGGGTGGAGGTGTTTTGAAAATCTGTTGTTGCTGTGTTGATGAATAGAAACATTTATAAGTGCTGAGAAAAAACTCTGAGTTTTGTGGTTCAAAAGAGTGGTGAATCTGTTTCGGTGTTGTGTTGGTTTTTCAAAGGAAAAAGTTTGAAAATGTGTTGAAGTTTTATGGAAAATTTCACTGAATTCGAAGGTGTATTCGAATACGGCATGAGTGTATTTGACTACAGTCCTGCAAAGCTTCTGTTTTATTCAAATTTTTGAACTTGTATTTGAATACGGGCCTCTGTATTCGAATACAGATAAGGGATTTTTGCTTCTAACTTAGCATCTGTATTTGGCTACGACCCTGTCGTATTTGAATACAGGATTGCCATTTTTGCCACTGTATTCGAATACAACACCCTCGTATTCGAATACAGAATGCTGATTTTCACTATTTTGGCTTCTGTATTCGAATACAAGGGAGCTGTATTCGAATACAGATTAGTTTTTTTTCAAAAATTCAAGTTTTAAACATTGGTTTATAAACTTTAAGAGTTGGGAAACATTGGGAAGGTTTGTGATGAATTAAAATGGAGTTTTTGAGATGGTTTGAGGTGGTGATGATGAGGTTCTTGAATTTTTTATTGATGTGGTGAAAAATGCTGATTTGTTACTGCTACCACCATCTCTAAAAACAGGTTGTGCGGAAGCCATGAATCTAGGATTGCCGAAAATAAGAAGAAAGAATGATTCTATTTGGGTGATAGTGGATCGATTAACTAAATCCGCACATTTCTTACTAGTAAAGACCACATATAAGGTAGATAAGCTGACAGAGATCTACATTGTGGAAATTGTCAGATTACACGGAGTACCGTCGAGTATCGTATCGGACCGTGACCCGAAATTCACGTCTCACTTTTAGGGAGCGTTGGCATACCATCCACAAACAGACGGACAGACTGAGAGAACGAATCAGTCCTTGGAAGATTTATTGAGAGCATGTGTATTAGATGATAGAGGGAGTTGGGATGATGTATTGTTGTTGATTGAGTTTACTTACAACAATAGTTTCCACGCAAGTATTGGAATGGCACCATATGAGGCTTTGTATGGACGCAAGTGCCACACGCCTTTATGCTGGTATAAGGACGGGGAGAGTATGATTGTAGGACCTGAGATGGTGCAACAGACTACAGAGAAGGTCAAGAGAATAAAAGAGAAAATGAAGATCTCGCAGGACCGTAAGAGGAGTTATGCAGACAAGCGTCACAGACCTTTGGAATTCGAGCAGGGTGATCATGTGTTTCTAAGGGTCACACCTACAACTAGAGTTGGCAGAGCCATTAAATCAAGAAAATTAACTTTGAAATTTATTGGACTATACCAAATTACTGCACGAATTGGATCGATGGCTTATCGAATTGCTTTGACTCCAATACTGTCCAATATCCACGACGTATTTCACGTGTCGCAATTAAGGAAATACATTTCGAATCTGTCACATGTGATCGAACCAGACACAATTCAATTAAAGGATAACCTGTCATTTGAAGTACTACCTTTAAGAATTGAGGACAGGATGATTAAACAGTTAAGGAACAAGGAAGTTTCGCTGGTCAAAGTGATTTGGAATCCAACTACTGGAGACGCAATTTGGGAACTAGAGAGTAAGATGAGGGAACAACATGCTGATTTGTTTATCGACGTGTAGTTTCGAGGACGAAACTAATTTTAGGGGGGTAGTAATGTAAGACTCTTAATTTTAAATTCTAATTTATGCAATTTTAGGGTATTTTATGTTAAAACTACTTGGACTTTTAGCCAATTGTAAATTATTTTATGAATGAAGTATCAAAAAATATATTTTGAGATATTTGTATTATGTTTAATATATGTTTATATTTATATATATATTTTGAGAACGACTAAAATTGTTTGTCGAAGAATAATTTAATTATATTACGAGGAATTTGATACCGAGAAGTTTATCAAGAATTTATCTGTCAATGAAGTTGCGACGAGAGTAGATATTTTATCAAAATAGTTTGAGATGTGAGAGAAGTGATGGGTGTAAGGGTATTTAGATATTTGTGAGTTAGTTTTAATTATAATATATATATATAGTTGGTGGGAGTAATATATATATATATATATATATGTGTGTGTGTGTGTGTGTGTGTGTGTGTGTGTATGTGAGGCGAATAAGGCAAGGGAAACAAAAAGGAAAAAGATCCTACCTTCCCGCGAAAACTTCTTCTTCTGTTGCTACTTCCGATGACATAAGTGTTGGTAGAAAGAAAAAAACCGCAAACACAAACCCTCATTTATCTTCTAGATCTAAGCTTCCATTCGAGGAGCGTCAAGAGGGAAAGTTACTCATCTCCTCACTACGGTGCTTGTGAGCTAACGTTTGAGGCGTCGACGCGGGCGAGAGTTTCGCCGTATTTGATCGCGGTAGCGGAAAACGGTTGAGAAAACGTTAAAGAAGGTAAGGAGCTTCTTCCAAAATTTTGGTTTGCATATAGGAACTCTATATGTGTGATTGATGGATGATTAATGTGTGATTTTGTGATAATAAATTTCGACGTGAAAATATATATGTTTGGAGTTCTTAACCGACTCATTGTTGTTGTTGTTGAAGGTTGTGTAACGAGTTATTCTCGATTAAATGAGTTTGAGCTGAAGTTGAAATTTACAAGAAAAAAATCTGCATTGTTTCAAAGATGTATTTGAATACAGCTACTGCGTATTCGAATACACTTTTGCAAACGTTCAGTTCCTATTTAAATTTTGAACCTCGTATTCGAATACAATTACGTGATTTTTGCCACAGACTTGTGTGGTATTCGAATACACAAGGATGTAGTCGAATACCAATGTTCTGATTTTGCTACTGACTTGTCATCTGTATTCAGCTACGACTCTCCATATTCGAATACAGAATTGAAGATTTTGCTACTGACTTGTCATCTGTATTCGGCTACGACTCTCCATATTCGAATACAGAATTGAAGATTTTGTTGGAACCAAGTTGGTTCTATGTACTTAGGATTTTGATGCTTACAAATGTACTATATGTAAACTTATTTTGTACTTTGAATTATTAAGTTAAATGCCCCAGAAACTTGTAGGAATCAGAAGCAGTGATCAAAGGATTCCAGAAAAATGAATTCTGGAATGACCAGAAGATACTCCAGGAATGTCAAAAGATGACCAGAAGATATCTTTTTGATGGCCCAGATCAGAAGGAATAAAAATCAGAATGAAACATGGATCATACCATTGGAAAGCCTGCCAGACGGAGAGTTGTTCCAGACAAAAAAGAATCAAAATATCAATTTTATTCCAGAAGTTATTCTGACCAGAAGATGGCCTGGCAGTGAAAAATTACACAGTCCAGACTTGTTCCAGACTTGACTAGAAAGTATGTTTATGAGTCCAAAACAAGAGTATCAATCCAGATTTGACCCAGACCATAAGAGAGCATGATTCAGGGCATGAAACTAAGTCAAGACAAGAAGAAATGATTTCCAGAATGATCCAGACCTGATCTAAAATCAAAGGTAAAATGCCCAGACTGAAATATTTATTGTCCAGATTTAATTTCAATTTAATCCAGACCAAAGTCCAGAATTAGTCCAGATCAGAGGGAAGATTTCCAGATCAGTGGTTGAGAATTAATTATTTGGTCCAGTGATGGTCCAGATCAGAAAATTAGACCATGGCCCAGTGTTGGCCGAAATTAGAGGGACAGAATGTATAGTCCAGCAAAGGCCGAATTCAGAGGATTATAGCATATCAAGTGCGCATCCAAGATGGCCGAAATCAGAAGATTAGAGGGTCAGGAAGTGTGGTCCAGGGAAGGCTGAAATCAGAGGATAACAGCATAACAATCAGTATGGTCCAGATGTGGACTAGCGCATGAAGATCCAATGGTCCACATTTAATCAGGAAATTTATACGGTGGAGAATTTAATTTATTTTGATCAAAGGATTAAGAAGATTTATTACAAAAATAAAGTGAGGTGTTGTGGAATTAAGGAGCTGTGGCAGGAAGGAACCAACAGATTTAATTGGCCAGTTATTTTGAAAGGAAATCTGAAGATATGTTTTTTATTTATATGAAGCCCAATTGGTCAAGTTATTTTTACAGAGAATCCAGCAAGATTCAGCTCGAACTTAAGCATTGGAAGAGGCCCAAATCTGCATCTATAAAAGGAGGCTCAAGGCAGAATACTCAAAATCGAAAATCACAAAAGAGTCATACACTTCCAAAGCAAACACCCAAATTTTCATAGAAGTCAATTGTGAGTTCCAGCTTTCAAGAAGCAAGTACTCGTGTTATTTTCCTTCCACTGTGTCAAATCTAAGTTGTTGAAGTAGAGTCTACAAGCTGAGGGAGTCAGTAGGGGTAGCAGGTTACTTGGCAATTAGATTCATAGTGTTGTGTGTTAAATCTAAGTTGTTGAAGTAGAGTCTACAATATGAGGGAGTCAGAAGGGGTAGCAGGTTACTTGGCAATTAGATTTATAGTGTTGTGATTTCTTCTACAATCTGAGATTGTCAGATTCGCTGAAGACAGGATCTGCATTCCTCAAAGAAGTCTAGGATTGTTAGACTGTTTGAGAAGACTGACTTGGAGGGTCAGTAGCAAGGTTGTAATTCAAGGTTTGAATTAGTGAAATCCTTCAAGGTGAAGGGACTGGACGTAGCCTCGTTAACGGTGAACCAGTATAAAAACTGTGAGTTTTATTTTTACTTTTATCCACTGCTAACTCTGTTTTTAATTATACATCAAGTTTTGTTTTAAAAGTATAAAAACAGAAAAAGTATTCAAGTTAAGTCAAACACAATTCAACCCCCCCTTCTCGTGTTTGCACCTTCAGATTTTGCTACTGATTTGTCATCTGTATTCGGCTACGACTCTTCGTATTCGAATACAAATATTAAGATTTTGCTACTGACTTCGCGTCTGTATTCGGCTACGAGAAGCTGTAGTCGAATACGACTTTGATTTTTGTCAAAAACTTTATTTTTAAATATTTGTTTATGCATTTAAATACTTAGAAAACATTTTTCAATACTAAATTACATGAGGTTCTCATGATGTTGTTCTTTAATTGTTATGAAGTTTCTGGGTTTCATATCTACATTTACTTGAATGATTGCAGCGAAAAGAGTCTGAGTACACTCATGCATTTTATAGTTAAGTGGTGACTGCGATGGGCCACAGTGTCCGTGGTGACCGTGATGGGCCATAGAGTTAAGTAGTGACCGTGACGGGCTACGGGGTGGTTCCATGTGATAAGATGGTCCATCTTATCCTTACGAGGATTTAACTGATGTGTAAGGCATGTGATGAAGGTGCAAACACGAGAAGGGGGGTTGAATTGTGTTTGACTTAACTTAAATACTTTTCCTGTTTTAATACTTTCAAAACAAAACTTGATGTATAATTAAAACAGAGTTAGCAGCGGATAAAAATAAAAATAAAAATAAAAACTCACAGATTTTATACTGGTTCACCGTTAACGAGGCTACGTCCAGTCGCTTCGCCTTGAAGGATTTCACTAATTCAATCTTGAATTACAACCTTGCTACTGACCCTCCAAGTCAGTCTTCTCAATAGTCTAACAATCCTAGACTTCTTGAGGAAAACAACCTTGTCTTCAGCCAATCTGACAACCCCAGATTGTAGAAGAAATCACAACACTATGAATCTAATTGCTAAGTACCTTGCTACCCTATCTGATTCCCTCAGTTTGTAGACTCTACTTCAACAACTTAGATACAACCCTATCTAATTGCCAAGTACCCTGCTACCTCTACTGACTCCCTCAGATTGTAGACTCTACTTCAACAACTTAGATTTGCCACAGTGGAAAGAAAATAACACGAGTACTTGCTTCTTGAAAGCTAAAACTCACAATTGACTTCTATGAAAATTTGGGTGTTTGTTGCTTTGGAAGAGTATGACTCTTTTGTGATTTTCGATTCTTTATTCTTCAGCATTAAGTCTCTATTTATAGTTGAACTTTTAGAACTTCACTGATGCTTTACTTCTGCAGTATATTTCGATTAATCTGTTTTGAGAATATTCTGGAGTAGTTTGCTCAGATTCTGTTTTGAGCCTTTTGCTCACTGATCTGTTTTGAACATTTTGCTCCGCTTCTGTTTTGAGCATTTTTCTTAGATTTTGTTTTGAGCCTTTTTCTCCAATTCTGTTTTGAGCATTTTTCTCAGATTCTTTAATCCTCATGATCAAATCTGCACCATTGGATCTTAATGCGATAGTCCACATCTGGACCAGCCTATTTGATATTCTATGATCCTCTGATTTCGGCCTTTGCTGGACTGCACAGTTTGTCCCTCTGATTTCGGCCACCACCGGGCCATGGTCTGATTTTCTGATCTGGACCACCATCACTGGACCAAATAATTATTTCTGAACCATTGATCTGGAAATTTTTACTCTGATCTGGACAGATTCTGGACTTCGGTCTGGAACAAACTGAAATTAACTTGAACAAAAAATATTTCAGTCTGGACATTTTACCTTTAATTTTGGACCAGGTCTGGATTGATTCTGGAACTCATTTCTTTTGGTCTAGACTTAGTTTCATGCCCTGAGTCATGCTATCTTATGATCTGGGCCAAATCTGAATTGATCCTCTTGTTCTGGACTCATAAACATACCTTCTGGTCAAGTCTGGAACAAGTCTGGACTGTGTAATTTTTCACTTCCAGGCAATCTTCTGGTCAGAATAACTTCTGGAATAAAATTGATATTTGACTCCTATTTGTTTGGAACAACTCTCCTTCTGGCAGGCTTTCCAATGGTATGATCCATGTTCCATTATGATTTTTCTTCCTTCTGTTCTGGGCCACCAAACATATCCTCTGGTGATGTTTTGACATCCTGGAACATCTTCTGGAAATTCCAGAATTCATTTTCCTTTGATCTCTGCTTCTGTTTTCTTCAGTTTCTGGGGCATTTAACTTAATAATTCAAAGTACAAAATAAGTTTACATTGAGTACATTTGTAAGCATCAAAATCCTAAGTACTTAGAACCAACTTGGTTCCAACAATCTCCCCCTTTTTGATGATGACAAAACCTTAACTTATTTTGCTAACTTATGACTCGAAAACTTTGAATTACTCCCCCTCAGACCAATCTCTCCCCTAAGTCTGATACTCTCCTTTTCAACTCCTTCTTTGTTCTATCTTTCTTTTCTTCTCTTCTCCTCTCCTTTTCAACTCCTTCTCTTTTCACTCTTTCTTTTTCTCTCTCCCTGATTCCTCTCCTTTTCAACTCCTTCTGTTTTCACTCTTTCTTTTTCTTTCTTTGTTTTTCTCTCTCCCTGTTTCCTCTCCTTTTCAACTCATTCTGTTTTCTCTCTTTCTTTTTGTCTCCTTCTTTCTTTTTATCTCTCATTTTCTACTTATTTCTCCTTTCTTTCTCTCTCTCTCTCTCTCTCTCTCTTTCTCCCCCTTTTTGTCATCAGCCAAAAAGTGGTCCTACTATTTTTGTATTTTTTGTTTTTCTCTTTACAAATTACAGAAAGTAAAAACTGAATAAAATAAAATTGCAAGAAATTTTAAAAACTCCTAAGATGACTACTTGAGCTAGTCAGATATGGAGGTCATGCTGAGATGCTTCTTAATGAACTCAAACCTATCTTCTGGTAATGCCTTGGTGAAGATATCAGCCCATTGATGATCAGTATCCACAAACTGGATGCTCAAAGTCCCTTTTTGAACATGGTCCCTAATGAAATGGTGTTTTATTTCAATGTGTTTGGCTCTAGAGTGTAAGATAGGGTTCTTGGTTAGGTTTATGGATGAAGTGTTATCACAGAACAAAGGGATATTGTTTTCAAAGATGTTGTAATCTTCAAGTTGGTGTTTCATCCAGAGTAACTGTGAACTGCATCCTGCTGCTGATATATACTCAGCTTCTGCTGTTGACATGGCAATGGTGCTTTGTCTTTTGCTTGACCAAGAGATCAAATTTTCACCTAAAAATGTGCAGTTGCCACTGGTACTTTTCCTTTCCAACTTGTCTCCAGCATAGTCAGAATCACAAAAACCTTTGAGTTTGTAGGTGGGGGTTTTCTTGTATAACAAGGTAAGGTTTGTGGTTCCTTTGAGGTATCTTAGAATTCGTTTGACAGCAGTTAAATGGGATTCCCTAGGGTCAGCTTGAAATCGGGCACAGACACAAACACTAAACATAATGTCAGGTCTAGAAGCAGTTAAATATAGAAGGGATCCAATAATACCTCTGTATGTTTTCTGGTCTACCTTTTTACTGGTTTCATCTTTCTCAAGTGAGCAGGTTGGGTGCATGGGGGTGGCCATAGGCTTACAGTCACTCATCTTGAACTTTTTAAGAAGTTCTTTGGTGTATTTAGATTGGTGAATGAGTATACCTGTTTTACCTTGATGAATCTGAATTCCCAGGAAGAACTTAAGTTCTCCCATCATGCTCATTTGGAACTCCTTCTTTCTGTTGACTGTATCCTTGAGCTACAACTTCACCCTTTTCATTGAATTTGTTTCTGAATACCTACTTGGTTCCAATAATGCTTCTGTTTGGTCTGGATACCAGATCCCAAACATCATTCCTTTGAATTTCATTTAGCTCTTCTTGCATTGCAAGTATCCAACCTTCCTCTGCCAAAACTTCATCAACAATGCTTGGTTCGCATCAGCTTCTGGTTCTTAACAGCTTCTGATTATGATGAATCAACTTCTGGTTCTGGTGAATCTGTAACAGCTTTAGATTCTAATAAATATCCAGATTTCTCTTATGACTTATCTTGGCTGTTTCTGACTTGATCAGATTTTGTCATGTGTTGCTGGCTTGCTTGTATCCTTTACCTTTCCAGGTACTTCTGTTTCTTGTGCTTCTGCTCCCTGCACTATTTTTATCTTGCTTTGATTTGTTAATATCAAGCAGTTTGTCATTTTACATAATGCAAATCAAATAAGTTAAAATTTAACTTAATACAGCCAAACCATTCGTTCTGCTTCTGGTGGTTTTTGTTCGCATCAGTTTGTCTGGAATGCTGTTTCTGCTGATGTGTTCAGTTCGTGTGAATCACCTGGTTCCTCTGACAATTTGAAAACCTGCAGAATACTTATCTAGCTTTGATTTGTTAAGGTAAGCTTCTTGTTATCACATTAAGCATAAATTTCAAATAATAATAGTATTTACAGCAAGATGTAGCCTCAGTTTTACTCTGAAAATCCTCTTGCTTCTGATTTTCAGATTCCTAATCTATATGTTCTGAGATTACATGGTTTGGATGAGGGAATTTGAATTCCCTTCCAGGTTGGTAGTCTTGATGAATCTTACTGGAGTGTTTGAAGAACTCTCCTGATTCTGATATTTCTGCTTTGTCTCATATACCATGTTCCTCTGGTGATTCTGGAACACGTGGTGATTCTGGTAATTATACTGATTCTGATAATTAGAGTAATTTTGATGATCATACCTCAACCTTTGATACTGATACCTGTTCAGGTTCTGGTTCTGGTACTGATTCTGATTCTGATTCTGGTTCCAGTGTTGATTCTGGTTCCAGTTTCTGTGCCTCCAATTCTGGTTCTGGTTCCAGTTCCTGTACCTCTGATACTGGTTCCAGTTCCTGTACCTCTGATACTGGTTCCAGTTTTGGTTCTGGTTCCAGTTTCTGTGCTTCTGGTACTGGTTCGAGTTCTGATTCTGGTTCCAGTTCCTGTTCTGATTCGTGTTATATCTTTGATATTTCCTGTTCCTCCTATGATTCTGGTTCTAGTTCTGATTGTGTTGACCAATTCTTCTTCTACCAGAGTCACTTTGCTTCTGTTTGGTAGATGATGGAACATAAACCTTCTTCTGCTTGTGTGTTGCCAACATCCATTGTCCAGGCACCATTGTTGGTGTCTCCTTCTGGTTACTCAGAACATCTGCAACATAGACAATTTGATCTTTTGGTACCCAGAACTGATTGGGTCTAGGTTTGTTAGTTTTAACAGCTCTCTGATCTTGTTCAGATTTTACCATTGGACAAGATAGTTCAGAGTGACCTTTCTTAGCACAAACAATACATAAATCATCAGAATGAACAGCTTTATTTTCAGTAATTGTTTTTGTAAAACCAAGATCTCTTTTTCCAGAGTTACTATTTTCATAAATCATAGATGCATATTTACTTCTTTCCATTCCATTTGAAATAAAGTTTTGAAAAACTTGCTCATGCATATTAGATTTACAAACAGTCTCAGAATTGGAACAATTATTATTTTTCAGAGTTTGATTTTCAGACTTGAGTCTTGCAACTTCAGTTTTAAGATCTTTGATTTCAGTTGCATACTCAGAAATTTGATTCTTTAAAACTTGGTCTTCTTTGGTAAGATTTCTCTTATCTTCCCTAAGAGATTTCAGTTTTAAAGACATCTTATTATTTGCATTTAACAAGTCCTTTAAAGTATCAATTAATTCAAATTTAGAAATATCAGAAAATACCTCACTGTCTTCATCTTCTGATTCTGTTCCAGAGCTGTATTCAGAACTTGAATTTGTATGAGCCATCAGAGACAGAATTGTATCCTCTGATGTGCTTCTAGACTTGCCTGAGTAACTGCTTCTATCACTCTTCCTTCTGCCTGTTTTCCTTCTAGAATTCGTGCTTTTATGAAGACCAGAAGCAGACTTGATGTGAGCCATCTTTGCTGTTTCTGCCTCTTCTTCATCAGAAGATTCTTCCTCTGATTCTGATACATCCCAGGCAGCCATCAGACCTTTCTTTCTATATCTGGAACTCTTCTTGTGCTATTTGCCTTTTTCCAGATTTGGACATTTTGACTTGATATGTCAAGGTTTATTGCATCCATAACAGATAATATTCTTCTTGTCAGATTCTTCCTTATCCTTGCTGTTATGTTTCTTTCTGAAGTTTCTTCTCTTCCTGTTTTCCCAGATCTTAACCATCTTTTTGGTTAAGTATGCCATATCATCACAGTCACTATCACTATGAATCTAATTGCTAAGTACCTTGCTACCCTTTCTGATTCCCTCAGTTTGTAGACTTTACTTCAACAACTTAGATACAACCCTATCTAATTGCCAAGTACCCTGCTACCTCTACTGACTCCCTCAGATTGTAGACTCTACTTCAACAACTTAGATTTGCCACAGTGGAAAGAAAATAACACGAGTACTTGCTTCTTGAAAGCTAAAACTCACAATTGACTTCTATGAAAATTTGGGTGTTTGTTGCTTTGGAAGTGTATGACTCTTTTGTGATTTTCGATGTTTTATTCTTCAACATTAAGTCTCTATTTATAGTTGAACTTTTAGAACTTCACTGATGCTTTACTTCTGCAGTATATTTCGATTAATCTGTTTTGAGAATATTCTGGAGTAGTTTGCTCAGATTCTGTTTTGAGCCTTTTGCTCACTGATCTGTTTTGAACATTTTGCTCCGCTTCTGTTTTGAGCATTTTTCTTAGATTTTGTTTTGAGCCTTTTTCTCCAATTCTGTTTTGAGCATTTTTCTCAGATTCTTTAATCCTCATGATCAAATCTGCACCATTGGATCTTAATGCGATAGTCCACATCTGGACCAGCCTATTTGATATTCTATGATCCTCTGATTTCGGCCTTTGCTGGACTGCACAGTTTGTCCCTCTGATTTCGGCCACCACCGGGCCATGGTCTGATTTTCTGATCTGGACCACCATCACTGGACCAAATAATTATTTCTGAACCATTGATCTGGAAATTTTTACTCTGATCTGGACAGATTCTAGACTTCGGTCTGGAACAAACTGAAATTAACTTGAACAAAAAATATTTCAGTCTGGACATTTTACCTTTAATTTTGGACCAGGTCTGGATTGATTCTGGAACTCATTTCTTTTGGTCTAGACTTAGTTTCATGCCCTGAGTCATGCTATCTTATGATCTGGGCCAAATCTGAATTGATCCTCTTGTTCTGGACTCATAAACATACCTTCTGGTCAAGTCTGGAACAAGTCTGGACTGTGTAATTTTTCACTTCCAGGCAATCTTCTGGTCAGAATAACTTCTGGAATAAAATTGATATTTGACTCCTATTTGTTTGGAACAACTCTCCTTCTGGCAGGCTTTCCAATGGTATGATCCATGTTCCATTATGATTTTTCTTCCTTCTGTTCTGGGCCACCAAACATATCCTCTGGTGATGTTTTGACATCCTGGAACATCTTCTGGAAATTCCAGAATTCATTTTCCTTTGATCTCTGCTTCTGTTTTCTTCAGTTTCTGGGGCATTTAACTTAATAATTCAAAGTACAAAATAAGTTTACATTGAGTACATTTGTAAGCATCAAAATCCTAAGTACTTAGAACCAACTTGGTTCCAACAATCTCCCCCTTTTTGATGATGACAAAACCTTAACTTATTTTGCTAACTTATGACTCGAAAACTTTGAATTACTCCCCCTTAGACCAATCTCTCCCCCTAAGTCTGATACTCTCCTTTTCAACTCCTTCTTTGTTCTCTTTTTCTTTTCTTTTCTTCTCCTCTCCTTTTCAACTCCTTCTCTTTTCACTCTTTCTTTTTCTCTTTGTTTTTCTCTCCCCCTGTTTCCTCTCCTTTTCAACTCCTTCTGTTTTCTCTCTTTCTTTTTAACTCTCCTTTTCTACTTATTTCTCCTTTCTTTCTCTTTCTCTCTTTCTCCCCCTTTTTGTCATCAGCCAAAAAGTGGTCCTACTTTTTTTGTATTTTTTTTTCTCTTTACAAATTACAGAAAGTAAAAACTGAATAAAATAAAATTGCAAGAAATTTTAAAAACTCCTAAGATGACTACTTGAGCTAGTCAGATATGGAGGTCATGCTGAGATGCTTCTTAATGAACTCGAACCTATCTTCTGGTAATGCCTTGGTGAAGATATCAGCCCATTGATGATTAGTGTCCACAAACTGGATGCTCAAAGTCCCTTTTTGAACACGGTCCCTAATGAAATGGTGTTTTATTTCAATGTGTTTGGCTCTAGAGTGTAAGATAGGGTTCTTGGTTAGGTTTATGGCTGAAGTGTTATCATAGAACAAAGGGATATTGTTTTCAAAGATGTTGTAATCTTCAAGTTGGTGTTTCATCCAGAGTAACTGTGAACTGCATCCTGCTGCTGATATATACTTAGCTTCTGCTGTTGACATGGCAATGGTGCTTTGTCTTTTGCTTGACCAAGAGATCAAATTTTCACCAAAAAATGTGCAGTTGCCACTGGTACTTTTCCTTTCCAACTTGTCTCCAGCATAGTAGGTGGGTGTAGGTGGGTGTTTCTTGTATAACAAGGTAAGGTTGATGGTTCCTTTAAGGTATCTCAGAATTCTTTTGACAGCAGTCAAATGGGATTCCCTAGGGTCAGCTTGAAATCGGGCACAGACACAAACACTAAACATAATGTCAGGTCTAGAAGCAGTTAAATATAGAAGGGATCCAATAATACCTCTGTATGTTTTCTGGTCTACCTTTTTACTGGTTTCATCTTTCTCAAGTGAGCAGGTTGGGTGCATGGGGGTGGCCATAGGCTTACAGTCACTCATCTTGAACTTTTTAAGAAGTTCTTTGGTGTATTTAGATTGGTGAATGAGTATACCTGTTTTACCTTGATGAATCTGAATTCCCAGGAAGAACTTAAGTTCTTCCATCATTCTCATTTGAAACTCCTTCTGACCACTAGAACAAAAGTCTCAGTGTAATCTATACCTTTTTGTTGAATTTGTTTCTGAACACCTACTTGGTTCAAATAATGTTTTTGTTTGGTCTGGATACCAGATTCCAAACATCATTCCTTTGGAATTTATTCAGCTATTCTTGCATTGCAAGTATCCAATCTTCTTCTGTCAAAACTTCATCAACAATGCTTGGTTCGCATCAGCTTCTGGTTCTGTAACAGCTTCTGATTCTGATGAATCAGCTTCTGGTTCTGGTGAATCTATAACAGCTTTATCTTTCTTTGATTTGTCAAGCAGTTTGTCATATACCATAATATAAATCCATTAATTTAAAAATGAACTTAGTACAGCCAAACCATTAATTCTGCTTCTGGTGGTTTCTGTTTGTTTTTGAAACCACTGGAGTAGTGTTTCTACTGAAGTATTCAATTCGTGTGATTCACCTGGTTCTTCTGACAGTTTGAAAACCTGTAGAATACTTATCTAGCTTTGATTTGTTAAGGTCAAGCTTCTTGTTATCACATTAAGCATAAATATCAAATAATAATAGTATTTACAGCAAGATGTAGCCTCAGTTTTACTCTGAAAATCCTCTTGCTTCTGATTTTCAGATTCCTAATCTATATGTTCTGAGATTACATGGTTTGGATGAGGGAATTTGAATTCCCTTCCAGGTTGGTAGTCTTGATGAATCTTACTGGAGTGTTTGAAGAACTCTCCTGATTCTGATATTTCTGCTTTGTCTCATATACCATGTTCCTCTGGTGATTCTGGAACACGTGGTGATTCTGGTAATTATACTGATTCTGATAATTAGAGTAATTTTGATGATCATACCTCAACCTTTGATACTGATACCTGTTCAGGTTCTGGTTCTGGTACTGATTCTGATTCTGATTCTGGTTCCAGTGTTGATTCTGGTTCCAGTTTCTGTGCCTCCAATTCTGGTTCTGGTTCCAGTTCCTGTACCTCTGATACTGGTTCCAGTTCCTGTACCTCTGATACTGGTTCCAGTTTTGGTTCTGGTTCCAGTTTCTGTGCTTCTGGTACTGGTTCGAGTTCTGATTCTGGTTCCAGTTCCTGTTCTGATTCGTGTTATATCTTTGATATTTCCTGTTCCTCCTATGATTCTGGTTCTAGTTCTGATTGTGTTGACCAATTCTTCTTCTACCAGAGTCACTTTGCTTCTGTTTGGTAGATGATGGAACATAAACCTTCTTCTGCTTGTGTGTTGCCAACATCCATTGTCCAGGCACCATTGTTGGTGTCTCCTTCTGGTTACTCAGAACATCTGCAACATAGACAATTTGATCTTTTGGTACCCAGAACTGATTGGGTCTAGGTTTGTTAGTTTTAACAGCTCTCTGATCTTGTTCAGATTTTACCATTGGACAAGATAGTTCAGAGTGACCTTTCTTAGCACAAACAATACATAAATCATCAGAATGAACAGCTTTATTTTCAGTAATTGTTTTTGTAAAACCAAGATCTCTTTTTCCAGAGTTACTATTTTCATAAATCATAGATGCATATTTACTTCTTTCCATTCCATTTGAAATAAAGTTTTGAAAAACTTGCTCATGCATATTAGATTTACAAACAGTCTCAGAATTGGAACAATTATTATTTTTCAGAGTTTGATTTTCAGACTTGAGTCTTGCAACTTCAGTTTTAAGATCTTTGATTTCAGTTGCATACTCAGAAATTTGATTCTTTAAAACTTGGTCTTCTTTGGTAAGATTTCTCTTATCTTCCCTAAGAGATTTCAGTTTTAAAGACATCTTATTATTTGCATTTAACAAGTCCTTTAAAGTATCAATTAATTCAAATTTAGAAAGATCAGAAAATACCTCACTGTCTTCATCTTCTGATTCAGTTTCATAGCAGTATTCAGAACCTGAATTTGTATGAGCCATCAGAGACAGAATTGTTTCCTCTGATGTGCTTCCAGACTTGCCTGAGTGATTGCTTCTATCACTCTTCCTTCTGCCTGTTTTTCTTCTGGAATTCGTGCCTTTATGAGGTCCAGAAGCAGACCTGATGTGTGCCATCATTGCTGTTTCTGCCTCTTCTTCATCAGATGATTCTTCTTCTGATTATGATACATCCCAGGCAGCCATAAGACATTTCTTTCTGTATCTGGAACTCTTCTTGTGCTGTTTTCCTTTTTCCAGATTTGGACATTCGTACTTGATATGTCCAGGTTCATTGCATCCATAACAGATGATGTTCTTCTTGTCAGATTCTTCCTTGCTGTTATGTTTCTTCGGGGAACCTCTCCTCTTTCTGTTTTCCCAGATCTTAACCATCTTTTTGGTTAAGTAAGCCATATCATCACAGTCACTATCACTATCCTCTGATTCTGATTCTACCTTTGCAGCTTTCTTCTGATTCGATTTCAGAGCCAGATTCTTCTTCTTCATAGGTTCATCTTCTTCCAGTTCTATTTCATGAGACCTGAGTGAGCTGATCAGATCTTCCAGCCTCAAGGTACTCAGATCCTTAGCTTCCTGAATTGCAGTAACCTTTGGTCTCCACCTTTTTGGTAGACTTCTCAGAATTTTCCAGACATGATCTTCAGTGGTATAGCTTTTGTTTAATACTTTCAGTCCTGATACCAAAGTCTGGAATCTGCAGAACATTGTGTCAATGTCTTCATCCTCTTCCATCTTAAACAACTCATACTTTCTGACCAATATGTTAGCCTTTGTTTGTTGAACCTGCTTGGTTCCTTCATAGGTCAGAACCAGACTATCGAATATACTCTTTGCTGTTTCTTTATTTGTGCATCTATCAAATTCCTTGAATGTGATTGCACTGACCATGATGGTTCTGGACTTGTGATGAAGTTTGTGTAATCTGCTCTGATTTCGTGTCATATCATTCAAGTCTAATTCTTTAGTTAGATCTTCTGGATCAGTTGGTGCAGTGTATCCTTTAACTATCATCTTCCATAGTTCAGGATCTTGAGATATGACAAAACTTCTCAGTCTGTCCTTCCAATACTCAAACCTTTCTCCATCAAATATTGGTGGTCTGTTGATGTTGCCTCCCAATTCTTCTGACATATTGAACCCCTTGGACCTTTCCTCAAACACTGTTAAGTGCTCAGCCTTGAGACCGAGCTCTGATGCCAATTGAAGGTGCAAACACGAGAAGGGGGGGTTGAATTGTGTTTGACTTAACTTAAATACTTTTCCTGTTTTAATACTTTCAAAACAAAACTTGATGTATAATTAAAACAGAGTTAGCAGCGGATAAAAATAAAAATAAAAACTCACAGATTTTATACTGGTTCACCGTTAACGAGGCTACGTCCAGCCCCTTCCCCTTGAAGGATTTCACTAATTCAATCTTGAATTACAACCTTGCTACTGACCCTCCAAGTCAGTCTTCTCAATAGTCTAACAATCCTAGACTTCTTGAGGAAAACAACCTTGTCTTCAGCCAATCTGACAACCCCAGATTGTAGAAGAAATCACAACACTATGAATCTAATTGCTAAGTACCTTGCTACCCTTTCTGATTCCCTCAGTTTGTAGACTCTACTTCAACAACTTAGATACAACCCTATCTAATTGCCAAGTACCCTGCTACCTCTACTGACTCCCTCAGATTGTAGACTCTACTTCAACAACTTAGATTTGCCACAGTGGAAAGAAAATAACACGAGTACTTGCTTCTTGAAAGCTAAAACTCACAATTGACTTCTATGAAAATTTGGGTGTTTGTTGCTTTGGAAGAGTATGACTCTTTTGTGATTTTCGATTCTTTATTCTTCAGCATTAAGTCTCTATTTATAGTTGAACTTTTAGAACTTCACTGATGCTTTACTTCTGCAGTATATTTCGATTAATCTGTTTTGAGAATATTCTGGAGTAGTTTGCTCAGATTCTGTTTTGAGCCTTTTGCTCACTGATCTGTTTTGAACATTTTGCTCCGCTTCTGTTTTGAGCATTTTTCTTAGATTTTGTTTTGAGCCTTTTTCTCCAATTCTGTTTTGAGCATTTTTCTCAGATTCTTTAATCCTCATGATCAAATCTGCACCATTGGATCTTAATGCGATAGTCCACATCTGGACCAGCCTATTTGATATTCTATGATCCTCTGATTTCGGCCTTTGCTGGACTGCACAGTTTGTCCCTCTGATTTCGGCCACCACCGGGCCATGGTCTGATTTTCTGATCTGGACCACCATCACTGGACCAAATAATTATTTCTGAACCATTGATCTGGAAATTTTTACTCTGATCTGGACAGATTCTAGACTTCGGTCTGGAACAAACTGAAATTAACTTGAACAAAAAATATTTCAGTCTGGACATTTTACCTTTAATTTTGGACCAGGTCTGGATTGATTCTGGAACTCATTTCTTTTGGTCTAGACTTAGTTTCATGCCCTGAGTCATGCTATCTTATGATCTGGGCCAAATCTGAATTGATCCTCTTGTTCTGGACTCATAAACATACCTTCTGGTCAAGTCTGGAACAAGTCTGGACTGTGTAATTTTTCACTTCCAGGCAATCTTCTGGTCAGAATAACTTCTGGAATAAAATTGATATTTGACTCCTATTTGTTTGGAACAACTCTCCTTCTGGCAGGCTTTCCAATGGTATGATCCATGTTCCATTATGATTTTTCTTCCTTCTGTTCTGGGCCACCAAACATATCCTCTGGTGATGTTTTGACATCCTGGAACATCTTCTGGAAATTCCAGAATTCATTTTCCTTTGATCTCTGCTTCTGTTTTCTTCAGTTTCTGGGGCATTTAACTTAATAATTCAAAGTACAAAATAAGTTTACATTGAGTACATTTGTAAGCATCAAAATCCTAAGTACTTCGAACCAACTTGGTTCCAACATGTGATAGGCTACACTTTGAGTAAATCGTGCTAGTCTGCGATGCGATTGCACCACAGTAATTAGTATAAGGCCTGTGATAGGCGGTACAATTATGATTTACGCCCCTCAAAAAGGGTTTTGTCGTCAAGTGGTGATAGTGAGCATAGAGTTAAACGGTGACCGTGATGAGCCGTAAAGTTATGTGGTGACCGTGATGGGCCATGAGGTGGTTCCACGTGATTAGATGGTCCATCTTATCTTTACGAGGATTTAACTGATGTGTAATGTCTGTGAGAGGCTACACTTTAAGTAAATCGTGCTAGTCCGTGAGATACTGCACCATAGTAATTAGTACTAAGGCCTGTGACAAGCGATACAATTATTATTTACGCCCCTCGAGGAGGGTTTGGTTTTGAGAATTTCGGGATCATGTGCACTGGCATATACGCATTGCATTAGGGTGTTTGACATGCGAATCATGATTGTTATGATCTAATATGTGAAAATGATATGTGCAAGTACCTTAAATTCTAAGTTCCTTATAAGTCGTTGTGATTGTTGATTGTACTTTGGGGCTTGCAACAAGATCTGTATTCTTAATCTTTTGTTTCATCAAAAACTTAGATGTTATACATTTTCAATAAGTGGGTATACTTATTTTGTCACTGTTGTTATCTTGCTGGAGCTGCTATGTATGTATTGTTGTCTTTGGACATAATTGTTAATTGTTATTTTCGGTTGGTGACCCTTTACATTATTGTGGAAAATTGGGCTTTGCCCTCAGATGATACCAGAGTTCGTCTCACCGATGGTTACCCTGACGACGGAGACATCGTTAGACTTCCCTGATCGATATACGCCGACTGCTTGGGTATACGACCCCATCTCAAGCAGGGCTACTTATACGGGGAAGGTGGTGAGAACCAGTAGGAGTGTCAGGGCAGTGTCGGGGAAGGTGGTGAGCTTCCATTTCCGGTGAACGATCCCCTACTGACGGTCACTGAAGTAGAGGACTATTATGAGATTTCGGTGCCGCCGAAGCCACCTTTATCGTGGGTTGATCTGACTTCTAAGGAGACTGATCCTTCTATGGCTGATGAGGAGGAGAATGTCACTTCAAGGAGAGATATTGCGTCAAGCGAGACTTGTGCAGAGTGTGGTGGTCACCCTTGTTACTGTAGTTGTTAGTGGATGATCAGATTAGTTTTTGTTGTATAGGGCCTTAGTGTTTCGGTGGTTGTACTTATTTTGTTTTGATATGACTGTACCTATGACATACCTTGACAGTGACTTTTGTTGGTGGGTCCATGTTCCATTTTTTTGACGTGACCATGGGGGGAATAACATTCTTGAAGCAATACTTCTGTGCAGGTATCTGCCGAGCATACCCCAGGAGTATGAGCGATATCTGATAGGTCTCATAGCCTTGGTGTATTTTCTATTTGTATATTTTGAATTATCGTCCCAAAAACGATTTTAGCTTATTTGTATTTCTGATGTAGTTATTATTACTCTTGTCGTTTTGTGTTATGACATATTATTTTATTAAATGGTTTTTGAAAAAAAAATGCTCTCGCGTTGTTAAAATCGAGGTGTTACACTCGTCACCTATCTCAGTGTGCAGGTACATCTCGAGCAATAGTAATTCCTTCATGACCTCAACGGTCACCTCAACATTTATACCAAGATAATGTAGTTCAGTCACTCTATATGTAGGGGTTTGCCACCAGGTATCACACACAATACTCAATATACTAGTTATCTGCTTGCACCCTACCTAACTTTGACATCATAGTGCCTTTGCATGTACACTAATTTCTTAGCTCATCTCTTTCTCTCTTTGTACTTCCTTACCCACTCTCACAAGTCATATTTTCTTCCTTTCATCACTTTAACATTCCCTATTTCATTCCTTCACAATCTATCTCTCCTTATTCATATTCATCCTTTGAAAATCTGAAACCAACATCCAAAAATCCTACCATCAAACTATCACCAAAGAACACTCCAAAAACCACTTCTAAAATGTCAACCCAATCATTTACTAAATTTGACTTAAAATGTTCTTCATCCACCAAAACCAAAAAGATCATACCTACCAAAAAAATTGCTCATAAAAAACTTTCCTTGTCCAAACAATGAATCCCACCTATCTTTCACCCTATACTTGAACTCATGTTCAATGAAAAATGGGTTGAAAGACCTATTAGAGTTGAAAGATTTTTCAACTTTGAAAATCTTAAACTTGAAAATGTATTCATTCAAAATTACACTAATGCTTTTGGTTGGACCAAATTTCTAAAAATTGGAGAAAACCACTACCTCGAAGTTGTCAGAGGCTTTTATTTCAAAGTTGAGGTTTTTGAAGACAAATCACTCACATTCTCAAAAATCAAAGGTGTTGAGATTAGAGTCTTCCTTGAAATCTTTGTCAATATTCTTGAACTTCTTATTAGAGGATCTACCATCTTTGAAAAACAATGGTAAGAGACGACATATACATCATAAGCACATCACCATTAGAGATTTACTCTCAAAATGAGCTCTTATAGTGGACCATGTAAGCACTCCTGAAAATGTAGTTGATCCTTTTAGAAAAGGACTAGCTAGAGCGAAATTCCTGAAAACATCAAAGAGAATGGAACTATTACCTTCAGACCAATGAATCACTCATAGTGATAACTCGACCTAAAACATTGAATATGTCAAGAATTAGGATCAATGGGTAATAAGAAATCATAAAATGATATGAGAAGAACGTGCTATTATAGTTCTAAAGAAGCATGATTTCTGAAGCGATAAGAGGATGATATAATAGAAACTCTAAATGAGATAAATACTCCATATGCAGTGGAGTATCTAGTTACAAGAATACTTTTTGATAGACTCACCTATGTGAATGTGGAAGTGGGCCATTTCCTATGAACTTTATAGGAAAATCTCTTAGAGTGTTCACTATATTGGAATAGATGTGTCGAGTCATTAGTGCACGAGCTTTTAAGAATGCACCCTAGGAAAAGTTGTGTGCAGTTTGATATCAGAGATAGAGTTCAAGACTACGAGTTGTTCAGGTAAAATCGGATTCTAACTCACTATGCAAATGTTCAAGTTGAAATACACTTTTTGTGAAACCCTCTACCCCATTTGGCATTTTAACAACGTAAATAAATAAGAAAATAACACAAAGTAATTTTTAGTTCAAATAAACTTTATTTAAACGGGGAATAAAGTCTTCGCACTCAACTTAGAGAAATCAAAAGTAAAAGAAATAAGAGGAAACAACAAAAGATGTAAACCAAGTGTTCCTCATATCACAATAAATCAAAGCTTCTCCCTAAATGATTACATTGAAAAATAACAATAACTTATTAAGTAAAATAAATATCCTATCTAATCCAACTAGTCGTCGCATTCATTGATCGACACCTAACTCATCCACATCTATTATCTCGTCATCTATACATACCTAATGGGCTATGGATAGCCACACAAATGGTTAGTCACCATAATCTCCAATAGTTCATATAGTAAAGGAACAAGGATAAGTAATGTGCATAACAAGTTGATCATAACCAACAATAATCCTCTAAATCACATAAGAATGATAATCAAAGAATCAACATGCAAATTTAAACTCATGCTTATCTATGCAATCTTAAGACTATAATGGAAGGCATGTGGATCCATTCTAAATAAGGTTGAGATATCATGCTCGTTCCAAAATGCCGTATTCGTAATGCCCCAATAACCACAAAGTCGGGATACCATGCCCGTTTCATAATATTGCGTCCACAATGCCTCAAATGAATAACAAAAATATGGACACCATTATGCATGAACATAAGCAAGGTATCACAATATCTTTGATAGAATAACATCATCATGACACAAGCTAGTACATCAACAGATACCTTCAATCATCGAGTGAAGAAATTAACACACCTAACCAATGATGTCTTATGCATAGAAATAAATTCAAGCACACCAACATTACAGTCATGAGTATTCATCATCTGACCAATTATTTCAAACATATATCACAATAAATAGAATGGAAAACATAGACACTGTAAAACCCCGATTTTTAACAGTGTGAGTGCATTTTTTTTAAAACAACTTAATAAAATAATACGTCGTAACACAAAACGATAAGAGTCATAAATAATTACATCATACATACAAACAACCTAAGATAGTTTTTGGGACAGTAACAGTAATACAAAGTATACAACTAGAAAATACATTGGGGCCATAAGACCTATCAGATATCGCTCATACCCCTGAAGTATTCTCGACAGACATATGTGCAGAAACAGTGCTCCAAGAATGCTATCCCCCATAGTCGCGTAAAAAAATGGAACATGGACCCACGAAAAAGTCAATTGTCAAGGTATGTCATAGATACAATCATGCCAAAACCAAATAAGTACAACCACCAAAAGAGAGGCACCAAGACCCTATACAACAAAAAAACTAATTTGATCATCCACTAACAACTACAGTAACAAGGGTGACCTCCACACACCGCACAAGTTCCTTCTGACGCAGTATCTATCCTCAAAGTAACTTCTGTTGGAACCAAGTTGGTTCTAAGTACTTAGGATTTTGATGTTTACAAAAACACTCCATGTAACCTTATTTTGTACTTAGAAAGATTACATTAAATGCCACCAGAAGATAAAGGTTCCAGAGGTAGAAGATGAAGACACCAGATAATGCATTCAGAAGGTACCAGAGGATGCATCCTGAAATTACCAGAGGATATCTTTGCTGGCCCAGATCAGAAGGAAGCAAAGTCAGAAGGAGACCTGGACTAGACCAGAAGGAAGCCTGCTAGAGGGAGACTTGATCCAGACTAGAAGGAATCATTAGTCAGACATAGACCAGAAGTTATTCTGACCAGAAGATGGTCTGTCAGTGAAATGATAAACAGCCCAGACTTGATCCAGACTTAATCAGAGGATAAATAAATGGGTCCAGAACAAGAGATTCAATCCAGATTTGACCCATACCAGAAGATAGCATGGCTCAGGGTATGAAACTAAGTCTAGACCAGAAGAAATGATGTCCATATTTGATCTAGACCTGATCCAAATCAGAAGGTAAAATGTCTAGACTGAAATATTACTTGTCCAGATTTAATTTCAGTTCAATCCAGACCCAATCAGAATTGGTCCAGATCAGAGGGAAAAGGTTCAGATCAATGGTCCAGATTTAAGTATATGGCCCAGTGTTGGCCGAGATCAGAAGATCAGACTATGGCCCAGTGTTGGCCGAAATCAGAAGGTCAGAATGTGTGGTCCAGCATTGGCCGAGATCAGAGGATCACAACAGATCAGTTTGCAAGTCCAGGTTGGCCGAGATCAGAAGATCAGAAAGTGTGGTGCAAGGTTGGCCGAAATCAGAGGATCACAACAGATCACTTAGTATGGTCCAAATGTGGACTAGCGCAGAAGATCAAACGGTCCATAATTAATCATGATGATAATCGGTGGAGATTTAATTTAATTTGATCAAAGTATTAAAAGGATTTGATTCAAAAATAAATTGAAGTCTTGTGGAATTCAGAAGCTATTGGCGGGAAGAAAGATTTGTTTCAGAATTAATTAAAGTCAGGATTGGCCCAAGTTATTTATGAAAGCAAATCTAGAGCTAAAAAGATATGTTTTTTATTTATATGAAACCCGATTGGTCAGAGTATTTTTGCAAGAGAATCCAGCAAGATACAGCTTGGAAGAGACCCGAATTCACATCTATAAAAGGAGGCTCAAGGCAGAAGACTTAGTATCGAAAATCACAAAAGAGTCATACACTTTCAAAAGCAAACAATCGAGTTTTCAGAGAGGTTAATTGTGAGTTCCAGCTTTCCAGAAGCAAGCACTCGTGTTATTTTCTTTCCCTTGTGTTAGATCTAAGTTGTTGAAGTAGAGTCTACAATCTGAGGGAGTCAGAAAGGGTAGCAGATTACTTAGCAATTAGATTCAAGGCGTTGTAATTCCCTCTATAATCTGGGGTTGTCATATTGGTAGGAGAAGACTTGACTTGAGAAGTCAAGGTGTTGTATTCCTCAAAAGTATAGGATTGTTAGACTGTTTGAGAAGACTGACTTAGAGGGTCAGTGGTGTTGTAATTCAAGGTTTTGAATTAGTGAAATCCTTCAAGGTGAAGGGACTGGACGTAGCCTCGTTAACGGTGAACCAGTATAAAATTCTGTGTTTTATTTTTACTTTATATCCGCTGATAACTCTGTTTTATTCATACATTAAGTTTTGTTTTAAAACTGCAAAAATAGAAAAAGTATTCAAGTTGTCAAACACAATTCAACCCCCCTTCTCTTTTTTGCACCTTCAACTTCATCCTCCTCATCAGCCATAGAGGGATCAATGTCCTAAGAGGTCAAGTCCACCCACGAGATAGGTGGTTTCCACAACGCTGGAATCTCAAAACAACTCTCTACTTTAGAGACAGTCGGTAGAGGATCATTCATCGAAATAGGAAGCTCTAAATTGACCTGGGGTGGCACCAAGTAAAATTAGCAATTAACATTTAACTATTATGTCATGATGATAAACAATAAACACTTAGCAGTTATGGCATGATAATAGACAATAAACACTTAGCAATCATGGCATGATAACAAACAATAACAAAGATTTTATATACATATATCATAACAACCATGACTCGTGTAAGACCCTTAATTTTTAAATTAAAATTATGGAATTAATATTAAGTGTATTTTGGGGATATTTGTAAAATATTTAATATATGTATGTTTTGAGTGAATATATATATATATATAAATATTTATTTTGGAAGATGAATTAAGATTATTGGATGAAGAGTAAATTAATTTAATTACGAGTAATTAAATTAACGGACAGTTAATTAAGGGATTATTGGTTAATTGCGACGAGACTCGTTAAGTGCTGAGGATCAGACAAGTGTCGGGTGAGGTGGCACCCACACAAGCCTATATATAGGAGTGGGAAGGATGGGTAAAATCAGAACACCATTCCTCCTCCCTTACTCCTTACTGCATGTAACAGTACCGACCTTCTCCTTCCCTCCCATTCTGTTTTCTGTTTCTAGTTCGTTCAAAAAAAAAAAGAGGGGAGTTCCTCAAAAGTGACATTAATTGGAAATCCAAGCACCAAACCAGAAAACCCCCAGTACAAAAGTTGTTCCCCTGTCATTCCGGAGCTAAAGAACCCATTTTCGTAGCAGCAAACGCAAACGGGAGTTTCGCCGATTTTTGACGAGTAAACGGGAACGAAAACAGAAACGTGAGCAGTAGCAGAAATGCAACAAGGGTAATGGTACCTTCCACTTTCTAGCTGCATTAGGGCTGTAAATGTATAACTGTAATGACATTACTGATGTTGCATCATTATTTGAAAAGAAAACTGTTTTGCAATGACATTTTGAAAAAAATGAAGAAAATGCATTCTGTTGATGTGTACTGATTCTGTGATGGTTTCTGTTTGGTTGAATGCATTAATGCTGTTTTGTTTATGTGGGAAAATTGAAAAATGTCTTGCATGTTATTTTGAAGATGATCAAAATGCATATTTACAAAACTGTTGTGTTGGTTGTTATAAAATGCGAAAATGCATTATGTTGGTGTTTTACTGCTATGTGATGGTTTCTGTTTGGTTGAATGCATTAATGTTGTTCTGCTTGTGTGAGAAAGCTGAAAATGCTTTGCATGTTGTGATTGGTTATGTAATAATGCTGGAAGTACTCTGCATGTTGTTTTGAGAATGTTCAAAATGTAAACGTTTGGAAATGCATGTGATGTTTTGAGTTTGATATTCTGTGTGGGGGATTTAAGCAAAACTGTGATGTTGCTTTTGGGTTGGTGATTTTGTTTCTGTCCTATTGATGAAAATCTGGTGTTGCTGATGTTTTCAAAAAAAAAAGAACGATTCAAAATGATGAAAGTGCTTCTGGAAAATCTATATTGATGGAAAATGTCTAAGTTTTGTGGTTTGCAAAAGAGTGGTAAAACTGTTTTGGGGTTGTTGGTTTTTCAAAGAGAAAAGTTTTGAAAATGTGTTGAAGTCTCAAAGAAATTTTCACTGAACTCGAAGGTGTATTCGAATACAGCATGAGTGTATTCGAATACAGCCTGCCAAGCTTCTGTTTTACTCAAGTTTTCGAACTTGTATTCGAATATGGGCCCCTGTATTCGAATACAGAGGAAGGATTTTTGCTTCTGACATAGCATCTGTATTCGACTACGAGTCTGTCCCATTCGAATACAGAAGTGAAATTTTAAAACTGTATTCGCATCTGTATTCGACTACGACAGTCTCGTATTCGAATACAGGATGCTAACTTTCACAATTTTTGCTTCTGTATTCGAATACAAGGGAGCTGTATTCAAATACAGATTCGGGTTTTTCCAGAAACTCAAGTTTTAACTTCTGTATTCGAATACAAGGAAGCTGTATTCGAATAAAGATTCGTGTTTTCCAGAAAATCAAATTTTAAACACTGTCATGTGCATCTTAAAGTGTTGGGGAATATTGAGAAGGGTTAAAATGATTTAAAAATGGAGTCTTTGAAATAGTTTTGAAGAGGAGATGATGATGTTTTGGAAACCTTTAATGACCTGGGAGAAAATGCTGAGATTACACTGTTTTTGTTCTCTGTATTGGAATACAAGTATGCTGTATTCGAATACAGAGTGTTAACTTTGCAGTTTTTAGCTTCTGTATTCGAATACAAGGAAGCTGTATTCGAATACAGAGTATTAATTCTGCACTGTTTTGGCTTCTGTATTCGAATACAGAGAAGCTGTATTCGAATACAGATTCGTATTTTCTAGAAATCTCAGTTTTAAACACTATTTTATGAATTTTAAGAGTTGGGCGAAAGACTTATGATAATTAAGAATGGAATTTTGAGATAATGTAAAGTGATAATGTTTGCTGGAATGTTTAATCATTGATGTGTTGATGATGAAATTAATTGTGTTGAGATGTTTTGGGGAAATGCTGGAAAGGCTGAGTTTTTCTGATATTGCATACTGTTTTCAGTGAAGAGAAGACATTGCATGTCCATGCATTTCATAGTCAGGTGGTGACCGCGATGGGCCACAGAGTAATGCGGTAACTGAGATGGTCCGCGAAGTTAAGTAGTAACCTGTAACACCCCGAGTTTAAAACACAGCGCGAGTGTATTTTTTTTTCAAATGAATAATTAAAATGAGTTTTCCAAAATTAATATCAAGGGAATTAAAATAAAATCAGTTCATTTCAAAGGTTATCACCCAATCAGTGTCAGAGTGCAGAATAATACAGCGGAAAAAGTAATACATTAATTCCCAAAATAAAATTACATTTCCCAAAACTCAAGACCCTATACAAAAGTCTAGACTGATCATGCACTAAGCTACAGTAGCACGGTCTCCACCGTATCCTCTATAAGTCTCGTCTTCAGCCAACCGTCCGTCCCTCTACGTTGTCCACGTAGACTCCGTACGGAAAGATCAGGGGAAACTAACGATGCTTCCGTCGTTAGTGTATCCGTCGGTAGGACGGGTTCGGGTAACATCTGAGGGCAAAGCCCAAAGTCCACAATATAATAGCAAGGGTCACCGACCGAAATTAACAAATAAGCACATAACATATATCTCACAACAACACATATATTCATGGTATAATATATGACAATGATGAGGAAAATAATAATGCTCATTTGAAATTTAATGACATATATGCCTTTTCAAAACAACAGCCAATTATTATGAAATATGTGGTAAGTACAAACAACACCTCAGCAAATCACACTCATTAAATCAAAAATTCAGATTCTGAACAGTACTCACACACATTCAATTTCCACTCATCATCATAATCCAATCGTGACCCACTGGTCAATCCCCCAATGCAATATGTATATGCTCATGTATACAATTTTCATGGAATCACCAAGGTGCAGTCGCTCACAAACCAGCACACGTGCAGTCTCTCACAGACCAGCACGATTTATATATGTCAGACTTTAACGGCCCTCAAGACCACGGTGCAATCTCTAACAAATCAGCACCAGTGCAGTCGCTCAACAGACCAGCACGACTTCACAAATGGAATGGACCATCTAATACACGCGGAACCATTCCGTAGCCCGGATAGAATAGACCGTCTAATACACGCGGAACTACTCTAAACCCGGATAGAATAGAACGTCTAATACACGCGGAACTATTCTATAACCATCATGGTGACTACAATTACATGTATTAGCTTTTCACAGGCCAAATACACAGAAGTTAAATCCTCGCACGGATAGAATGGACCGTCTAATACACGCGTAACCACTCCGTAGTCCGAGTAGAATAGACCGTCTAATACACGCGGAACTATTCTGACCCCGGATAGAACAGACCGTCTAATACACGCGGAACTATTCTATAACCCACGCAGAATAATTCAACCAGAATCATCAGAAGCAACACGGAATGATTCACACCAGAATCATCAGAAGCAGAAACAACAGAATGATTCACCCAGAACCATCAGAAGCAACACAAAATGATTCACACCAAAATCATCAGAAGCAGAAACAACAGAATGATTCACCCAGAACCATCAGAAGCAACACAGAATGATTCACGCCAGAATCATCATAAGCAGAAACAACCGAATGATTCACCCAGAATCATCAGAAGCAACACAGAATGATTCACACCAGAATCATCAGAAGCAGAAACAACATAATGATGCATCCAGAATCATCAGAAACAACACAGAATGATTCATCTAGAATCATCCGAAAAAACACAGAATGATTCATCCAGAATCATCAGAAACCACACAGAATGATTCACACCAGAATCATCAGAAACAACACAGAATGATTAATCCAGAATCATCAGAAACAACACAGAATGATTCATCCAGAATCATCAGAAACAACACAGAATGATTCATCCAGAATCATCAGAAACCACACAGAATGATTCACACCAGAATCATCAGAAACAACACAGAATGATTCATCCAGAATCATCAGAAACAACATAGAGTGATGTTGGAACCAAGTTGGTTCTAAATAATCTGGGTTTTGATGTGTACAAATACACTTGATGGAATCTTATTTTGAACTTGAATTACTACGGCAAATCCATCAGAAGATGAATGTATCAGAGGATACATTCTGAATTTACAGAAGATGCATTTCTGGAATTATCAGAAGATAAACCAGAATGTCCAAAACCGACCAGAAGATAACTTTGGAGGCTTATATCAAACAGAAACAAAATCAGAAGAACATCTGGAAAACATCATAGGGAAGCTTGCCAGAATATGAATTGCTCCAAAGAAGAATAATTCAAATATTAGAAGCAATCAAGAAGTTATACTGATCAGAACATAGCCTGGCAGTGTAATTTCAACACAGTCCATACTTGTCCAGAAATGACCAGAAGATATCTTTGATGGAATATATCAGAGGGAATAAATATCAGAAGATTCTTTGGGCCATACTATTGTGAAGCCTGCCATGTGGAGAGTTGTTCCAGGCCATAAGTTGTCAAAAGCAAGAAGTAATCCAGAAGATAATTTGACCAGAACATGGCATGACAATCGAATTTTGAATAACCCAGACTTCGCCCAAACTTCATCCAGAATTGATCAGAAGAAGCACAGAATGGTTCATGCCAGAATCACCAGAAGTAGAAACAACATAATGATTATCAGAATCATCAGAAGCAGGAAACAAGATGATGATCAGAATCATCAGAAGCAGGAAACATGATGATTATCAGAATCATCAGAAGTAGGAAATAGGATGATGATCAGAATCATCAGAAGCAGGAAACAGGATGATGATCATAATCATCAGAAGCAGGAACATGATGATTATCGGAATCATCAGAAGCAGAAACAGAATGATTATCAGAATCATCAGAAGCAGAAACAAGATGATTATCGAAATCATCAGAAGCAGAAATCCTTCCTCTGTATTCAACTACAGGGGCTCGTAGTCGAATACAAGTTTGAAAACATACGTAAAACAGAAACTTTACAGGTTGTAGTCGAATACACACATGTTGTATTCAAATACACCTTCGAAAATCAGTGAAATTTTCCTGAGATTTCAACCCTTTTCAAACTGTTTTCTTTTAAAACAACAACCCAACAACAAAACAGATTCAACACTTTTTTCCAGACAATACTTCCCTCATTAAAAATCCCTTTTCTTTTAAATCATCAACATCACCAGAATCATTCACAACAGAAGCAGAATCAAAATCATTAATCACCAAATCATCCAGAACAGAAACAGAATGATCACACCAGAATCAGAACATGCATCTCCAAACTACATGCAAGGCATTTTCAGCATTCTTACACAAACAACACAACATGCAAGCATATTCTAGTCTCTCAAACATCAGAATAATCATGTAAGCATTTCAGCTTTCACAACACATCAGAATCACATGCAGCATCAGAGAGCAGCAAAACAGAATGCATTTTTATACTTTAAAACCATATTTCCAAAACAGTTTTATGCCATGCATTTTAATCATATTTAAAATAACATGCCAAAACGTTTTTTTTTCAGCTTTCCCACACAAATAAAACAGCTTTGCAGTAACAACCAGAACAACAACATCACAGATTCCTTACACATCACAAAAATGCATTATCTTCATTTTTCAAACATCTGATTGTAAAATAGTTTTTCTTCAAAAACAGAATGAAACAACAAGCATTTTATAGCCCTAATGCAACTAGAAAGTTGGAAGGTGCCCTTACCCTTGTTGCGTGTTCTGCTATTCCTCTCGTTTCTGATTCTGCTCCCGTTTGCGCGTCCAAAATCGGTGAAACTGCAGCTTGAGTTTGCTGCTACGAAATTGGGTTCTTTAGCTCCGTAATGGTATGGGGAATAACTTTTGTACTGGGGTTTTGGTATTTCAGTTCTTGGATGTCCAAGTAATGGCACTTTGAAAAGTTCTCTCTTTTCTTTCTTTGTAATCGTGACTGGAAGGGGAAGGCAGAAACAACACACAGGATGGGAGGGAAAGGTACTGTTACATGCAACACTATTACATGCAGTATGGGCAGTGAGGAAGGAGGGATGGTGTTCTGATTTCACCATCATGCTCACTCCTATTTATAGGTTTTTGAGGTGCCACCTCACCCAAAAATATTGTTAAAATAATGCTGAATCCTTTAGCACTTAATTGTCTTGTAATCAGCCACTAATCCTCAATTAACTTGTCCGATTAATTTAATTACTCGAAATTAAATTAATTTAATCTTCATCCAATAATTTTGATTCATCTTCCAAAATAATATTTACATATATATATATATTCACTCAAAACATACATATATTAAATATTTTACAAATATCCCCAAAATACCCTTAATATTAATTCCATAAATTAATATTAATTTTTAAGGGTCTTACATTACTACCCCCCTTAAATTAGTTTCGTCCTCGAAACTACTTATCAGTAAACAACTGAGGATATTGCTCCCTCATCTTACTCTCCAGTTCCCATGTGATAAACGCGTCCTCTAGCAGTGGGACGAGTAGCCCTAGTTGCGTTCACTGTTGGTTCCACCTTCGGAACCTTGCAATCCCTTGCAAAGTGTCCTGGTTTCTGGCAATTGTAGCATGAAGGACTCATAGTGGGGCAAGAAGTAGCATAATGTCCATCTTTTCCACATCGGAAACAACGAACCCCTTGTCCTAATTGCCGTCCAAAATTCTGATTTCCCGGCCAATTCTGGCCTCTCTTATTGTTCTGGGGTCGGTTATACGACTTAGCAACCTGCTTTCCTCTATTGTTCAGATTGTGCATCCGACTAGGCCCTCCAGAATTAAAGTTCCCTCCTCTGTTGGCCCTCTTGTTCTTCATCTCTTCCACCTCTCTACACTTTTCTACTAGCACTTGGAAACGTTGTATTCCCAAGGGTAGGACCGAATCTTGGATCTCATACTTCAATCCATTCTGAAAGCGATGACACAAACTATTCATCAACTTCTTCCCAGAAGAATCTGAAATTTCTGGACAGCGACTCGAACTTAGCTGCGTATTCTCCTACTGTCATACTCCCCTGGTACAACTTCAGAAAGTCATCACCCAACTGGGTCCTAGTACTCATCGGGAAGTACTTGTCCAAAAACTTCTTCTTGAACGACTCCCAGGTCACTTCCTCTTGAGCTGACCCCATCAGTAATCTCGTACTCTTCCACCAATACTCTGCGTCCCCTATCAGCTGGTACCACAATTGTAACACCCCGAGTTTAAAACACAGCGCGAGTGTATTTTTTTTTTCAAATGAATAATTAAAATCAGTTTTCCAAAATTAATATCAAGGGAATTAAAACAAAATCAGTTCATTTCAAAGGTTATCACCCAATCAGTGTCAGAGTGCAGAATAATACAGTACTCACACACATTCAATTTCCACTCATCATCATAATCCAATCGTGACCCACCGGTCAATCCCCCAATGCAATATGTATATGCTCATGTATACAATTTTCTTGGAATCACCAAGGTGCAGTCGCTCACAGACCAGCACAATTTATATATGTCAGACTTTAACGGCCCTCAAGACCAGGGTGCAATCTCTCACAGATCAGCACCAGTGCAGTCGCTCAACAGACCAGCACGACTTCACAAATGGAATGGACCGTCTAATACACGCAGAACCATTCCGTAGCCCGGATAGAATAGACCGTCTAATACACGCGGAACTACTCTAAACCCGGATAGAATAGAACGTCTAATACACGCGGAACTATTCTATAACCATCATGGTGGCTACAATTACATGTATTAGCTTTTCACAGGCCAAATACACAGAAGTTAAATCCTCGCACGGATAGAATGGACCGTCTAATACACGCGTAACCACTCCGTAGTCCGAGTAGAATAGACCGTCTAATACACGCGGAACTATTCTGACCCCGGATAGAATAGACCGTCTAATACACGCAGAACTATTCTATAACCCATGGTTACTACTTAACTTCGCGGCCCATCATGGTCATCGCATCAACTCTGTGACCCATCGTGGGTACCACCTGACTATGCAATGCATGAACTTGCAATGTTTTCTCTTCACTGAAAACAGTATGCGACATCAATGAATTTCATGCATTTCCACCATTTCTCAAAATACCTCAACACAACCAATTTTATTATCAACACATCAATGCTTAAACATTCAAGTAATCATTAACAATTCACATTATCTCACAAATTCAATACTTAATCATCTCAAGTCTTTCCACTGTTCCCCAAACTCTTAAAATTCACAAAACAGTGTTTAAAACTAGTCTGTTGAGCGACTGCACTGGTGCTGATCTATTGAGCGAACCCTAGTCTTGAGGGCCGTTAAAGTCAAACATATTTAAATTGTGCTGGTCTGTTGAGCGACTGCACCTTGGTAATTCCAAGAAGTTGAATGCATGAGCATATACATATTGCTTTGGGGTGATTGACCGGTGGGTCACGATTTTGTTATATGATGATGATTGGAAAGTGATGTGTGTAAGTGCGTTATAAAATCTGAATTTCTGTGATTGCTGAAGTGTTAGTTGTACTTACAATATGTTTTCCATATTAATTGGTTGCTGTTTTGAAAAGGCATACATGTTATGAAATTTCCAAAATAAGCATCTTTTATTTATCATCATTGTTATATGTTATGCCATGGATGTAATTGTTATGTGATATAAATGATATGTGTTATTTGTTAATTTCGGTCGGTGACCCTTTACTATTATATGTGGAATTTGGGCTTTGCCCTCAGATGCCCCCCAAACCCATGCCACCCGTGGGACCCGAGACGACGGAAACGTCGCTCGATTTCATTGATCGCTCCGTGCCTACTGCTTGGGTATACGACCCCATCTCAAGCAGGGCTACGTACACGGGGAGATTAAAGAGGACCTTTAGGACCAATGGAGTAGTGCACTACGTGGAGCACAGCCATGCGAGCATTGACTTTCCTGTGCCTTCCCGTTTGGTATTGGAGGCGCACGAGATTTTTTATGATGCGGAGGAGCCAGCTAGAAGGGTTGAGACGGAGGCCACCGTAGGAGTGGTGACTCCTAACCCGGTGATTGGAAGAGATGTACGTGATTCTGAGGCGGAAGGAAAGAACAAAGGACCGACGCCAGTAGCAGCTGATATTCCGGGTCCATCTAGGATATCCGATGATTGTTATGAGATTCTGGCACCGCTGAAGCGAACTAGATTGTGCATTGATCTGACTTCGGAGGAGATTGATCCCTCTCTGTATGATGAGGAAGAAGAGGTTACATCGAGGCGAGTGGCGGAGTCGGATGAGACTTGTTTGGGATGCGGAGGAAATCCGTGCTATTGTAGCTTTAGTGCATGATCGATTAGATTTGATGTATAGGATTTGAGCTAGAAAATGTAATTTGTTTTATTTTGGAAATTATTATACTACTTTTCCGCTAAACTATTCCGCACTCTGATATTTTCTTTTGGGATGATATGACAGTGATCTTTTGAAATGTATTAATGTTTATTTCCAAAGATAAGTACTTAGTGATATTTATGATGAAACTAATTAATTACGTTCATCGATTAAATTACAACGTACCATTTTATAAAATGAATTAAAGGAAATTTTATTCCAATTATTTCGATGTAATAAATTGGAAAATCATTTTAATTATTTATTTAAAAAAAAAATACACTCGCGCCGTGTTTTAAACTTTGGGTGTTACAACTCGCGTGCCAAGCACCCTATTGCAATGCTTCTATGCTACTGCACATGATTCTGGAATTTCCAAACCTTCCTCGAGGGGCGTAAATCATAAATGTTCCACCTCTCACATACCAATACTAATTAACGAGGTGCCACCTATCACATATCAACACAATTTACCAAAGTGCAATCTATCACAGACTTACACAACTCAAAAATCCTTGTAAGGATAAGGTGGACCAATCAACTCACGGAACCACCCCGTGGCCCATCGCGGTCACCACTAACTATGAAATGCATGAGCATACTTTGACTCTTTCACAATAAGTATTATGTAAATGCAGCTATTAAAATACACCCCTTTTAATACTCATTAAAAACTAATAATTTTTCATATTTTTTCAGATAGCATACTCAAGACATATTCTTATCAATAAAATTCATAACATGTAGCAACGCATATTATCAATCATGAATGCATAATTACATCAATATTAACCACCACATATTCACACATCAATCACACATATAAGGGCCCTATGTGCAAACTAAAAATTTTCATGGAGGCCTAACCTCAATTTTAGCCTTATCAACAATTATTGCTACCACAATCAAACACAACGAAAATCTCGCTCGTGCCCACACCTTCAATCAAATAGTGTTTGACTTAGTCAAATTAGTCCATGAGACTTTAACTACCTTACAAACCCTTACTCACTCCTAATCTCCTTAGAGTATATTTTACTAAAAGATTTAGAGAAGAGTAATGACTATTATTATTATTATTATCATATTTAGTATTATTATTATTATTTACAATACACACTTTTAACATATAAAAACATATCTTTAGAAATCAACATCCTTTGAACTTTTCATAGAATTCACTAACAATCATTCAAACGTCTTAAATTATTTTTTTCTCAAAAAAAAAATTCTCGCATAACCACAAATTTTCTCAAATTTATCATAACTCATTTTGTAACACCCCGAGTTTAAAACACAGCGCAAGTGTATTTTTTTTTCAACCGAGTAATTAAATAAAATAATTTTCGAATTAATTCAAGAGAATTAAAATAAAATTTAGTCATTTCTTAAAATAATTTGTCGTGATCCAAAACGACAAAAGTATTTAATTAATTACACCGTGATTGAAATCAAGATATTTTTGAGAATTTAATCTTCAAAATATACCAAAATAAAATACATCCAAAAGCTGTATCCTGGACCCACCAAAATATTTATGAGAGTGCGGAAACTATACAATTATCGCATACCAAAATATTATCAGAGTTGCGGAAAGAAAATATACAATAATCCAAAAATAAGTAAATGCAGCCCTCAACATTAGGCCCTATACAAAAAGTCTAGTCTGATCATGCACTAAGCTACAGTAGCAAGTGATTTCCACCGCCTCCTCCACAAATCTCGTCTTCACCCCAACTGTCCGTCCCTCTACGTTGTCCACGAATACTTCGTACGTGAAGTTCAGGGGAAACTAACGACGTCTCCGTCGTTAGTGTAACCGTCGGTGGAACGGGTTTGGGTATCATCTGAGGGCAAAGCCCAATTTTCCACAATAATAGTAAAGGGTCACCGACCGAAACTAACAAATACCACATAGCATTTATGTCAATAATAACAAGCATATTCATGTCATGTTATATAACAATGATGATAAATAAGGATGCTCATTTTGAAATTATATGACATTTATACCTTTTCAAACAGCAACCAATTTAATATAAAAATCAAGTTGTAAGTACAAATATCAATTCAGCAATCACACCAATTCATCAGAAATTCAAAATTTCATAAGGTACTTACACACATCGATTTTCACCCGTCAACATCATATCCAATCATAATTCACCGGTCAACCACCCCGATGCAATATGTATATGCTCATGTACTTAACTTCTTGGAATTACCAAGGTGCAGTCGCTCACAGACCAGCACACGTGCAATCGCTCACAGATCAGCACGATTTATATAAGTTAGACTTTAATGGCCAACATGACCATGGTGCAATCTCTCACAGATCAGCACCAGTGCAGTCGCTCACAGACCAGCACTCGTGCAGTCGCTCACAGACCAGCATGTTTTTACGTATACCAAGGTACAGTCGCTCACAGACCAGTACTAGTGCAGTCGCTCACAGACCAGCACTCGTGCAGTCGCTCACAGACCAACACGTTTCACGTATGTTAGCCTCTCACAGGCCAGAACATACAGAAGTTAAATCCTCGCACGGATAGAATGGATCGTCTAATACACGCGGAACCACTCCGTAGCCCGAGTAGAATAGACTGTCTAATACACGCGGAACTACTCTGACCCCGGATAGAACAGGCCGTCTAATACACACGGAACTATTCTATAACCCGTGGTTACTACTTAACTTCGCGGCCCATCACGGTCACCACATCAACTCTGTGGCCCATCGCGGTCACCACCTGACTATACAATGCATGGACATGCAATGTTTTCTCTTCACTGAAAACAGTATGCAAACATCAGCAAAATTCAGCCATTCCATCATTTCCTCAAAACCATCTCAACCCAAATAATTTCATTATCATCACATCAACAAAGAATTCAAGCACCTCATCATTACCACCACACACTATCTCAAAAACTCCATTTTAATTCATCGCAAGTCTTCCCAATGTTTCCCCAACTCTTGAAGTTCATAAACACATGTTTAAAACTGAGATTTCTGGAAAAAAACGAATCTGTATTCGAATACAGCTTCCTTGTATTCGAATACAGAAGTTAAAACAGTGCAAAATCAACACTCTGTATTCGAATATAGCTTCCTTGTATTTGAATACAAAAGCTAAAATAGTGCAAAATCAGCATTTTTTACAACATCAATAAAGATCTCAAGAACCTCATCATCACCACTTCAAAACTATCTCAAAAACTCCATTTTAATTGATCACAAGCCTTCCCAATATTTCCCAACTCTTTAAGTTCATAAAACAATGTTTAAAACTTGAATTTCTGGAAAGAAAAAAAACGAATCTGTATTCGAATACAGCTCCCTTGTATTCGAATACAGAAGCCAAAATAGTTGAAAAATCAGTATTCTGTATTCGAATACGAGGGTGTTGTATTCGAATACAGATGCAAATACAATGTTAAAAATGACAATCCTGTATTCGAATACGACAGGGTCGTAGCCTAATACAGATGCTAAGTCAGAAGCAAAAATCCCTAAGTTGTATTCGAATACAGAGGCCCGTATTCAAATACAAGTTCAAAAATTTGAAGAAAACAGAAGCTTTGCAGGCTGTATTCGAATACACTCATGCCGTATTCGAATACACCTTCGAATTCAGTGAAATTTTACAGAAAACTTCAACACGTTTTCAAATTCTTTTCTTTGAAAAACCAACACAACACCAAAACAGATTCACCAACACCAGAACATCATCACAGTTTTGCTTAAACCACCCAAAACAGAATGTCAACCACAACAAAACAGACATTTTTAAACGTTTACATTTTGATCATTTCTCAAAACAACATGCAAAGTATTTTCCAGTATTCTTACACAACCAAAACAACATGCAAAGCATTTTCCAGTATTCCCACACAACCAAAACAGCAATGTTGTATCAGCCAAAGCAGTAAACATCACAGAATCATCAAACATCACAGAATCATCAAACATCAACAGAATGCATTTTTCGCATTTTATAACAACATGCACAACAGTTTCGTTTTTCAAAACAGAAACTCAAATATGATCATCCATCAAACATGCATTTACAGCCCTAAAATGCAAACTAGAAAGTGGGAGGTGCCCCTTACCTCTGTTACGTTTCTGCTCCCGTTCACGTTTCCGCGACAAAAATCGGCGAAGTTTCTGTTTGCGTTTGCCACTACCAAAGTTAGTTCTCTAGCTCCGTAATGAGGAGAGGAACAACTTTTTTTCTTGGTACTTGGTGGTTTGGTGCTGGATTTCCAAGTAATCTCACTTTTGAGCAACTTTTTTTTTGTTTTCTATGAACGTGAAATAGAATGGGAAGAAGAAGAAGAAGAAGGGTACTGTTTCATGCAGTAAGGGGGAGAAATGTGTTTGTGGTCCTTCTGTTCTGCCCTTTCCCATCTATATATAGACACATAGGTGCCACCTCACCCAACACATCAATATTATAATATTGTTTGACCCTCCAGCACTTAACCAGTCTCGTCGCAATTAGCAGATAACATCTTAATTAACTGCCCGATAATTTAATTACTCGTAATTAAATTTAGTTTATCCTTCATCCAATAAATTTTAATTCAACCTCCAAAATAAATATTTATATATATATTTTTACACCAAATATACATATATTAAATATTTTACAAATATCCCCAAAATACACTTAATATTAAATCCATAATTTAATTTTAAATTTAAGGGTCTTACACATTTGTTTTTGTTTTTATTTTAAAATAACTACAAGTTTGATCTACTACATTTTTAAAGACTAAGCGTTCAATCAAAATATTTACCTCATGACAACATAACCAAAAATATCAATAAATGTTTTTCAAGCTTCAAAGATCTAACTATTTGAAATAGTTTCATTCCTTTTGAAATATATTTTTTTTTAACAAAGCTTGTATTTTTAATTTATGAAACCTGAGATCTTTTAAAAAGTTTGAAACTCTAACTTAAGACTTGAACCTTTACTTAATAAACTTGAAACATTAATTAAAATCTCAAAAACCTTTCTAAAGATTGAAAGTATACATATGAAGCTTGAACCCACAATTCACTAATTTCTTTTAATAACAAGTTCAAAGATTTGTTAACAACATGTATACATTCTTGATCATCAACCATAACAACTACCTTCGGAAAGACATAAACTAAGAAAATCATTTTTCTTTATTCACCATAACAAGATTTAATATTTTAGAGTTCTCCCACCGCTAACTTGGTGTCAATGGTCTCGATTCTTTTTCGAGACTTAAGGAGCTAACTACATAAACATTGGATTTTAAACACTATTTCACAACTTTGATAACTCTAAATTTTCTTGTAAAGTTTCAACTTCAATTCAAACTCGTGTATTTGGAAACAACTCGATACATAACTCTGATACAACAAAAATTCAAATTTTCTCCTTTTAGTCCCTAGAGTTTGGCCACCTCAAATAATATTAGGGGTTTACTTTCTTTTCTCATTATTCAAACAATACAAAATACTAACTTCATACTTACATAACCAATAAATTTAAAATCACCAAATCATCCCTCCACATATATGAATAGTCGCGGCTTAGAGAGAAAAAAGGTAGAGATTTCTTTGTTTTTTTTTCTAACCGTTGTTTAACAACATCAATAACAAAAATACATTTTTTTTTCCAAAACACCATCAACAATATACATTACTGACAACTTTAAGAACCTAGAAATTTTGAAAGCAATCATCCTTCATCAAGCCATTTCATTACTGAAACAAGGAGCAAGGAAGGAGCTTTTCGATTTGTTTTCAAATTCATACATTAAACAAGTTTCATACAAGATGAATCCTAACTTTTACAAAGAACAAAATGAAAACATTTTCTACAAAGACAAGGGTAATTTCGTCCATGAAGAGAGGGAAATGAAAAGAAAAGTTTCTCACTTCAAAAACTATATCGATAGCACCACCAAACAACAAGGAACAACTTTGATTCACAACTCTACTTGAAATTATTCTTGGTTGGTTTTGAAATAGAGGATTTGTGTGTGTTTTTCTACTACCAACATTTGAAGAAAAAAAAAAACCCAAGAGAGTGATGATGATGCTGGCGTGAAAATGGAAAAATGGGAGGGGAAATTTGCTTATGTTTTTCAATAAAGTGAGCTACTTGGTCCCCAAAGTTCTCTAATATAAATAATATAATTTAATCTTAATCACTCGTTTAACTCTAAAATATCCTACTACTTTTTGAACATAACATCTAGAATAGCAAAATATCTAACTCATTTTATGTCCTATTAGTCACTTCTTCGTCTATTTTAGTAAAAATATTTATTTTCGTTGCAACTCAATTGAGAGATGAATTTATCAGTAATATGTGACATCTTATTCTTCATAACTTAATTAAATTATTTTCTGATAAATAATTTTAATCGAATCTCAAAAAAACATATATATATATATATATATATATTAACCGTATTTTTAATTCTACAAAAATATATTTTTAATATTTAATTTCATAAAATAAAAATTAGACTAATAACCTAAACAATCCAACACACCATGTATTTTCATCTTTTAAAATTCAAAATTCAGCCAAAAATTACCGAATTAAATAGAAGTCTCATACATACACCTATACGCAACATACAAGTGATCCCATATTAAAATAGAATATCTATTTTTCTATAGAAACCCAAACAGATTCAAATTTCAACACATCAGCAGAATCTAGATTTTTCAGTACAACTATTAGATAAACAATATGAACGACCGGCTAAACATGTTCACAAACTTTTTTTATATTTTTATTTTAGATAGATAACTCACATTTGAAAAAACTGCAATTTGTCCCATCCAAAAATTCAAATACTAGAATTTATGAAAAATCACGCACTAAGATTGTTTTACGCATAATTTTCCAGCAACATCCCATTGTCCTACAATCATTCCAGAATTTCTTTCAGATAGTAAAACTCATCAAATTTTGAAACTATTTTTAATATGTAAGATCTCAATACATAAGGAAACACCATAATATTTTTATTTTAGCAAAAATCATCACCTAAATGTACAAATTAACATAACAAAACAAAATTTTCGGGAAAACAGTGTTACGGCGCTAGGCCAAGTGTTATTGCTCATCAAATTGTACAATTTTTTTTTAAAGAAAGCGAAATTAAAATATTAATATTTTTTTCTGAAAAAGTTCGGTTTCAGATCCCTGTCACGTGCTTCACGCTTGCAGTATGAGTTCAACCTCTCCACCACATGAGCCACGTCCCAAAAAATTAAGCACTTATGTCAAGAAGAAATTGAGTGAGATTCTAGCAACCCAAGAGGTACAAAACTCTGCTGAAACCGCCCATGTTCCCCAAAATGAATCTGAAAATGTTCAGCCAAGTGAACCATAACATCATAATGATTTTTTAGAAAAACCTAAATATGAGAAAGTTCATAATTCTGCACAAAGCAATACTCTAACCAAGAAATCTGATCTAGAAAAGGTCAGACTCTAGAAAATGAACCTCAGCATGATCAAATTGAAATTTCCAAGGATCACATCGATGCTGATATTCTTGTGCCCAACGTTATGAAGGAACTCCACAGTTCTGGAGACACCACTATGCATGATGAAGATAATCAGCCTTTGGAAGGAATTGTAATTGTAGATCTCCCACAAAATAGGGAGCCAAACCTGTCATTCTCCATCTAATTCATGATCAACTGACTATTTACATTATGGAACAACTTCAAAAAGTTGTTGAAGAGCTGTTTATTGCCACACAAATAGTAGTTGAACATTCTCAAGCCCAACATATTATCTCTGTTGATCCTAATCCTATCGCATCTGCCTCTCTACATGATGGTGCGGTCAAAGAGTTTGCAACCACATACTTCATGACTCCACAACTGTCAAAATCTTCTACTTCCACCTCTAAAATCATGAGTTAGCTTCTCTCAACTCCTTATTCATCCACTCTTTGATTCCTCCATTTCTCCCCCCACAACCAAGCCTTAAAACATCTTATCTCTGTATGAATTTCTTGACACATTTGTCACAAATGAAGGACAAACCCTTGTCAAAGGAAAATAAATAAATGACATTCATCAAACCACTAAAGAAGGAGAACATATTGAGGAGACCCCCACATGAAAAATATGATGAACCTTCTCCTAAAAGGTTTAAGGCTGAGACAGTTGCTCATACCAGTCTTAAAATTGTTGCAAAGCCCTAAAGATTGTCACTCGGCTAGGAGTGTGCATGGTCCAAAAACTAAACTGAATTGCACCACATTAATAGTGCAGTTCAGTTTTTAAAAACCACTTTAAAAAAACCAGTTATTTTTTGAACCATTTACAGTTCAGTTCTAAACCGGTTTATAATGGTAAACCGGTTTAGTATGTTTAAACCGATTTGAAACCGGTTTTTATTAAAACCAATTCAAACTGGTTTTTATTGAATTGTTTAAAATCGGTTTTTCATTGAATTTTTTAAAAGATTGATTTTAAAATAAGTTTTAAGTGTCAATGTCAATATCGATGCAAGGACATCATGAACTAGAACAATAATTTACCAAAAAGGCTGTTATAAATCAAATTAGTTCAACACATCCAATCAATCACCTAAAGGAACTAGTTGATGTTTTTGATCTGTCGTCTAAACTTAGTTTCTTAAATGGAGATTCAGACTCTTCAAGTAGTTCAATCTCAAACAAGAATCTTCAATAGCCACGACCAATTTCTTATCTTCATCAGCATTGTGATAACAGTCTCTTCTCTTGGGCATCAAGAACAAAATTTCTCCAAATAAAGTCACTGTTAATTAAAGTACATGCATTCCTAATATTCAAAGACAGTATCTGCAAAAAAGTGAAAAACAAACTCAGTTTCAACCAACTTAAAAGTTGGAAACAACTTAATAAAATGAACATATAATTCATACCTAGCTCTAGTCATAGCCACATTTGTTCTGTCTATTAGAAAGAAATATAACAAGTATCAATTATTAACGAGTGTACAGAGGCCGAACAACTTGCGGCATCTTGGGAAGAAAGTATTTCTGCAAAACAAAAAAAAAACAGACATTTCATTATGTATCAAGTAATAATATAATAAGTAATAACACAATGTTAAATACACCATTATGTATTTTACCTTGCTCAATTTGCTCAAGATTTTCAAGATCCTCACTAGTAATAAATGATAAAGATGCTTCGTCAAGCCAATCTTGGGTACAAATAAGGGCTTCCACGGTTGCCGGTGTCAAAGAGCTACGGTAAGGATCAAGTACTCTTCCTCCAATACTGAAAGCAGATTCAGAGGCTACAGTGGATATAAGTATAGCCAAGACATCTCTTGCAATTCTTGCAAGTATAGGAAATCGACTTGAGTTCACCTTCCACCATCTAAGTAAATCAAAATCCGGGCAAGGTTTTTCTAAACGTTCTTCCAAATACTCTCCTAATTCAGATTCTAGTGTACTACACTCGTTTGATTTGTAGAATTCAGAACAATCGTAAGGATCACCAACTTCATTAAAAGCACCTGACAAATTAGAAGAATTACCTAGAGGTGACACCACCATACCAGAATACTCATCATAGATAGACTTCAAACATGAATCTAACTTTTCTTCCAAAGAAGTGGCGTCATTACTAGTGTAAATCTTTTTTGCCATTCATATCACAAGTTTTACTTTTCGTCGAGGGTCTAAAACCATAGCAATCAACAACAACATATTCAGGAAAGTAGGATCTCCCCAATATTTCTCGTATTTTGCCTTCATCTTTTTAGCCATTGACTTGGCTTTTTCATCTTCATTATTACACATTTCAGCAATTTTCATCCCGACACTGAAAACCTTAAACAAATACAAGTTGCTTGTTAAATAAGAAGATCCCGAAACGTGTAGTGTAGCTTCATGAAATAACTTTAGGAATGGAAGAACTAAAGCAACATGTGTTGGAACCAAGTTAGTTCTTGCAATTAAAGTTTTGATGTTAACAAATGTATTTTATGAAAATCGTATTTTGACTTAGAAGGAAAAATCAGAGGTTATGCAAAATCAGAGGATGACACCACCCGAGGATACATCCAGAGGAAACATCCAGAGTATACCAGAGGAAACATCCAGAGGATTCAGAGGATGTCACCAGAGGATACCACAAGATACCTCCTGAGGATACTAGAGGATATCATCAAAGGGAAGGAAAAATAACATCATCAGAGGATATATTTATTGGCCCAGATCAGAAGAAAGCAGGGTCTAGAAGGAGACTTGGTCCAGACCAGAAGGAAGCTTGTCAGAGGGAGACTTGTTCCAGACCAGAAGGAAACATAAGTCAGACTTGGTTCAGACCTAGTCCTGACCAGAAGATAGCATAGTCGTGAACATAAGACTCAGTCCAGACTTAATCGAGACTTGGTCCAGACATAGTCCAGACTTGGTCTAAACTAGAAGATAGCATGGTCCAGAACATAAAACTTGGTCTAGACTGGTCCAGATCAGAAGATATAATTGTCCAGAACATAAGACTTAGTCCAGACTTAATCCAGACTTGGTCTACATTTGGTCTAGATCAGAGGATAAATGTCCAGATTAAAAGATCAATGGTCTAGATTAGAAGATCAATGGTCCAGATCAGAGGATTACAGAATGGTACAGATCAGATTGCATGGTCCAGAGTTGGTCGAGATCAGAGGATCACATAATGGTACAGATCATATCACATGGTCTAGCGTTGGTTGAGATCAGAGGATCATAGAATTGGTATAGATCAGATCACATGGTCCAGAATTGGTCGAGATCAGAGGATCACAAAATTGGTACAAATCAGATTACATGGTCCAGAGTTGGTCGAGATCAGAAGATCATACGGTCCAGAATTTAAATCATGATGCAAATCAGTGAAGACTTGATTAAAATTCAAAGAAGACTTAATTAAATTTTGATAGAAGTTTAATCAAAGTATTAAGGGATTTGATTCAAAAAATCACTGAAGACTTGAAGAAATTCGAATGCAATCTGAAGCTTAAAAAGATATGGTTTGAAATTAAAAGAAACAAGATTGGTCAACATAATTTTTAAGTTCAATCTGAAGTTAAAAAGATACAGTTTTAATTTAACTTAAACAGGATTGGCCAACAGAATTTTCGAAGGAAATCTAAGCAAGATTTGTTTCGAATTTAAGCTTTGACAAAGCCCTATCTGCAGCTATAAAAGGAGGCTTTAGGCAGCAGCATCAAGCATCGAAAAACACAAGAACTCAAGCTTCATATTCAACACAATCCGAGAGTTCAAAAGAGAGAATCACTTGAGTGCAAAAGCAATATTTTCTAAGTGTTTTCGAGAGAGAAATTCAGTGCAACAATCAGCTTTCCAGAAGCAACAAAAGTGTTCAAGAATCAGTGCAACAATTAGCTTTCCATAAGCAAATTTGCAAAGATCCAAACCCTTGTAATCAAACCCGATAGTGGTGTAGATTCCGTCTTCAATCTGGGGTTGTCAGATTGGTAGGAGAAGACTTGACTTGTAGAGTCAAGGTGTTGTTTTCGTTCCTCAAAAGTCTGGGGTTGTCAGGCTATTTGAGAAGAATGGCTTGGAGGGTCAGGTGATGTAATTCAAAGATTTGAATTAGTGGATTAAAGCCTTCAGGATGAAGGGACTGGATGTAGCCAAGTTAATGGTGAACCAGGATAAATTGCTGTGTTCTTATGCTGTTATTTTCCGCTGCTAAGTCTGATTATTTATTCATCAAGTAAATCACATCAACATTCAACAAAACAGCAAAAAGATTCAAAGTTTGCAAACACAATTCAACCCCCCTTCTCGTGTTTGCACCTTCAACATGCTCCCAATCTTTAGGTGTAGGCACACCTTTTTCCTTATTCACTTCATTTAACATATTTCTGGTATTTGAATTCAAACTCTGTAAAGGTCTTTTCATGTTTCAAAGCAGCATTCAACATTGCGTATGTTGAGTTCCACCGAGTCTTACAATCTAATCAAACATAACCTTTATAATTTAACTCAGGATCAATACATTGCTTAAATCTATCAAACCTCGAAGGAGAACGTCTAACATATTTCACAGCTCCACGAATTCTCAAAATAGAATCATTTATTAAGCTTAGTCCATCCTTCAAAATAAGATTTAATATGTGTGCACAACATCGCGTGTGAAGGTACTCTCCGTTCAAAAGTAGACCATTATGCAATAGAAGCCATCTTTTGTGATGTTGAATTCCAACATCATTTGAGGAGGCTTTATCCACTGTCACACTAAGCACACGACCTAACTCCCAACCATTCAAGCATTGTTTAACCGTTTTGGCCATTATTTCTCCCGTGTAGTTAGTGACTTGAAGAAAATTTAAAATCTTCTTTTGCAACTTCCAATTGTTATCAATGAAATGAGCTGTGAGACCCATGTAATTAAAGTCTTGGGTGGATGTCCAAGTGTCGATGCTGAGACATACTTGATGACAATGTTGTGACAAAATATTCTTTAACCTTGTTTTTTGTGTGTCCCATTGCTTTAAAATATCACATGCAAGTGTAGTGCGTGATGGAAATTTAAACCTCGATTGTAAACCATTAGCAAATTTATGAAAATATGGATGTTCCACTTGTTGAAACGGGATTTCCATGGCTACAAACATGTTCATCAAGTCAATTCGACTTACTTCTTGGTCAAATTTGGGAAAAGAAGGGGATGAACTAACAACTTCCCTACTTGCTATTGAACATGAAGCTAATTCATGCTCCCTATAAGCCACATTTTCTGGATAATCTTCACATCTAGTCAAATGGGCTCGCATCGCGCTTGTTCCACTGTTGTACTAGATCTTGAGACCACAATAATTGCATGTTGTTGATCTTTTTTTGCCTTCCATGCTTCCAACCTATTTTTACGCTTAAGCGGCAACATAACGGTGTTTGAAATTGAAGGAGGAGGAATAGAATCAAAAGTCCTTTCTATCTCAAAGTCTACAATGTTATCATGATTATCCATGTTGACGTTCTACTGAAAAAATTGACAAGAGATACATGTCAAAAGTTATTTCAAGAAACTAGTAAAGAACTAACCAAACAATTTTGTATTGGGAGAAATGATTTAATAGAAATGCAATTTTAAACTAAATTATTGCGATAACATAAACAATCGATCCCCATTACATAGGGTATTTGCAAAAATACATATAACAAAATACATATAACAACAACAATCCACTCCATTCCCCCTAATTTGACTAAAATAACTTGAAAAATTCAATTCAATTTAATGTACATTTCTTCATGGCCATCTAAGTGCACATATTATAAACTCCTCACTTCTTGTTAAATGCATCCACCAAACTCTTCTTTATCACAAGTTCTTCTCACAACCACTTAAACAAATCCTTTACATGCATGTTTTGCTAATGCTTAACACATACCTTAAGTTATTAATTAGATGACAGTGGATATTTTAATATTAACTTCAAAATAAAATTATAGATAGTAACTGCTCATAATTCCATTGTGCTTCAATCTGCTTATAACTAATTTTATGCAATACTAGTTCAAAGAGATATTCTAGATTAGAAGAATTAGGGGATCTAAAAAGAAATTTTCACAATACTACATCAAACACAGAAAAAAAAAATGCAACATCTTTGAATCATTGTGAAAGCACATACTGAAATAGATTGAAATAATAGTCTCCTATGGAAAGAAAAAAATCTCCAAAAAAACGTCATACTCAATTCAGAATCAACACGAACATGTGAAAGGAAACAACTAATGATGAAGCGAACGATTGATATAGAGGGACACAAGAATACACGAAAGAACAAATTATAGGAGAATGAGAAACACAACCATCAACAGTATGCTTAGGCAACAACTCATAAATACCAAAACATATCAAAAACATACAAAAACAAAGATGCCTATTGTCGAAATCAATTTAGACAACACTACTAGTATTAGTATATAATATATAATATGCAGAATTCCTTTGCAAAATGAGCACAATCAAGCTCAAAATATGTATATCATACAACACCTTGCTGTATCAGAAATTTTGTTTAGGTGGGTGGGTAGGATCACATTATGCTGATTGAACTACAATCTTAACATATACTTATATATGAGATTCCAAAATTTGAATTCATTTAAATTGCAAGCAACAATATCAAAGACTCCACTGTGACAAAGAGAGGTGAAAAGCTTGCTAGGAAAATGCATTTAATGAAATAATGTAAACATTGTTTTGAAATTTTCAAAATTTCTAGAAATAATAGTTTGGCTTTCAAAAATCGTAAAAGAAAATGGTGAGAGAAATATTGATTCTTGTTTTTTCTAATGCTTTTTAGTTTCAGTGGAAATGAAAACATAAAAAAAGCCAAGTAAACATGCAAATGATATCTATCAGCCTATTCATCCATTGGCCTCCCATGCAAATGATCATTTCAAAATTATATCATGTACCACTTATTGGACAAATGGTTTGAGCCACCGATTTTCAGCTATCTAGAACAAATATAAAGCAAATATGGGGGACCCAAAATTGCAAAACCAATAAGAAGTAAGAAGCTACAATTTATTCCATTGCAGTATTATACACATAGGCAAACATGCTCTTGACAAGATGTATAACTGAGAAGGCTAAACAACACAAAATTACTCATTTCAAAACCATCAAGAACAAGAACTCCTAAAAGCCACATCCACTGGAATCATCATCAAGAACATGCACTAATCTAACATCATACTAAACAATTATCATAACTAGTCACACACACAAGAAACAAGCAAAAACAACTAACAAGACCACCTACATTTCAATAACTCAAATAAATGCTTCACCTACTGAGCAATCATACAAATTGAAAAGATTTAGAAATGTTCTTACTTTTATTTTGACAAATCGATTCAACAAATGGGTCTTCAACAAATGAAAAATGGAACAAAAACACTTACGATGGAATGAAAATCAACGGTGAAGGAAGAGAAAATGAAAAATGGAAACGAAAACGAGTAAAAATGGCACGCGGCACTTACGATGGTAGATGAAGACCGAGATGCGATGGCGAAGTTGAGACGAATACGAGAATGATTACGTAGGATGTGATGGATACGAGTCAAAGATGACGATGGAGATGTTCTCCGAACGCCAGAGAGAGTAGGAGGAGGAGAGCAGAGGACAAATTGATTTTGGGCTAGGGTTCAACCATTTTGAATTTTGGGGCTAGGGTTTAGTTTTTTTATGTGTTCAGTGAAAAAAATAATTTTATAATATTGAATACAAAATGGTTTGAAAGTGGTTCAAACTGGTTTTTTAAAAAAAGTTTAGTTAACTGGACTTTTTAAAATTTATGGTGCAGTTCATAAACCATTTAATTGGTTTGAGCTTTTCTGGTGAAGTGCACTCCAATTTATGAATGCAGTCCAATTAACTACATTTTATGCACACCCCTACACTCGGCTAGCAAAATCGACTATTGAAGCAGCTGCTCCAAAACTAGGAGTCACTGCTCTTGAAATTGAAGCCACTAACCTCGATTAGCGTGTTTCATCCACCTCTTATGATGATTCCTCCTTTCTAAGTAGGGTTTTTAGCACCACTTAGCCTTGTTGTACTCTAATTTTGTCCGACTAGTTAAATTGTAATAATCATAATATGTTTGATTTTATGTTTACTATCAGTTTAATAATCCTTATAATATCAAAATAAAAAATATTTATTTTAATTATTAATTTTTTAATAAAAAAGAGTAAAAATATAAAATAGAATTAAAAGTGATAAGGTCAAGGTTTCAAAAAATATGTAAATTACAATCAATACAATGAAGTCCATGATATTGCAAGAGTATTAGAGACAAAAAAAACAAAATGGTACATAATAAAACTAAATCAATAAAATAACTAGATGCCGCACTTATTTGAAACAAAAACAAAAAGAAAAATTGGTTGGTCAAACTGTTGTGTCTATGTCCAACTAAACACTATAAAGTATAGACTCAAAGCTGCAAATAGAAAAAAAAAACTCTTTAACTCCCAACAATTTAGCTCTGATCCTTAGACATAAATAGAAGATTAGCACATAAAAACAATCAGATAAAAACAATAAGCTAAAAATGTGAATGCATACGATGTGTAGAGGAAATCAAATTATGAACAAACAAAATGAAACATAAAAAATGAAACTAATGGGAAAGCTCAAAGAGAGGTAGAGAGGAGGAAAACAATTGAACAAGTGAAGAAAACTTTATAAATACAACTTTGTTTTTCAAAAAGAAAGACATGATGTTTTGGTTGAAATCTAATACTAACTCACTTAAAAAAAACAAACACACACACAAAAAAGGAAAAGAAAACGAAAAAGATTAGCAGCAGAAGACAAAAAAAGAAGCACTTGTTGTTTTTTTTTTTACAAAAAGTCTTCATTTTTTCTTGATAGTAGTGAGGTATATTTTTTTTTCTGTTGTACAATAAATCTGTTTGTTCATTCTTATCACCCTATATTCATTGTTATTATAAAAATATACATAATTTTCAAAGCTGAACATTTTTAAGCACTTAAAATTAAGGATGAAAAAATAAACATAAGAATACAAGTTCAAAGATCAAGCTGTTTTTCTGAGTAAGAAGATGAAATAAGTAACAATGGAAGGTCGAATCAAAATTGAAAGAAAGGTTATCACCCCTAGCAGCCGCTAGAGCGGTGACGGTACCTTTGACCGTCGTGAAACATAATCTCGCACGACCATCGCCTTATTTTCCCTCTCTAGGTCTCTTCCTATTTCTTCTTCTTTTCTCATTTTCTTTTTTTGTTTTTTCTTTCTTCTTTTTCCTCTCTCTTTTCGAATTTCACCACCGACCCTCTTTCTATTCTCTCTTTGCTTTTGTTTTTTTAGACTAAGGTTTTCATATTGAAATGAAGTTTGGTGTAAGACCCTTAATTTTAAATTAAATTATGGATTAATTATCAAATATATTTTGAGATATTTGTAAAATGTTTAATATATGTATATTTATATATATATATATATATTTCGAGATTGACTAAAATTATTTGTCGAAGGATTATTTAATTTTACTGCGAAGAATTAATACTGGACAATTTATCCGTCAATAGAGTTACGACGAGAGTATTTAGTTAATTGTGGGTTAGTTTTAAGTATAATATATATATATATACACACACACACACATTACTTGGTGGGTAAGTAGTGTATATATATATATATATATATATATATATATGAACGGGAAAGGAAACAAAACAGAAAAAAAATCAGAAAGGCAATCTTCTTCCTCACCAGCCGCGTACCCTTCTTCTTCCTTCTTCTTCTTTGTGATGTTGTTATGGTTGATGTTGCTAATATGTTGTTGCGTTAAAGATGTGCTGGTTGTTGTTGTGTTGTTGTGATGATGATGTTCTGATTTCTGTTGTTAAAGAGGTTGTGGTTGTGTTGTGGTGTTTGTAGTGATTTTTCAAAGAAATTAGTTTGAGCTCAAGTGAAATTGACTTGTAAAATTATATTGTCTTCGAAGATGTATTCGAATACGACACCCCGTATTCGAATACAAATACGTGATTTTTGCTACTGACTTAGCATTTGTATTCGGCTACGACACTCTCGTATTCGAATATAGAATTGCAGATTTTGCTTCGGACTTAGCATCTGTATTCGGCTACGACACTCTCGTATTCGAATACAGAATTGCAGATTTTGATTGTGACTTCGCATCTGTATTCGGCTACGACAACTTCGTATTCAAATACAGAATTGCAGATTTTGCTACTGACTTAGCATCTATATTCGGCTACAAGGAAATTGTATTCGAATACATATTGGATTTTTGTCAAAGATTCTATTTTTAAATATTGGTTTATGCACTTAGTTATTTGGAAAACATTTTTAAGGCATATGATAAATTATATGAGGTCCTTTGAGATTTTTTTGAAATGGTGATGAAGTGTCTGGGTTTCATATTTGCATTTACGTACTGATTTCAGTGAAGAGAAACAGAGTACGCTCATGCATTACATAGTTAAGTGGTGACCGCGATGGGCCACAGAGTTGAGCGGTGACCGTGATGGGCCATGAAGTTAAGTAGTGACCGTGATGGGCTACAGAGTGGTTCCGCGTGTACTCGACGATCCATTCTATTCGTGTGAGGATTTAACTTATGTGTAGTGCCTGTGATAGGCTACACAAGTAAATCGTGCTAGTCTTTGATGCGATTTCACCTTGGTAATTAATACTTTGGCCTGTGATAGGCGGTACAATTATGATTTATGCCCCTTCGAGGACGGTTTTGTGTTATGTGGTGGCCGTGATGGGCCACGAAGTTAAGTAGTAACTATGATGGGCTACAGGGTGGTTCCGTGTGTATTAGACGATCCATTCTATCCGTGCGAGGATTTAACTTATGTGTAGTGCCTGTGATAGGCTACACAAGTAAATCGTGCTAGTCTGTGATGCGACTGCACCTTTGTAGTTAGTACTTTGGCCTTTGATAGGCGGTACAATTATGGTTTACGCCCCTACGAAGAAGGTTTTTATCCTGGAAATTCCAGAATCATGTGCATTGGCATATACGCATTGCATTGGGTTGGTTGACCTGCGAGTCATGATTGATATGAGCTGCTGTGTGGAAATCGATATGTGCAAGTACCTTAAAATTCTAAGTTTTCTAATAAGTTGTTGTGATTGTTGATTGTAATTGGACTTGCAACATGATCTGTATTCTAAGTCTTTTGTTTCTCGAAAATGTAGATGTTGTACATTTTAATAAGTGAGTATACTTATTTTATCACTATTGTTATAGAGCTGGAACATGCCATATATGTATTTGTTATCTTTGACATAACTGCTAATTTTTAATTGTTAATTTCGGTTGGTGACCCTTTACATTATTGTGGAAAATTGGGCTTTGCCCTCAGATGATACCCAAACCCGTACCACCGACGGTTACACTGACGACGGAGACGTCGTTAGATTTCCTTGATCATCATATGCCGATTGCTTGGGTGTACAACCCCGTCTCAAGCAGGGCTACTTATGCGGGGAGATTGGTGAGAACTAGTAGGATCGCCGGGGTAGTTTCGTATGTAGAGCACACTCACGCGCGGATCGATTTTTCGGTACCATCAGGACTGGTGGTTGAGGCGAACGGGGTATTTATGGACGCAGTGGGTCCGACAGTTGGAGTTAAGACGGAGGCCACTCTAGGTGTGGTGACTCCTGTCGTGGTAGCAGGAGATACGGTGCCTGAACTAGAGGTGGGTGAGAAGGACAAAGGGCCAACGCCAGCGGAGGTTGACATTCCAGGTCTGTCTAGGCCAGTAGAGGACTGCTTTGAGATTCCGGCGCCGCCGAAGCGACCTAGATCATGGATAGATCTGACTTCAGAGGAGACTAATCCTTCTCTAGTTGATGAGGAGGAGGATGTCACGTCGAGGCGAGCTACTGTGTCGGATGAGACTTGTGGAGAGTGTGGTGGTAACCCTTGCTATTGTAGTTGTAGTGCATGATCAGACTAGTTTTGTTGTATAGGGCCCTAGTGTTTTGGTTGTTGTACTTATTTCTTTTTGGGATGGTTGTATTTATGACGTACTGTGATAGTTACTTTTTGTTGGTTGGTTCATGATCCAATCTTTTTTACGTGACCATGGGGGAGAGAGCATTCTGGGAGCAGCACTTCTGCGTAGGTGTCTTCTGAGAATACCCCAGGGGTATGAGCGCTGTCTGACTGGTGTCATAGCCCCGATGTATTTTCTATTTGTATATTATGATGTAATTATTTAATTACTTTTGTCGTTTTGGATTACGACACATTATTTTATTGAATGGTTTAAATTTTAATTTGAATTTCTTTCATTTGTTTTGAAAAACAAAAATACACTCGCGCTGTTAAAAGTCGGGGTGTTACATTTGGACTCCAAGCCATTTGTTTATTTTTATTCTTTAGTTTCAACATTTTTTTCCAACCCTTTTATTTTCAAAATATTAAATTTAATCAACTTTTAACAAATATTAAATCTTATAAAAACAAAAATAAACAATTTATTAAAGGTTAACTAGATGTAACATCTTTTTAATCTTTGAATTGTTAGGACGCAAGTTGTACAAGTTAATAGTTCTAAAACTCATTTTTATAAATAAATTAATCTAAAATCAACTTTTAAAGTTGATTAACTAGATGCTACATCTTTATAATCCTTGAGTTTTTGAGGCACGAGTTGTACAACTTGATATTCTTATAACTCCCTTTTTAAAATTATTATTTAAATCAAACAAACTCATTTTCTTTCGTCAAAATAAATTTTTTATTACCTAACTTGTTTATCAACAACTAAACACACATTCTTTAAAAATAATCAACACATCCATATTTTTTACCAAAGAGCTACATAGCTTTGATTTCTCCATCGCACTTGGAGATATGTACGAGCAAGATTGCACCCTTGTCAAGCACAATAATCAAAACACTTTTTTCCTCTCTCTATTTTGAGAACTCTTTAATTTCATCATCACATTTATAAAAAAATGTATTCATATTTAACTAATATGGAGAAATAAATATTATAAAGTTAACATAAATTTTTGTGCAATTAATTATAGGTAACCGTTTTTTAACGGATGTCATAGCATGCTAATACTTCCCCTATGCATAACCGACTCCCAAAGCTTAAATCTGATTTCAAATATCATTTTTCTATTCTTAAGGGTTACTCAATATTTTTCCTATTAAAATAAATTTTGGTAACGACTCTATTGAATTTGAACTAACGTGTGAAATTTTAGGTCACGTCAAGCCTCTTTTGCTTTTGACAAACAAGGCAGATATGATTAGGATTTAAATTATGCTTATGATTTGCTATGCTTTGTATTTTGCAATATTTTGATGTATATTTTTGAACCATAGAAAATTCATCTCTACACTTTAATCATGATAATGAATATATGATTAATTGATTCAAAAGTGTGTACACCTTTTAATTACATTTAAAATTCATTATTGCTTAAACCGAGGAGGTCCCCGATTTAGTGGGACTCCAAGAATTATGTTTTCAAATATTACATAAATCATCAAAATCTATCATCTTAAATAATTAAGTTTGTCATCATCAAAAAGGGTGAGATTATTGAGACACAATTTTTATTGATGTTTTAAAGATGACAAACATTGATGATTAAATGATTGAGAGACTTTGATACATATTGTTATCTAATATGTGCTCTTGAGTGACTCTTTTAAGACAAAATAATAATAAAAGGATCAAAGCATAAATTAATGATTCACATGAAAAAATTAACTTTCTGACGGACTTTAGAAAACTATATGCTTAAAGATCAGAATGATCATATGTGTGTGAAAAGAACCAAGAAGCTGATAAAGTCACATTTTTGTCAAGAAACAAAAAAAGAATCAACTCTAAACTACATGCAATAATTGGTCAATTAAATAATGAAGTTTGTCATCATCAAAAAGGGTGAGATTATTAAGACATATAAATCATCAAAATCTATCATCTTAAATAATTAAGTTTGTCATCATAAAAAAGGGTGAGATTATTGAGACACAATTTTTATTGATGTTTTAAAGATGACAAACATTGATGATTAAATGATTGAGAGATTTTGATACATATTTTGATCTAATATGTGCTCTTGAGTGACTCTTTTAAGACAAAAAAATAATAAAAGGATCAAAGCATAAATTAATGATTCACATGGAAATATTAACTTTCTGACGGACTTTAGAAAACTATATGCTTAAAGATCAGAATGATCATATGTGTGTGAAAAGAACCAAGAAGCTGATAAAGTCACATTTTTGTCAAGAAACAAAAAAAGAATCAACTCTAAACTCACATGCAGTAATTGGTCAATTAAATAATGAAGAATATTTAAATATCTCATAACTCATTTATGACAAAAATAAGCATTCAACATGATAAGTTATAAACACTTTGGATATGATGATAAGCTATCAATAGGAATAAATGAGAATAGAAACCTATAAAGTTCAAACAACACAACATGAATAAATTCAAACAAAAAATTTATGAACACCAGAAAGATTGAATGTTCAAAAAGTTCGAAAAAAAGTACAAAAACACTTTTGTGACATAAAAGTTGTTTAAGTCGTTGTACTTGCACTGTTCACTACAGTTAACAATATCAACATGGAAAAATGTGATTAACCCCACTTTTTTCTCTCTCGTGCATCACAAGTCAATAACATACTCAATAAACATTCTGAAATCCCCTTAAAGTTCAAAATGTTCATAGTTCTTCAAGAAAATATTCATCAAAAGATACCATATGTTAGGACTCGAGTCCAATGGTCACATGATGAACTAGAAACATACTGAAGCTCCAAATCTTATCTATAAATTCGGAAGAGCTTATAACTTGAAGGACACAAACTTACATCAAGTATTCAACACTCTTATGATAAAAGAGTAAAACTTGATTAAAAGTTCAACCACACTCAAAGTTCATCCTAGATCATCAAATCTAAATAATACAAATAGTGTGAAAATCCATTTCATCTTAGTCAAGTCATGAGTACTTGATGCAAAATAAATATTCTATTTGTAAACATTATGAAGTCATTTTTTGATTTGTAAAAGAGACTCAATTTCAGTTGTGATTGTTGTGAAGTCTAGTGTGACTAAGAAGACGAATTGTAAGCCTGATAAGACTAGGAAAATATAGGAGAGAAAGGTCATGTTGACATGCTTTTGCATGTGCAGGAGTTGAGAAGTTGTCTCAAGAATTTTAGTGGAAAATCTCACCAAGGGTGAGGACTGGACGTAGTCCAATGTTTGATGAACCAATATAAACTACGTGTTTGATTTCCTTACTCTTAACTGTTTCTTTATTATCACACTGCTCACACACTAATTTGCTTTACATCTTGATTTAACACTAACTATGCTAATTTTGAAGTTTTAATTTACTTTTGAGAATCAATTTTTAAGTACAAATCAATTTTAAAATGGTCACAAATAAAATCCCTCTTCCTTGTGACATTGAATTCTACTTCAGTTTTGACTAAGTTATTTTATCTTGGGAACGTCGTGGTTGATAATCTGCTTGCATAATTTTGGGTAGTACCACAACACATCGTAAAGAGAGCGACTTAGTACACGACTCATTTTAATAATCTTTGTGGTGACAATAAACAGTTTCAAAACTATTTTAAATAAAAAATAACATAAATTTATTATTATTTATAAAAAATCACCACCGCGAAAGTTGAAGGTACCATAATTTGAAGGTCGACATACTGCATGATAACAAACACTTTAATTTACAAATTAAAAGCATGCACAAACAAAACTCGTTAGCTTTAGTTCTAAGTATCAAAGCAAATACAGGTGTAGTATCAGATAGTGTGAGATTGCAAATTAGTTTCTTTTTCCCTTAGTGGCATCAAGTAGCTATCAAACACATTCAACATACTACAACCATGAACTAATAATAAAAAGCTCTTAAAATTGGTTCCAAACAAAACAAAGCCAAAATTACAAGTAATAAATCATTCCTCAATAAAAAAAATCCAAAAATAGAATCGGCAAAAAACAAATATCATCAATCATTCCACTAGCTTATACAAACGAACTATATCACAACAAACTTATTTCTATCTCATATGATAACAAAGTAGGGAAAACAAAATTCATAAAAAGTATATATCCCATAAAAAAAGTAGTCACAATAATGTCCTGCCACTAACTCCATAACAACAAAAAACAAAAGAAGAAAAAAAAGTGGGTAAAATAAATAACAATTTCAATCACCATAACCACACAATCCATACATAAACCAATGAATTACACCAACTATAAAATATACACAATACACATACCCATACACATATGAGAGAAAAATACACAAGACGTCGATGAAAAATATTATCAAAATCTTGTGAGATGTTAAAACAATATCTAATCAGTAGTAAACAAATGTATATTAAACAAATTTTAAAAACCTACTATTTTTTCTTTGGGTGTCTAGGTTTATTTTGAATATGAGTGATTGAGAAGCTAAGGTTGTCTTACTATTGAACTTTGTGAACATGTCCTAAGGGTGGATAATCATTACATCTGCAATAAGCAACAATCACAAATCATTCTATAATGCATGAAATTAGAAAAGTGAGCAAAAGATATTCAATGCTAAGGTTCCCAAGAAAAGTAGAACACCCTACTTCTGAAGGAGCGAGAGAGATTTTCAACGTTAGCAAGAAAACCTAGTGTGTTTGGAGAAGAAAAATTGCATGGAGAGAATAGTGCAACAATGGTGTTAGATTTTGGAAATATGAAAGATTGAGATTTGGGAAAGATTGAGAAAAGGAAACCCATATTTGGGAGATTTGAAAAGAAAATGAAAGTACATTAGATTTGGGGTTTTGGGAGCGCGGGTGGGGAAAAAAAAGAATGCGAGATAGAAAAATATTAAAGCATCTTTTGTTTTCTAAAGAAAGATGACGACGATTGGAAAACATTATGCAGAGCCCACCATTAACTATCATCAAAGACAATTTTACAAGAAATGTCACAATGTTTAAAATTTCTTATACTAATACCCAACTTCTTCAATTGATCATCACAATACTCAAGATCTTTTTCTTCTTCTTTGAGAAAACTTTAAACAATGGGAGAAAATTTTGATTCTACCAATGATACAACAAACACTGAATCCACTTCTAAGACCAATGATCCTGTTTTGATTCTCACTAATCCCTATTATCTCCACTCTGGAGAAAACCCAAGTGTTGTATTACTTACACCTCTGATAAACGACGAACCTTATGACTCATGGAGTCAGTCGATGTGGAGAGTGCTTCTAACCAAGAACAAACTAAAATTCATCAACATAAAAGTTGTTGCTCCATCCAAAGATAAACCCTTTTTTGATGCATGGGAGAGATGCAACATAAAAAGTGTTTGACCTTTGGATTGATCTCAAATATCGTTTTTCAAAAGTAGATCATTTTTGCATGTTAGATTTGTTGCAAGAACTAAATTCTTTTTGTCAAGGTGAGAAAAAGGCGACTACCTATTTTAATCAATTGAAAATCATATTAGTAGATCTTGAAAATACACACCCTATCCCACAATGTACATGGGGTAATCGTGATATTCTTAAACAACAATGGAAAAATGAGTACCTTATATATTTTTTTAAAGGATTACGTGGCCAATACACTATTGTTTGCACACAAATTCTTATGCAAGATCCCTTGCCAACGATTCACATAACATATTCCCTAATTTTACAATAAAAGGCAAGTTGCTAAAAGTTCGGATAAATAATGCCAATATCAATGGACAACAATAATGAAATTGGAACCTTGATCAAGGACATGGTCGTGGGAGGTTTACCAAAAACAATCAAGGAAGAGGATTTGTAAATTTAAAATTATGTAGCTTTTATGGTAAATCAAGACATACGATTGAGAGTTGCTACTTCAAGCATGGATATTCTCTTGGCTTTAAGTTTCAGCAATCAACAATATGGATACTGATAATAGTGGGCAAAATTCTGGAATGGATGATCCATTTCCTACTAACAACAACAATGTTTCACCAAGTTTAGATGTTGCTATTTCACCAAATATAAAAAAAAATTAATTAGTCTTCTAAAAAATTCTGAAGACAATAATATTCTAGGTAATGGGAAGATTAATCACATTAGTCGACAATAAAAGTAATCATTCTAATACATTTCATTAGATTGTAAATAGTGGCGCAACTAATCATGTTTCTAGTTTTCATTCATACTATGCTATCGCACCCATTATTGTTAACTTGTTTGATGGTTCTTTGACTACTGTAAATTATTTTGGAGATATTATTATCAACAATGATATTTCTTTATATGATGTGTTTTATATTCCTCATTTTCAATTTAATTTGATATCCACATTTAGACTTGCTTACTTGCAACGTAAATTTATTATTTATCACACTATTTGTTTTATTCCAGATCTTCATTCGTTGAAGATGATCGGGCATGCTAGGGTTGCTAGTAATATCTATGCTTTGGAACATGTTATCAATTATACTTAGTCTTAGTGTTGGAACCAAGTTAGTTTTAAATTTGGAGTTTTGATGTTAACAAAAGTATTTTATGAGAAAAATATATTTGACTTCAAAGAGAATGAACGAAGATATTTTCAAGATTTGTAGAAGAATTGAAGAAGATTTAATTAAGATTTGAAGAAGATTTGATCAAAATTTGAAGAAGATTTGATTAAAATTTAAAGAAGATTTGATCAAAATTTGAAAAATATTTGATCAAAATTTGAAGAAGATCTGATCAAAATTTATCTACAACAAATTACGAACAAAATCAATTTGAAAATTTTACAACCTCAATCTAAACAAAAAAGGAACATAATCAATTTGAAGAATTTACAAACGCAATCTGAACAAAATACAATTCAGAATTAAACAAGGACCAAATTGAAGCCTAAATTTCAACTATAAATAGATACTCAAGGGTGATGAAGAAAATCATCAAAAAACAGAAAAGAGTAGTCTTAGAGTTCAAAGAGAGAAAAATTTTCTGAGTGTTCTTTTCTTAGAGTGTAAGAGGTATTATTATTATCAGCTTTCCAGAAGCAACTACTCAAGTTCCAATCTCTTGTATCCAACCCGATACACTACAAGAAAAAACTTCTATACCTACGAAAAATTAACTACAGACCTTAGTCCGTGGGTAAATTATTAATTACCCATGGAAAAACCGTAAGTAACTTAATTATTTTGGAAACAAATTTTTTTAACACTATACCACGGTTAGTCTGTGGGTAATGTTAAAAATATTCCGTGGGTAATGTTAAAAAAATCCAACTGAACTTAATTTTTTAAAATATTTTCGTATTTTATGTTTCTACGGATTGTCTGTGGATAATGTCTGTGGGTAAAGGTAAAGTAAAATTTTGTTTATTATTTTATTTTTGTTACAAAAAAACTATTACTAAATTGTTGCATATGAAATTGTTGGCTCAAAGTTCCTAACATTAGCCTCATAAAACGTGAGCCTTAGAAAACCCGAGAAGCAACAGAGTCGAGTAGATTACCGCTGCTGATCAGAGCTCCGGCCACGGCGCCGTCTTCTACTCTTCTATCTCCCAGTCTCGCTGCCCTCGACCCTCTTCTTTCTTCTTCTCCTCTATCGGTCGTCCCTTCGCTTTTCTCTTCTCTCTCGCGCGCCTGCTGCATGTTAAGCTTTGCCTCTAAGACCTTCTCGCGCCTTCAAGATCGGCCTCCACAGTGCTCAAGCAATGAGAAATCATTGACACACCAAGGTATTTTTCTCAAATTTAGAGTTTTGTGATTTTTAGGGTTTTATAAATTTTGGATTTTTTTATATGACTATATTTATATTAAATTGGCCGAATGGAGAAACCGTTTAGTTAACAAGATGAACGACATTGAGTTGAATCTTCAAGGTGTTAGGTTTACGCTATCTGTTGGTGATCCTGATTGTGATGATTTTGAAGTTATGGAGAAAAATTGGCAAGAGTTTTATGCTTTTCAGAATCTGAATCGGAGTTTTAGGTGCGAACCTGATATGATTGTGATTAGGGATGTGCCTTTGCGATGGTTCGCTGAACCTAGAGTTTCTTCTAAACCTTCTATGCTTGTTACTCATACTATATTTTCCAAGTTTGTCAAGATAAGGTGCGTGCATTCTTCATTCTTTTTCTTACAACCTGTTTGTAAATTGTAGGTCACATTTACAAAATTGAGCAATAGATGTTATTAATAGTAAAATTATTCGTTTAGTTAGTGGCCGACATGTGTTAGACACCAGACGTGGGCGCTGCTTTGGTCTAAGGTATTGGTGCATCAAGTTTAAGTTAAAGTCCTATGTTAGATGAAAAAGTGAGTGTGAAGCTCTATATAAGTGAGAAAACCATATATCAAATGCCTTAATGTTTTGGGTGAATATGTGATATCCAATTACTTGTGTGGTTGCTCTTAGTTTAATGTGATGATTTCCTGAGCTCCTCTCATGACCCAAAAATTAGTTAGTATGTTAGAGTTTGATAATCGTTAGTTTTTGTAATTTTTTAATAAGCTCTATGTATAAAGCATCTTTTCAATATGATTATTTATGTTATGAGATTCACTCGCTGAAATCAAACTCGCGACCTTACCTTAATACACACATAAGTTGATAACTAAAGCATTAGGGGAATTTGGATTAGCTTATGAGTTATAGTTTTTGTGAGCTTATCAATTGAATGTTCTACACTTATAGAAGAGTTACTATAAGCTTGTAAGTATTTATGGAGAAGTTTTTACGAGAGAGTTTTGAAAAAGCTGAAATGTAGAAGCTGATTTCAACTTATGCATGAAGTTATTATTATCTAATCTAAAAGACTTAAAGTTATTGTAAGATTCTTCTTGTGTTTCTTTTTCTGGATAACTGTTTACTCAGAAGTTTATTCAAACTAGTTTTACACCTAATGTGATTGATAGAAGTAGAAGACACTTTTATTTGTATGTTTATAGTGTGGAGATTAATATGACAAAGTGTGTTAGGGATGAAGACCAAAGTTTAGTTTGTTTTTGTTATCCTTGTTTTAAGAAGTGGAAAGAAATGAACTTATAAACGAACATAAATAAACTTGAAAAAGCTAATGTTTGTGCTGCTTATGTGAGAATTATTGTATTTAAAAAAGCAATGTGCAAGCTCCCACGTAGCTGTCAATAATGTGATTGTACCTAATTCTTTTGCTCCTTAACTTGTGTTTAATAAGAATCTTAATGTTGTTGAGGATGATTATTCAGGTAAAGATGCAAATGAAGACAGTGGAGACCTAGTTTTGGGGCTTTACTGCAAGATTGTAGTTCAGTTTGAGAAATATCAAGACTTCCATGAAGCATTGAGAGTTCTTTGTGGTCGCTCTTTGCAAAAAGTATTGGTTTTAGGTTCAATTTTTATTTGCTTCTTGCTTATGAGAATTTTCCTACTAAGCAATTTGTGACTAACTTCGAAAAAACCCTTATAGATCTACCTAGGAAGAAGTTAGAGGAGAGATTTTAACTTATGTGGGAAGTCAATGTTTAGAAGATCTACAATCTTTGCAAAATCATTTTAAATATTATTTTTCTACAAGTGTTTGTTGAGAAGTTAATCTAAATCAGGTGTTCGGTCCTTGACTTATTCACTTTATTGTGAAATCATACATATCATTAAAATGCTGCAATAAAACCTCACATGCTTGTGCTTGTTTTGTTGTCGTTATTTTTAATAATAATTACGCAATCATGTTCATGTGCGTGCCGACTGCCGGGCAATGTAAGTGAGTAAAAGTGTTATCACTGATTGCTGAAACTGATAATATGCAAGCAGTTGCAGACCTGCATTACATTGATGATTGGTATTGTGATAAAAACTGGGCAGCAATTAGCATGCTTGCAAAATTGAAAGCTTCAATGTGTTTTTGATTTATTTGTGTGTCTTTATGAATTATCATTGAACAGCTAGAATCAAGGTTACAATTTAATTTAAAATAGAATGAAAATCATATTACCCACGGATTGTATGTGGGTAATATTATTTGTGATTTTTCTGTCGGTAAGTATCTACGTTTTTTCCCACGGAAAATCTGTGAGTAATTTACCGACGAAAAATCTGTGGGTAAATTACCCACAGACATTCCTTAGGTACCCATATCCTACTGATTGTTCGTGGGTAAATATTTACCTACGAGCGAAATAGCTACAGACCCGTGTCCGTGGGTAATTTTAGGTTACCTACGGACTTGCCGTGGGTAAAACTAAAATCTGCCGTAGGTAATAACACTTTTTCTTGTAGTGATAGTGGTTTAGCTCTTTCTTCAATCTGGGGTTGTTAGGTTGTTAGGAGAAGACTTGGCTTGTAGGGTCAAGGTGGTGTTGTTCCTCAAAAGTCTGGGGTTGTCAGGCTGTTTGGGAAGACTGGCTTGAAGGGTCAGATGCTTTTGTTGGAACCAAGTTGGTTCTAAGTCTTAGGATTTTGATGTTTACAAAAGGACTCAATGTAATCTTATTTTGTACCTTGAATTATTACATTAAATACAACCAGAAAATGAAGTTTGCAGAGGCAGAAGATGCATCCATAATGCATCTTGGAATTACCAGAAGATACTCCAGGATCACCAGAAGATATCTTTGCTTGCCCAGATCAGAAGGAAGCAATGTTAGAAGAAGACATGGACTATACCAGAGGAAAGTCTGCCAGAGGGAGAGTTTGTCCAAACCAAGAGGAATCAAATATCAGATTTATTCCAGAAGTTATTCTGACCAGAAGATGGCCTGGCAGTGAGAAATTAAAACAGCCCAGACTTGTTCTAGACTCAACCAGAAGATAAGTTAACGAGTCTAGAACAAGAGAATCAATCCAAATTTGACCCATATCAGAAGATAGCATGGTTCAGGGTATGAATCTAAGTCCAGACCAGAAGAAATGATTTCCAGAATTGATCCAGACCTGATCCAAAATCAAAGGTAAAATGTCCAGACTGAAATATTACTTATCCGGATTTAATTTCAGTTTAATCCAGACCAAGTCCAAAATTGGTCCAGGTCAGAGGGAAGATTTCCAGATCAATGGTTCAGAATTAATTATTTGGCCCAGTGTTGGCCGAGATCAGAAGATTAGACCATGGCCCAGTGTTGGCCGAAATCAGAGGGTCAGGATGTGTGGTCTAGCAATGGCTGAGATCAGAGGATTGTAGCATATCAGGTGCAAGTCCAGGATGGCCGAAATCAGAAGATCAGAGGGTTAGGAAGTGTGGTCCAGGGATGGCCGAAATCAGAGGATCACAGCATATCAATTAGTTTGGTCCAGATGTGGACTAGCGCAGATGAATCCAATGGTCCACATTTAATCAAGAGGATTAACGGTGGAGATTTTAATTTATTTTAATCAAAGTATTAATAAGATTTGTTACAAAAATAAAAGTGAGGTATTGTGGAATTCAGGAGCTGTGGCGGGAAGCAACTAAAGTTTTGATTGGCTAGTTATTTTTTGAAAGAAATCTGAAGCTTAAAAAAGATATGTTTTTTTATTTAAATAAAGCCCAATTGGTCAAGTTATTTTTGCAAGAGAATCCAACAAGATTCAGCTCGAAATTAAGCATTGGAAGAGGCCCTAATCTGCATCTATAAAAGGAGGGTCAAGGCAGAATACTCATCATCGAAAATCACAAAAGAGTCATACACTTCCAAAGCAAACATTCAAATTTTCAGAGAGGTCAATTGTGAGTTCCAGCTTTCAAGAAGCAAGTACTCGTGTTATTTTCCTTCCATTGTGTCAAATCTAAGTTGTTGAAGTAGAGTCTACAATCTGAGGGAGTCATAAGGGGTAGCAGGTTACTTGGCAATTAGATTCATAGTGTTGAAATTTCTTCTACAATCTGGGATTGTCAGATTGGCTGAAGACAGGTGCTATATTCCTCAAGAGTCTAGGATTGTTAAACTGTTTGAGAAGACTGACTTGGAGGGTCAGTAGAACGGTTGTAATTCAAGGTTTGAATTAGTGAAATCCTTCAAGGTGAAGGGACTGGACGTAGCCTCGTTAACGGTGAACCAGTATAAAAATTCTGTGTTTTATTTTTTACTTTATATCCGCTGCTAACTCTGTTTTTATTTCATCAAGTTTTGTTTTAAAAGTATAAAAACAGGAAAAGTAATCAAGTTAGTCAAACACAATTCAACCCCCCTTCTCGTGTTTGCACCTTCAGCTTTGTCATTTCAAGGTATTTGAATTAGTGGATTAAAGCCTTTTGAATGAGGAGACTGGATGTAGCCAAGTTAGTGGTGAACCAGGATAAATCTATGTGACAAATTAATTATGCTTTCACTGCTTGCTGCCTCTTAATCCAATTGCTTCTACTCCAAGTAAGTAACCAAAAACCAAATTAGTTTTAATTTATTTATAAATTATCAAAAAGTTGTCAACTTTAGCAAACACAATTCAACCTTCCTGCTCGTATTTACACATTCGCTTAATGGCCCTTATCAATTCTATTTGCCCCCGTTTATGATCACGCGATAATTCGAGAAGAGGAAAATAATGGGATATACACCATTCGAAGTGAATATAGATTTTGCAAGATAGTTTATTGATACACGGAACTTCAGAGTTGCAGGTGATTGGCGTCTAATTTGGAAATGATAAGTTCCCCCAAAAATTAAAAAATTTGGTAAGGTGTGTTCATCGGGATTGTTTGCCCACAGGATTAATATTGCAAGCATACAATGTTAAGTGCCCCGAGGACTGAGGATAGCTTGCATATCTTTTTTTGGCGTCAAAATAACATAGTTTGCTGGCAGTGTTGTAATTTTGTGGTTGTTGTCTAATGTGTACAACTTCTACTGTAGATGTAGTTTTCAAGCTGCTGCATAATTTGAATGCGATTCATGTTGCCACAATGGTAATGACTTTACGGAGCCTATGGCATTAGAGGCACAACATCATACGTAAGAGTAGTCATGAGAATTCACGTGCAAGTATTTCATAAAGGAGTTCAATTTATGGAGGAATGGAGACAAGTCCAATTCATTCAGCAGGCTTGATCAAGCATGACTACTACAGGCTAGCTGGTTGTTGCACCGACTTGTGTGGCTACCAACACAAGTTTGAAGTGGAGAAAACCATTTGTAGGACGACTTAAATGTAATGTTAATGTTTCTTTATCATCTACTTATAATTGGCTTGACCTTGGCGTGTGTATTTGGAATGATGAAAGAAACTTTGTTTTAGGCCAAACATAATGGTTCTCCTTCTTGCTCAATTGCTGAAGTTCAAACCCTTGGTCAACTATTAGTATTACGATGGGTACAAGAACTTCACCTTGAAGCAGTAGATTTTGAGTTAGGCTCTAAAGTAATTGTGGATAAGTTTCATGCAAACAATGCGGATGAGTCTAAATGGGGGCCATCCTCACTGATTGTAGATTCCTCCTTTCATATGTGTTTAGAAACTCTAAGGTTGAATTTGTTTGGAACAAGCAAATGATGTAGCTCGTGTTTTAGTACAACTAGTTACATCTTTAGTTAGTCTCCATACTTTTATTGCGATTCCTATTTGTATTTAACATATTGAAGTAGCAATGTCGATTTACAAGAAATAGGTGTTTATCTTAGTGTTCCTGCATCAAAGTTAGTAATGATTTTGGTACCCATATTTGTTTGGGTCCTTGATGGTTAGTATATCTTCTTTTAGAAGATTTTTTAAAACTTGATCTCTTTTTAAAATAGCAGATAGACTCGAAGTGGCCATTCTTGGAACAATGAGAGTCTTTTGTTGTTCAACCATTTGTTAATGAGTTTGCTGCAAACTTTGAATTACCTTTATGAGTTCGTCATTCATAGCTTGGGCTTTCTCTTTTTCTTCTTTTTCTTTACTGAGTTGTTCTTTTAATAAACCATATTTTTGAGCAAGAAGGTTTGAATCACATAAAAGATTATCAAATTCTTTTTCCATTTCTTCACATAAAGGATAGAGTTCAAAGATGGTTACCTCATTATTTTCTAAGTTTTCCATTAAGCACATGTTGGTTTCTGACATTACTTCTTCTTCCTGAATCTTTTCCTCTAACATTTGTTAGGTGTTAAATCTTTAGAAACCAGGCTTTGATACCAATTGAAGTAGCAATGTCGATTTACAAGAAAAGGGGGGTTTGAATTGTAAATTCGCCCTTTTAAAATTCGTGTTAAAAACTTAAGAAAATAACTCAAGATTGATTTTGGTTGTGAAAACAGAAAATGAAGAACATTCTTGGTTTTCACCAGAAAACAGAGAACGTTCTTGGTTAGTTAAAATCAACAGTTCAATTTATCTATTTAACTTGATAATTAAAAGGCTGAAAGTAAATAAAGATAAGGGAAGAGAAATCACACACGGATATATCCTGGTTCACCAAACCCGGGCTACGTCAAGTCTTCACAACGGTGAGATTTTCACTAAGTGCTAAAACAGAGATCAATCTTGGTTTTACACACCCTGTTTTAGATCAACTTTGATCTGTTACAAAAACAAATCCTTTCCATCCAGAAATGAGTTCAATCAAATCACCTATCAATATTTAGATAGGATTTTACAGTTCACCTTTTAATCATAAAAGAATTTCCTATAAGCTTACTCAAAACTATACTTCACACTATAGCCTTGAGTTTACAATGATATGATTTAAAGTGTTTTGTCAGAATCTGGTAAGGCTCAACACTTTTTTGAATTCTGATTCTTTGACAGAGAAATACACGAGAATGATTCTAGGAATCAAATAGGAAAAATCAGAACTGATTCAATGTATGTGAGTGAGATAACTTCAAGTATGATTGAAGTGAGTAATGAATTGCTTAGTACTTGAAGCTCTGATTTTGGACAGAATCTGAGTATGCTCAACTTGTGTTTGAGATTAGATTCTTGACAAAAGAATGATTTTGATATGAAGAAGAAGAACAGAACTGAATCTTTTGTTTGTGATTGAGAAGCTTTCAAGTATTTAAGTGTGTGTAAGTGATGTATTGATTTGAACTTGAAGTTCTTGAATCTGATTATGAATGATGAAAAATTGCTTTCATGAGTTCTGATTATTGCCTTTATCTTGAGTTCTCTTTTATAGACTCAAAAAGTGCTTACGACACTCATTTGCCCGTTGGAAATAGACTGGTTGTCCTTTGCCAGTGATTAGGTGAGAAGAGGTCAAAAAGCAAGAACGTTCTTCATTTTGCTTCTAATGTTCAAGAGCAGACTTGGTTCTTCCTTTGTGTTGCAAATAAGTCTTGATCATAGTGATGCATATTCTTGACTTTTAAATTATAGGGATCCTTTGGTGATATGCTCTGGAGGTATTTTCTGGTATCCTCTGGAGGTATCTTCTGGTATCCTCTGGTGACGTCCTCTAGAGGTATCCTCTAGTGACGACTTGTGGAGGTATCCTCTGGATGTATCTTCTGGTGACGTCATCTGGAGGTATCCTCTGGTGACGACTTCTGGAGGTATCCATTGGATATATCCTCTGGTGACATCATCTGGAGGTATCCTCTGGTGAAGAATTATGGATGTATCCTCTGGTGACATCCTTTGATGACGTCATCCTCTAGTGACATAAGAATGTTGTCTAGAATATTCTTGGATCTTCATATTCGATCTTGCTTCTCTCAACTAATTTTGATTCAAATTTCCTTCAAGTCTTCCGTGATTTTTGAATCAAATCTCCTTTAATACTTTGATCAGATTTCTATAAAAAATCAATCAAGTCTTCTTCGAATTTTGATTAAGTCTTCACTTGATCATGATTTAAATTTGGACCATATGATCTGCTGATCTGGATCAAGTCTGGACCATGTGATTTGACGTGTACCATTTGCTTCCTGATATGGACAGTGTAACCTTCTGATATGGACTATGTGATATTCTGATATGGACCTGTGATCTTCTGATCTGAACCATGTGATCTGTTCTGGACCACATCTGGAATATGTCTTCTGTTCTAGACTGAGTTATCTTATGAACTCTATTTCCTTCTTGTCTGACCAAGTCTCCTTCTGGACAAGATTACCTTCTGGTTTGGACCAAGTCTCCTATGGACCATGTTTCCTTCTGATCTAGGCCATGAATAGTATCCTCTGATAACGTCATTTTTCTTCCCTCTGATGATATACTTCAAGATCGTTCAACGTTCTTGGCAGTCAAGTTGGAGAACGATGTAACAAGGCTGGAGAATTATGTTCAGTATGCTGGAGAATGAGTGTATCATTCTGGACTAATGTTATCATACTGGAGGATGATGTTTGTGAAGGTGCAAACACGAGAAAAGGGTTGAATTGTGTTTGACTAACTTGAATACTTTTCCTGTTTTTACACTTTTAAAACAAAACTTGATGTATAAAATAAAAACAGAGTTAGCAGCGGATATAAAGTAAAAATAAAACATAGAATTTTTATATTGGTTCACCGTTAACGAGGCTACGTCCAGTCCCTTCACCTTGAAGGATTTCACTAATTCAAACCTTGAATTACAACAGTTCCACTGACCCTCCAAGTCAGTCTTCTCAAACAGTCTAACAATCCTAGACTCTTGAGGAATACAGCACCTTGACTTCCTAAGTCAAGTCTTCTCCTGCCAATCTGACAACCCCAGATTGTAGAAGGAATTACAACGCCTTGAATCTAATTGCCAAGTAATCTGCTACCCCTTCTGACTCCCTCAGATTGTAGACTCTACTTCAACAACTTAGATCTAACACAAGGGAAAGAAAATAACACGAGTGCTTGCTTCTTGAAAGCTAGAACTCACAATTAACCTCACTAAAAACTTGAGTGTTTGCTTTGGAAGTGTATGACTATTTTGTGATTTTCGATACTAAGTATTCTGCCTTGAGCCTCCTTTTATAGATGCAGATTAGGGTCTCCTCCAAGCATAAATTCGAGCTGTATCTTGTTGGATTCTCTTGCAAAAATAACTTGACCAATCGGGCTTCATAAAAAACATATCTTTTTTTAAGCTTCAGATTTCTTTCAAAAATAACTGGCCAATCATGTCTTTAGTTTCTTCCCGCCAACAACTCTTGAATTCCACAATACCTCACTATATTTTTGTAACCAATCTTTTTAATACTTTGATTAAAATAAATTAAAATCTCCACCGTTAATCCTCATGATTAAATCTGGACCATTTGATCTTCTGCGTTAGTCCACATCTGGACCATACTAAGTGATCTGCTGTGATCCTCTGATATTGGCCAACCCTGGACCACACTTTCTAACCCTTTGATCTTCTGATCTCGGCCATCCTGCTCTAGCTAACTCATCTGCTGTGATACTCTGATCTCGGCCACTGCTGGACCACACATTCTGACCTTCTGATTTCGGCCAAGACTGGGCCATGGTCTGATCTTCTGATCTCGGCCAACACTGGGCCAAATACTTAAATCTAAACCATTGATCTGAAAATCTTCCCTCTGGAAGAAACACTTGGTCTGGATTAAACTGAAATTAAATCTGGACAAATAATATTTCAGTATGGATATTTTACCTTCTATTTTGGATCAGTTTTGGATCAATTTTGGAGATCATTTCTTCTGGTCTGTACTTAGTTTCATACCCTGAACCATGTTATCTTCTGGTCTGGGTCAAATCTGGATTAATTCCTTTGTTCTGGACCCATTAATTTACCCTCTGATTAAGTCTGGATCAAGTCTGGGCTGTTTATCATTTCACTGCCAGGCCATCTTCTGGTCAGAATAACTTCTGGAATAAATCTGACATTTGATTCCTTCAGGTCTGGATCAAGTCTCCCTCTGGCAGGCTTCCTTCTGGTCTGGACCAGGTCTCCTTCTGACTTTGCTTCCTTCTGATCTGGGCCAGCAAAGATATCTTCTGGTAATGTTTTGACATCCTGATGTATCCTCTGGTAATTCCAGGTTGCATTCTGGATGCATTTTCTGCCTTTACAAACTTCAATTTCTGGTTGTATGTAATAATTCAAGGTACAAAATAAGATTACATGGAGTGCTTTTGTAAACATCAAAATCCTAAGTACTTAGAACCAACTTGGTTCCAACAATCTCCCCCTTTTTGATGATGACAAAACCTTAACTTATTTTGCTAGCTTGTAACTCGAAGACTTGAATTACTCCCCCTCAGACCAATCTCTCCCCCTCAGTTTGATACTGACTTTTTCTTCTCCTTTTCAACTCCTTCTCCTTTTCAACTCCTTCTCCTTTTCAATCTCTCCCCCTGGATCACTCTTTCTTTTCTTCTCTTCTCCTCTCCTTTTCAACTCCTTCTCTTTTCATCTCTTTATTTTTCTCTCTCCCTATTTCTTCTCCTTTTCAACTCCTTCTCTTTTCACTCTTTCTTTTTCTCTCTTCACATTTCCTCTCCTTTTCAACTCCTTCTCTTTTCACTTTTTCTTTTTCTCTCTCCCTGTTTCCTCTCCTTTTCAACTCCTTCTCTTTTCATCTCTTTCTTTTTCACTCCTTCTTTCTTTTTATTTCTCATTTTCTACTTATTTCTCCTTTTTCTCTCTCTCTCTCTCTCCCCCTTTTTGTCATCAGCCAAAAAGAGGTCCTACTATTTTTCTATTTTTTTGTTTTTCTCTTTACAAATTACAGAAAGTAAAATAGAAAATAAAAGACAGAAAATAAAATTAGAAGAAATTTAAAAACTCTTAAGAAGACTACTTGAGCTAGTCGGATATGTAGGTAATGCTGAGATGCTTCTTAATGAACTCGAACCAATCTTCTAGTAATGCTTTGGTGAAGATGTCAGCCCATTGATGATCAGTGTCCACAAACTTGATGCTTACAGTTCCTTTTTGAACATGGTCCCTAATGAAATGGTGTTTTATTTCAATGTGTTTGGCTCTAGAGTGTAAGATAGGGTTCTTGGTTAGGTTTATGGCTGAAGTGTTATCACAGAACAAAGGGATATTGGTTTCAAAGATGTTGTAATCTTCAAGTTGATGTTTCATCCAGAGTAACTGTGAACTGCATCCTGCTGCTGATATATACTCAGCTTCAGCTGTTGACATGGCAATTGTGCTTTGTCTTTTGCTTGACCAAGAGATCAAATTATCACCTAAGAAAGTGCAGTTGCCGCTTGTACTTTTCCTTTCCAGCTTGTCTCCAGCATACTCGGAATCACAAAAACCTTTGAGTTTGTAGGTGGAGGTTTTCTTGTATAACAAAGTAAGGTTCGTGGTTCCTTTAAGGTATCTCAGAATTCGTTTGACAGCAGTTAAATGGGATTCCCTAGGGTCAGCTTGAAAACGGGCACATACACAAACACTAAACAAAATGTCAGGTCTAGAAGCAGTTAAATAAAGAAGGGATCCAATCATACCTCAGTATTTTTTCTGGTCTACCTTTGGCTGGTTTCATCTTTCTCAAATGAGCAGGTTGGGTGCATGGGGGTGGCCATAGGCTTACAGTCACTCATCTTGAACTTTTTAAGAAGTTCTTTAGTATATTTAGATTGGTGAATGAGTATACCTGATTTACCTTGGTGAATCTAAATTCCCAGGAAGAAATTAAGTTCTCCCATCATGCTCATTTGGAACTCTTTCTACATTAGGTCGAAAACTCTTTGCACAAAGTGTCATTAGTCGATCCAAATATGATATCATCAACATAAACTTGAATAATCAAAATATCATTTTTAATGGATTTCCTAAATAGAGTATTATCAATCTGGCCTCTATTAAATTCATTCTTAAGCAGAAAGTTACTAAGTCTGTCATACCATGCCCTTGGTGCTTGTTTTAAACCATATAAAGATTTCTTAAGTTTAAAAACATGGTCTGGAAAATCAGAATTTTCAAATCCAGGGGGCTGTTTGACATAGACTTCCTCACTTATATAGCCATTTAAGAATTCACTTTTAACATCCATTTGATACAGCATTATATCATGATTAGCAGCAAATGATAAGAGAATTCTAATTGCTTCTAACCTGGCCACTGGAGCAAAAGTCTCAGTGTAGTCTATACCTTCCTGTTGACTGTATCCTTGAGCTACAAGTCTGGTTTTGTTCCTTACCACTTCACCTTTTTCATTTAGTTTATTTCTGAACACCCACTTGGTTCCAATAATGTTTTTGTTTGGTCTGCGTACCAGATCCCAAACATCATTCCTTTGGAATTCATTCAGCTCTTCTTGCATTGCAAGTATCTAACCTTCCTCTGCCAGAGCCTCATCAACATTGCTTGGTTCAATTGTTGAGAGTAAACCAAACAGACTAGTTTCTCTACTTGATGATTTGGTCTTTAAAGGTTCTGCTGCACTGCCAATAATGAGAGATTCTGGATGTGAAGACATGTACTTCCATCCATTCTTTCCCTCTGGCTTGTCTTCAGAGTCAGCATGTTCTTCTTCATCTTGATCTTTCTCAGATTCTGCTGCTGGTTCAGCTTCTGGTTCTTGTGCCTCTGGTTCACCTGCAATTTCCTCATCTTGCTTTGACTTTTCAGAGTCAAGCTGTTTATCATCAAACTTAATGTGGATTGATTCTTCCACAATGTTAGTTTCTTTGTTAAACACTTTATAAGCTTTTGATCTCTCAGAGTAGCCAATAAAGATACACTTTTGAGATCTAGAATCAAACTTAGCTAGGTTATCTTTTGTGTTTAACATAAAACAGATGTAGCCAAATTGCTTAAAGTTGGAAATATTGGGTTTCTTACGTTTCCACAGTTCATAGGGAGTTTTATTTAAGATGGACCTGATGTAAACTCTATTCTGAATGTAGCAGGCTGTGTTGACCGCTTCTGCCCAAAGGTAGGTGGCAACCTTCATATCATTCAGCATGGTTCTGGCCATCTCCTGCAATGATTTGTTCTTCCTTTCTACCACTCCATTCTGTTGAGGTGTTCTGGGGGATGAGAAGTTGTGAGAGATGCCATTCTCATCACAGAATTCTTCAAAATACTTGTTCTCGAATTCACCTCCATGATCACTTCTGATGGTTATGATCTTAATACCCTATTCATTCATAACTTGCTTACAAAAAGAAATAAATACTCTGTGAGATTCATCTTTGTTCTTTAAAATTTTTACCCAAGTCCACCTTGAGTAATCATCAACAATTACAAAACCATATTTCTTACCACCGAGAGAAGCTGTTTGAACAGGACCAAACAGATCTAAGTGAAGCAGTTCAAGTGGTTGAGAGGTAGAAACACATTTTTTAGTTTTAAAAGAGCTTTTAGTTTGTTTACCTCTTTGACATGCTTCACACAGAATCTCAGTTTTGGAACTTACCTTGGGAATCCCTCTTACCAACTGGAGTTTGCTCAACTCGGATATAAGTCTAGGGTTTACATGCCCTAGCCTCTTGTGCCAAATCAGATTCTGCTCACTTACAGATAATAGGCATTTAACCTGTTGCTTAGCAAGACTGAACAGATCAATTTTATAAACATTATCCTTCCTAGTGCCAGTAAATAAAACCGACCCATCAAGTTGACTAACAGCTTTGCAAGTTTTTTGATTAAAAATAACATCATAGTTGCAATCACTTATTTGACTTATGCTTAGAAGATTGTGTTTTAGCCCTTTAACTAACAGAAAATTTTTTAATAGAAAGGGAAGAAGAAGTGTTACCAACAGTTCTTGTACCAATAATATGACCTTTCTGGTTTCCTCCAAAAGAAACTTTGCCTCCATTCTTCATAGTCAGATCCAGAAACATAGATTCGTCTCTTGTCATGTGCTTGGAGAAGCCACTGTCAAGATACCAAGTTTTGTGTTGCTGATCAGACCTTGCGTTTTCTCTGTCCGAATCTGAGTCAAAGTCAGACTCAGATTCAACCTTAGCTTCTGTTCGAGCCATTAGAGCCAGTTCTTCTTCTGGCCTGTTTGAGCAGTTTCCTTGATTCTGCTTTGGTTGATAAACCATGTTCCTCTGATGATTCGGGAACATGTTTTGATTCTGGTAATTTTGGTGAATCCAGTGATTCTGATAACCTTGATGATTCTGGTGATTTGGGTGAATCTGGTGGTTCTAATGAATTTGGTAATTCTGGTAATTCCTGATCTGATTCTGATTCTGGTTCTGGTTCCAATGTTGATTCTGGTTCCAGTTCCTATTCCTCTGATACTGGTTCCAGTTCTGATTCTGGTTCCAATTCCAGTTCCTGTTCTGATTCGTGTGATATCTTTGATATTTCTTGTTCCTCCTATGATTCTAGTTCTGGTAGGTATTGTGTTGACCAGTTCTTCTTCTACCAGAGTCACTTGGCTTCTGTTTGGTAGACGTTGGAACATAAACCTTCTTCTGCTTGTGCATTGCCAACATCCATTGTCCAGACACCATTGTAGGTGTCTCCTTCTGGTTGCTCAAAATATCTGCAACATAGACAATTTGATCTTTTGGTACCCAAAACTGATTGGGTCCAGGTTTGTTAGTCTTAACAACTCTCTGATCTTGTTCAGATATTACCATTTAATAAGATAATTCAGAGTGACCTTTCTTAGCACAAACAATGCATAAAACATCAGAATGAACAGCTTTACTTTCAGTAATCGTTTCTGTAAAACCAAGACCTCTCTTTCCAGTGTTACTGTTTCCATAAATCATAGATGCATATTTACTTCTTTCCATTCCATTGGAAATAAAGTTTTGAAAAAATTGTTCATGCATATTAGATTCACAAACAGTTTTGGAAGTGGAACAAACATTGCTTTTGAGAGTTTGGTTTTCAGATTTGAGTCTTCCAACTTCAGTTTTAAAATCCTTGTTTTCAGTTGCATACTCAGAATTTTGATTCTTTAAAACTTGGATTTCTTTGGTCAGATTTTTCTTATCTTCCTTAAGAGTTTTCAGTTTTAAAGACATCTTATTAATTGCATTTAAAAAATCTTTTACAGCATCAATTAATTCAGATTTAGAGAGATCAGAAAATACCTCATTGTCTTCATCTTCTGAATCTGTTCCAGAGCCTGAGCTGTATTCAGAACTTGAATTTTTATGAGCCATCAGAGCCAGAATTGCTCCCTCTGATGTGCTTCCAGACTTGCTTGAATGACTGTGCTTTCCTTCCTGAATTCTTGCCTTTGTGAAGTCCATAGGCATACCTGATGTGTGCCATCTTTGCTGTTTCTGCCTCTTCTTCATCAGACGATTCTTTCTCTGATTCTGATACATCCCAGGCTGCCATCAGACCCTTCTTTCTGAATCTGGAATTCTTCTTGTGCTGTTTTCCTTTTTCCAGATTTGGACATTCTGACTTGATATGTCCAGGTTTATTGCATTCATAACAGATGATGTTCTTCTTGTCAGATTCTTCCTTATCTTTGCTGTTATATTTCTTCTTGGAACCTTTCCTCTTCCTGTTTTCCCAGATCTTAACCATCTTTTTGGTTAAGTAAGCCATATCATCACAGTCACTGTCACTATCCTCTGATTCTGATGATGCCTTGCAGCTTTCTTCTGTTTTGACTTCAGGGCCAGATTCTTCTTCTTCTTTGGTTCATCTGCTTCCAGTTCTATTTCATGAGACCTGAGTGAGCTGATCAGATCTTCAAGTCTTAAGTTATTCAGATATTTGGCTTGCTGAACTGCAGTAACCATTGGTCTCCACTTGGTTGGTAAACTTCTTAGAATCTTCTTGACATGATCTGCTGTTGTGTAGCTTTTCTTCAAGACCTTCAGTCCAGATATCAGAGTCTGGAATATGCAGAACATTCCATCAATGTTTTCATCATCTTCCATCTTGAACATCTCATACTGTTTGATCAGTATGTTAGCCCTTGCTTCTTGAACCTGCTGGCTTCCTTCATAGGTCAGAACCAGACTGTCGAATATGCTCTTTGTTGTTTCTTTATCTGTGCATCTGTCAAATTCCTTGAATGTGATGGCACTGATCATGATGTTTCTAGACTTGTGATGAAGTTTGTGTAATCTGCTCTGATCTGGTTTCATATCATCCATGTCTAGTTCTTTAGTTGGATCTTCTGGATCAGTAGGTTCAGTGTATCCTTTGACTACCATATTCCATAATTCAGGATCTCGAGATATGAAGAAACTTCTCATTCTGTCCTTCCAATACTCAAACCTTTCTACATCAAACAGTGGTGGTCTGTTGATGTTGCCTCCCAGTTTATCTCTAGATTCTGCCATGTTGAACCCCTAGGACCTTTCCTCAAACACTAATAAGTGCTCAGCATTGAGACCGAGCTCTAATGCCAATTGAAGGTGCAAACACGAGAAGGTGGGGTTGAATTGTGTTTGACTAACTTGAATACTTTTCCTGTTTTTACACTTTTAAAACAAAACTTGATGTATGAATAAAAACAGAGTTAGCAGCAGATATAAAGTAAAAATAAAACACAGAATTTTTATACTGGATCACCGTTAACGAGGCTACCTCCAGTCCCTTCACCTAGAAGGATTTCACTAATTCAAACCTTGAATTACAACAGTTCCACTGACCCTCCAAGTCAGTCTTCACAAACAGTCTAACAATCCTAGACTCTTGAGGAATACAGCACCTTGACTTCCTAAGTCAAGTCTTCTCCTGCCAATCTGACAACCCCAGATTGTAGAAGGAATTACAACGCCTTGAATCTAATTGCCAAGTAATCTGCTACCCCTTCTGACTCCCTCAGATTGTAGACTCTACTTCAACAACTTAGATCTAACACAAGGGACAGAAAATAACACGAGTGCTTGCTTCTTGAAAGCTGGAACTCAGAATTAACCTCACTGAAAACTTGAGTGTTTGCTTTGGAAGTGTATGACTCTTTTGTGATTTTCGATACTAAGTATTCTGCCTTTAGCCTCCTTTTATAGATGCAGATTAAGGTCTCTTCCAAGCTTAAATTCGAGCTGTATCTTGTTAGATTCTCTTGCAAAAATAACTTGACCAATCGGGCTTCATAAAAAACATATCTTTTTTTAAGCTTCAGATTTCTTTCAAAAATAACAGGCCAATCGTGTCTTTAATTTCTTCCCGCCAACAGCTCCTGAATTCCACAATACCTCACTTTATTTTTGTAACCAATCTTTTTAATACTTTGATCAAAATAAATTAAAATCTCCACCGTTAATCCTCATGATTAAATCTGGACCATTTGATCTTATGCGCTAGTCCACATCTGGACCATACTAAGTGATCTGCTTTGATCCTCTAATTTCGGCCAACCCTGGACCACACTTTCTAACCTTTGGACGACACATTCTGACCTTTTGATTTCGGCCAAGACTGGGCCATGGTCTGATCTTCTGATCTCGGCCAACACTGGGCCAAATACTTAAATCTGAACCATTGATCTGAAAATCTTCCCTCTGATCTGGACCAATTCTGGACTTGGTCTGGATTAAACTGAAATTAAATCTGGAGAGATAATATTTCAGTCATGACATTTTACCTTCTGTTTTGGATCAGTTATGGAGATCATTTTTTCTGGTCTAGACTTAGTTTCATACCCTGAACCATGCTATCTTCTGGTCTGGGTCAAATCTGGATTAATTCCTTTGTTCTGGACCCATTAATTTACCCTCTGATTAAGTCTGGGCTGTTTATCATTTCACTGCCAGGCCATCTTCTGGTCAGAATAACTTCTGGAATAAATCTGACATTTGATTCCTTCAGGTTTGGATCAAGTCTCCCTCTGGCAGGCTTCCTTCTGGTCTGGACCAGGTCTCCTTCTGACTTTGCTTCATTCTAATATGGGCCAGCAAAGATATCTTCTGGTGATGTTTTGACATCCTGGTGTATCCTCTAGTAATTCCAGGATGCATTCTGGATGCATTTTCTGCCTCTGCAAACTTCAATTTCTGGTTGTATGTAATAATTCAAGGTACAAAATAAGATTACATGGAATGCTTTTGGAAACATCAAAATCCTAAGTACTTAGAACCAGCTTGGTTCCAACAGTTTGATCATTCTGGAGATAGTTGTTAATCATGCTGGAGAAGGATGTTTAACATGCTGGAGAATGATAATCATTCTGGACAGAAGATCATTTTGGACATTCTGGAGACTGATCTGATCATTCTGGACATTTCTGGAGACTGATATGTCTTGTTGGAACAGTTTGATTCATAGCCTTTTTCCTTAAACAAAACCCAAGTGCAATAATTAGTATATCACCATTCATAAAACTCAATCATTTTATTCAAAAGGTTTGTTGTCATTAAAACATATATCAAAAAGGTTTTTTCCTCAATACATATTATTAATGGAAAACTATAATCGTGTTTAAGTAAAAGCTGAAATATGATATTGGCCCGTATTTTGAAAATAATTTTGGCCTCTTAACTTTATTCCTTTTTGCAGAAGTCAAACACCTTTTGATGTTGACTAGGTAACAGCTGATATGGATTCATTTTTAAAAAACTATATGTGTAGATGTGAAATTTAATTAATAAATTTTTTTATTGTCATGTGACCATTGACAATGATAGCATTTGATTAACAAAATCTAAGTTTTATTATGTAATTTCTTTTGTCTATTAGAAATATGAGGAACTTCTGGCTATGGAAAGAAGAAATAGCAAAATAAATCATAAATTTTGTTGACTAAATGGTATCAGTTGACAACAATCACATGATAATATATATATATATATATATATATATATATATATATTTTATTTTATTTTAATTAATTTCATGTATGTGCGTATAAATTTTAAAAAATGAGTCAACATTCTTGTTGACTCGAAAAATCAAATGGCTAAAATTGCTATATTTAAAATAGGAGGCAAAAAAAAAGAAGGAAATTGGATCATCTGTCTTTAATCTTGAGTGACTTTGGTAAATTTAATGTATTTTAGAGAAAAATTAGTGATTTAAATAAACTAATAAATATTATTTAAATGAAAGAGAAAGTTTGGTTAAGTGAGATCTAACAACAAAGTCAATAAAGGTGAAAAAATTCAAAGGTAGGCTATGTTGGTTCACAAAGAAGATACGCGGAGTTTATTATTTAAAAAGAAAAAAAAGAAAATGGATATTGAAAGGACGAATTCCTCCCTCACCCATTTCACACGTTTTTTCATTCATTCATTCTTGTATTACTTTTTGGGGTCAGATTTTGCATTTTCATTTTCAATCCCATAATTATTTAAGATAATCTGAAGTTGAAGTTCCCTCCCTAACCTAATAATGGCTTCATCCTCTTCAACAACATTCAGCAACCTCAAATTTCACTTAAAATTACCCTATACAAATAATCATATTAACACTTTTTCTCTTCCTCGTATTCTTCATATGAAGCATGAGGACAACCTCGACAGCCAAATTAATCGAAGGTTTCTACTTCCTAATTATTTATTTGTTTATTTATTTCATTTTCTTAAATCTCTATCTCTTATACTTAAATTTCTTTTGTTTTTAATTATATTAAAGAGAACTCATATTGAGGAGCAGTGAATTAGCAACCCTTGGTGCCATCTTCAATTTCAGGTACACCATGTTTTCCTTCTACCTTTCATTCAAGATTTAATATCATTGTTTAACAAATTATGAGTGGATGAAAGAGTTTATAAAAATATTTGTTCATATTGACTTTATCTCATATCCTGCAGCGGAAAGAAGCCTGAATATCTTGGAGTTCAGAAAATTTCACCAGCATTGGCTCTGTGTCCAGCAACTAACAATTGTGTGTCAACCTCTGAGAATGTCAGTGATCTCATCCATTATGCTCCTCCTTGGTAATTTTTCCTTCTTTATTTTAAGCTTAGTTTTCTAAGAATATACTTTATATATGAATTAGCTACAATTTCTGTTTTTCATTTAAGGCTTAGCTTGATGTTTAATAGATATATCCAATGTGTTGTTTTTGTTTTTTGTCTTTATTTTTGCTATAGTAATTTGTTAAAATGGCATTTTGAGGAGGGGCTGCTAAACCAGATTTAGGAGATAGCTCCCGTTTGTTACCTAGAGAGGAGAGGTTCGTTTCATTTAATTTTTTTAATTCTTGTACAGGAACTATAACCCTGAAGGTAGGAAAAGTCCTGTCAGCAGAGAAGAGGCATTGGAGGAACTAATAGAAGTGGTAATAAATCTAATTCTATGCACAAACAATGTGTGTCTGGCTGTATACAACTCGAGTAAAACTAAGATTTTAGAATGTTGTCATCATGTTTCTCACTGAAATTAAGAAATTAACAAAACCTTCCTCAAACTATAAATTGTTGTGATTTTAGTCACATGTGTAGAATTTTGAGTTTTAGTTAACAACTATAAGATCTAATTTGACATTCATAAATAACTTTTTTAGAATCAATATTTAACTTTAAGTATTCAATTTTAAGCAATAATTAGTACTATCTCCACTCAGTTGGATCAATAAAAGTTGAGTATAAATCAATTTTTGTTAACCCGACTGTTTTTATATTTAGGACCAAAAAGTATTATTTACTTACGGAATGTAACATGTGGACTAAAATAATCAACAATTTACAATTTCAAAAACGTTTTTGTGGATTTCTTAATTTTAGAGACCAATTTAGATATTCCCTCAGCAATTATTATTTTTAGATTGTAATAGCATCAGCATGCTATTTGCACTTGTGAAATCATTGAAGTGAAGCTGAAAAACTAGCTGTGGATAATTTTACAGATAGAATCAACAAGACCAGACAAATTCACACCACAAATAGTTGAAAGGAAAGAAGACTATATTCGAGTGGAGTATCAAAGCTCAATCTTGGGGGTATGTGTGTGTAAATTACATCTAAGAAAAAGGAAACTCATCAATGAATGTCAATCATCATCATAATCGTTTGATACATTTATATATGATTTCAAGAACATTGCCATTTGCCATGTGAACAGTTTGTGGACGACGTTGAGTTTTGGTTCCCACCGGGTAAGGGTTCAGTCGTGGAGTATCGATCGGCATCAAGGTTTGGAAACTTTGATTTTGATGTGAATAGAAAAAGAATCAAGGTAAAATTCCATCACTTAAATGTGCTTTATCTATTTTTATTCTTCATTGCATAATAAAGTGATGACAAATCATGTTGCTTGTTTACAGACACTGCGACAAGAGTTGGAGAAGAAAGGATGGGCATCTCAAGATACTGTATGACTAAAACTAATTAGGCAGAATTCATATAAGCATTTAAGCAACTATAACCAATTAGAATATTGCTGCAATAATTTTTTATTATTAGACTACAAAGCTCAGACAATTAATTTAAGAGAACATTTCATTTAAAATTTTAATTTTTATTATTAACAACATTAACTCTTCTAACTTTTATTTGTGGCCTAAATGAGTTGATATTTTTTTTATACAATGGAAGAAGCAATGAGGTTTGAATATTAAACTTCATGCATATTTTCCATTATCCAAACTAATCACCACTAGATCAAAGTTTATGTGTGAATATATGATACTCAAATTATCTTATACCATACTGTACATTTACTATACTTCATATTTTAGATTTTTCATTTTATGAATAATTTTCTTTATTGAATTTATATTGTATATTTAATTTATGATTCTTATGACTTTTGAAATAATTATTTTTAATAAGAATTTATCACCTTTCGATTCATTATTATTATATTTCTTTTAATTTAACAATAATTTGAAATACATTATAATATAGATTTATAAGTACCCCATCATATGTAAGTATAGTCTTTGAATGGGACAAAAAAATGTATAGCCACTTGCAAAATGATTTGTCCTTAAATGTATATATATATAGTAACTCTTTTGAGAGCTTATTCTGTCCATTTCGATAAAACTTCTTTTAAATTTCTAAGTGTATTAATTATTATTTTATTAAAATATTATTCATTAGACAAAAATACACATATAGTAATTCGAGTTTAACTCAATTATCACTTAGATTTTTTAAATTTATTTTATCCTAATTTAGTACTTTAAATTACATTTTTTTTTTGCATAATTAGTTTTTTATTATCTCAATTTCAACAACAATTAGTTTAATTAAAAACTTCTGATCGTTTCAAACTTTTTCAAATGTTGCACCAATATGTCCTTCATACTAATCATTCAAAAAACATTCATCAAATCTTATAAATAGTATATATTTTTTTTTTAATTTTCTTTACAACAATTTTAACCCACATATAGCCTTAAAAATAAGGTAATAAAAATTTATCCATATAATTAATGTCTTTAACTTTTTTCCACATGCAAAGTAACTTAGAGAGTCAACTTGTTGCATGATTCAGTTAGATCTAACATTTTATAATAGTACTTCAAAAAAAATTTCAAACTTTTAAAGGACTGTATATGTAATTTAATATATTTTAAAGACTGATGGTGCAAACAAATATAATTTAAAAGACCTAATCGAAAAAAAATAAACTTAAATAACCTAAGCGATAATTAAACTAAACTTAAAGGATTAAAGATGTATTTTTGCCTACTAATTATTGTACATATTATTGTAACAAACAACACATACTATAATGGAAAGATGAATTAATTTTCTCAATTAAAGGTACACTTGAAAAATTTTCACCAAAAAAGGGTATATTGAAAAGGACAAAATAATTATTATGACAAATTTAATTATATATTACTATCTTTTTAATTATCATAATTTCATAATGGGGAGTCAATATTTGTAAGATCTAGTTCAACCGACAAAATTCTAAGATTATTAGGTTGTATATCATGTCTTGAGTTCAAACACAAAACTTAATAGTTGTATGTGAATTTCTTTACCTTTTCCCTACCAAAAATTGATGATAGAGTCAATTGAATTTTATACTGTGTTAGATCGATTCACAAGATAAAGACCATCAAGATCCACTGATAAAATCACTTTGCTTATAGCATCATCACTCACCCAACCATTGACTATGTCTTTATGTTTAATAATGTAGTGTTGTTTTGAAAATAAAGCATCCTTGTATGTATTTTCTTATGTAATTTGTTTATTTTATTTTTGAGTATATATGTTTAATTGTGACTACGATAATCATGTTTGTTTGCCAAAATTTCTTACAAATTAATATTTTAAAAGTTCCAACAACACATTCTTTTTATTAGTTATTAGTTAGACCTAATAAATTTATATAGGATTCATTTAATTTAGTGGATTTTATATATATTTTTACAATGTTTTGCCACCATTGGGCAAGTCATATATATAGCTCATTGGATTAGACATCGATCGCACGTGAGGTGGTTCTAGTTCTTCAGCACCACATGTTCGACAGTTAAAAACTTGACCAACAATCCTACACTATAATAAGATCAACCAAACATCGATGAAGAGCAAGAACAAAACTGTATGCGAAGACGCCACCAACTTTCTCCACATAATAAAAAACCTCCTCAATGCAAAACTTGAGCACATCGTGACAACTAATTATTTGGATTGATCATTTGAAGTCCTCGTAAGGGAGCAAATTACTTTAGATAAATAAGCGAATAATATTAACAGTTAAAAAAACAATTCAATAGTTGATATTATAAGTACACGTATGATCAAATATAAGTAATTATAGTCTCAATATTTAATTTGTTCAATTTTATTATCTTTTCAATTTAAATGACTTTAAATATTTAGTAGGACTTTAAGTGATTTTGATAGAGGATATTCTTGCGATTTTTTTGATACCTTTTTATAAGACTTTTTTGATTTTTCAATTGGATTAATTATTTTTTTTATTAACTTAGCCTTAGTTATGTTACATTTTTTCTGCAATTTGTAATAAATACTGCAATAAAATCATAAATCAATTCTTCCTCTTCAAAGATAAATTAGTAAGATAATTTAAATTATCAACAAATTTAATAGTACAACTAACTTTATCAATTATCTTAATTTTATCAATGAAGTTTTATATATAAGGATGGAGGTAGTAATATTTATGTTATTCCTTCCGTCCCAAAATAAATGTCACATTTAACAATTTCACATATATTAAGAAAATATAATAAATGAAAGAGAGAGAAAAATAATTTTATCAAACTATCCTTATAAACTATTGGTTTATTTCAATTATTATAAATGCAAAGTAAAGGGATAATAAATTGAAAGTGATGTATATAGTATTAGAGAGAATTTGTGTGAAAAATTAAAGTTGCATTAATAACAATTATTTTAAGACAATTTTATCTTACAAATTCAACAAATATTATGGGACAAAGAGAGTATTACCTTTTTAATAAATTATTTTTTCTTACAATTTATGTTACTTAATTAGCAATTAATAACTCTTATTAATGATTGATTATCTTAGTATATTTTTTAATAAAAATTAATTACTAATTATTTATAATAGAAAGAAAAAAAAACTAACGAGGAAGTCCCAACCTTTTTGAAGTAGCTAGAATATCACCAGAAGGGGGGGTTGAATAGAGATATTTGTGGTTTTAAATTTTTTTTTAAGTTTTAAAGCTCTATCCTCTTCGAGAGGATGAATATAAGAGGTTGTAAATTTAAAACGTAAAGATTTAGTTGATTACCAAATGATAAAGAGACAGAGAGAAGAAAATGACACACAAATTTATACTGGTTCACCAAATGAGGGCTACGTCCAGTCCTCACACACTTGTGAGATTTCACTAAGTATCAACAATGATCAACCTCTCACTGAGGTTGGTTACAATTTGTGTATTCTAAAGCTTCACCAAACTTACAATCTTTTCTCTCAGATTTCAACTTCTCTCAAGTGAATCTCACTTGTAATTTACAAGATGATATGATGTAGTTTGAGTTGTTTCTCTTTGTTAACACTTTCTAGAAAGATATTTCAATGATCTAGTGTAAGATTATAGAAAATATGAAGAGAGGATATTAATGCTCTTGATAGCCTTAAACTTTTTTCTTGTTATCCTTTGTTGATTTGTTATTTAATGAAGAAGAGCAGCCTTCATTTTATAGAGATAAGGAAACTTTTTCTTCAAGAAAATTGTCCTTTATGACCGTTATCTTAATTTGTAATGATCCTTGAAGTTTTCCTTGATTTGCAAAATTGCCATTGAATCTGTCCTCGTTTTGCCTTGTACTTAGGAGGTTGACTTCCTTGAAGTTGCCTTGGAGGTTCTACCTTTCTAGCAGTTTGAACCTGTAAAGTGCTTTTCGTTTTTTCTTTTCCAAGACATGTATAGACTTACTTTATGTGACAAGTGCAACTTTTTGTACTTTTTGGTACTGTTAGTTATTTCCAATGTAGGAGGACGAAGAAACAGATAGTCATCCTCTAGTGTTCATCCTCTGGCGTTGATGACTTTGTTTCTTTATGCTATTTGTCCAGAATTTTATCTTCTCTTATTTTTGACTTGGATCAGTGAAATTTATTTTGCCTTTATAAAAGTTCATACTCTGGACAGGAGGTTGATATGGTTCGGTCAACAGTCTATCCTCTTGCTGGGAGGTTGAGATCTTTTTACTTGAATATTTGGATTGTTGTATGAATGAACCTGTTCCTTTCTTAGAAACATACTTAAATGCACACATTAGTATAATCATAATCTTTTGAGATAATTTTGTTATCATTAAAATACATGAAAGAGATTTTTTTTCTCAACGCTTTTCACATGACTCCTTCTTAACAAATAAAAAAGATAATTTGATTTGTGAATCATGAAAAGTTTGATATTTTGGTGTATAATTTGAAAAGTGAAGTATTTTAGATTGCTTTTTAAAAAGGGATATTGAAAAAAAGAGTTAAAGATGTACTATATAAAATAAATATGATTTGGACACAATTGTTGAGTTTTTTGAGTTATTTCAAAAATTTATATGTCTTTTAGTCCTACATAAGGGAGACTTATTATTATATCAAAATAATATTCAAAGAGATATTTTTGTTTGCTGGATGAGAATACTCCATTTTAACTCATCTCACAGATGTTTTTGATTTTATAAGCCTTAAATTTAAGAGTTCCTATTTTTACTAGGTCAAATGCTTATTCTACTCACTTGTAGTGTTACCAACTTGTTTGCCTGTTAATAAGCAAGGTGGGTAAATCGAGAAGAGAAGAAACACTGATTTTCAAAATTATACAAAGAAAACTCTGTTGGAACCAAGTTGGTTCTTGCAATTAAAGCTTTGATGTTAACAAATGTATTTTATGAAAATAACATATTTGACTTAGAAGAAGAATGAAAAATGTCACCAGAAGAATAGATCAGAGGATGACGTTACTAGAAGCAGAAATCAGAGGATGACGTCACTAGAAGATGACGTCACTAGAAGTAGAAATTAGAGGATGATGTCACCAGAGGATGTCATCAGAAGATGACGTCACTAGAAGCAGAAATCAGAGGATGACGTCACCAGAGGATATCATCAGAGGAATCTGTCGGAGAAAAATGCTCAAAACAAAATTGGAGCAAAAGAATGGAGAAACAGAATCTAGCTAAAAATATGCTCAAAACAGAATATGAGAAAAATGCTCAAAATAGAATTGGAGCAAAAGACTCGAGAAACAGAATCTAGCTAAAAGCATGCTCAAAATAGAAGCGGAGAAAAATGCTCAAAACAGATTAATTGAAATACACTCCAGAAGTAAAGCATCAGTGAGCAAAAGATTCAAAACAGAATATGAGCAAACTACTCCAGAATATTCTCAAAACAAATTAATCGAAATACACTCCAGAAGTAAAGTATTAGTGAAGCCCTAATTTCAACTATAAATAGAGGCTTAATGCTAAAGAATAAAGCATCAAAAAATAGAAGAACTCAAGCAAAAATTCATAAGTATTCAGAGAGTTCAAAGGAGAGAAATACTTGCTTAAAAGATAAATATTTTCTGAGTGTTCTTTTCTTAGAGTGTGAAGCTGATCGTCATCATAAATTATTCAGAAGCAAACACTCTAGTTCACTTTAAGCATATTGTGAGTATCAACTTTTCAGAAGTAATTACTTAGTTCTAATTTCGATCCCTTATATTAAATCCTATACTGTTGAAGTTTCTTCTAAAATATGGGGTTGTCAGGTTTTTAGAAAAAGACTTAGCTTGTAGGTTTAAGGTTGTTAAGGTTCTCAAAAGTATGGGGTTGTCAGACTGTTTGAGAAGACTTGGCTGGTATAGTCAAGGTGTTGTTATTCCTCAAAAGTCTGGGGTTGTTAGGCTGTTTGGGAAGACTGGCTTGTAGGGTCAGTGGTGTTGTAATTCAAAGGAGTTTGAATTAGTGAAAAGGCCTTCTGGAGGAAGGGACTGGATGTAGCCTAGTTAACGGTGAACCAGTATAAATTGCTGTGTTATTATGTTATTATTATCAGCTACTAAATCTGATTAGTTATTTATCGAATAATTCAAATCAACATTTAACAAAACATCAAATGTAATTAAGTTTGACAAACACAATTCAACCCCCTTCTCGTGTTTGCACCTTCAATTGGCATCAGAGCTCAGTCTCAAGGCTGAGCACTTTACAGTGTTTGAGGAAAGACCCAAGGGATCAACATGTCCGGATTCAATGAAGAAGCTACTGGAGGAAACATCAACAGACCACCTCTGTTTGATGGAGAACGATTTGAATACTAGAAGGGCAGGCTGAGAAGTTTCTTTATTTCACAAGATCCATAACTTTGGGACTTGGTGGAAGATGGTTATACTGCTCAAGAAGATGCTGATGGTGTTAAAATTTTCAGAAGCGATATGGATGCTAATCAGAAGAAGATGTTCAAGTTGCATTAAAAATCCAAAATGTTCATGATCAATGCAATCACATTCAAGGAGTTCGACAAATGCACTAACAGAGAAACAGCGAAGAACATCTATGATAGTCTGATTCTGACTTACGAAGGCAGTAAGCAAGTTCAAGAAGCAAAGGCTAACATTCTAGTCAAGAAGTACGAGTTATTCAAGATGGAAGAAGATGAAGACATTGAAACTATGTTTTCCAGATTCCAGACTCTAGTATCAGGATTAAGGGTATTAGAAAAGAGCTACACTACTGCTGATCATGTAAGGAAAATACTTAGAAGTCTGACAATCAAGTGGAGACCAAAAATCACTGCTATTTAGGAAGCTAAAGATCTGAATACTCTAAAGCTGGAAGAATTAATCAGCTCTCTCCGATCACATGAAATTGAGTTGGAAGAAGATGAACCCAAGAAGAAGAACAAAACTCTATCTCTAAAATCCAAGCAGAAGAAGGCTCTGAAAGCAACATCAATATCAGAAGATAGTGATTCAGACAATCAAAGTCTGAACTCAGAGGAAGAAGTGATTGCTTTCTTATCCAGAAAGTTCAGAAAGATGTGGGACAACAAAAGGAATAAATTTTCCCAAAGATATTCCAAGCAGTCCAACAAAGGAAGTCATGATGCACATGACAAGAAAGGCATTATCTACTACAGATGCAATGAATCTGGACATATCATGTCAGAATGTCCAAATATGGAGAAAGGGAAGTATCAGAGGAAAGATTTCAGAACTAAGAAGAAAAGCATGATGGCTACATGGGATGATTATGATGAATCTTCTGAAGATGAACATGCAGATTTGGCTATGATGGCTCACACCAACTCTAGATCCAACACATAATCTGATTCTGGAAGAGAATCAGAAGATGATGAAACTGAGGTATATTCTGAATTCACTCGATCTCATTTGATTACTGCTCTGAATGATTTTTTAAACAGTAATTACAAATTATCTTTAAAGCTGAAAACTCTTAAGAAAGAAAATACAAATCTAACAGAAGAAGTTAATGTTTTAAAGAATCAGATTGTAGAATTTAAAACAGAAAGTGTCATTCTTGAAACTTATATTGGAGAATTGAAAACAGAGATTATATGTTTGAAAAACAGTTTTGTTGAACTTAAAGATGAAAGTTTAAATCTGAAAAATAATCATAATTCAACAGCAATTGAAAATATCAAAGTAATACTGATATGCATGAACAATTCTTCAAGAATTTCTTGATAGTGGTATGGAAAGAAGCAAATATACTTCTATGATTTATGGAGTCAGTAGGAGTGGAAATAGAGGTATAGGATTTGAAGAAACTATAATTGAACCTAAGCCTGTGCTTAAACCTGTTCCCTCTGATATTGTGTGTGCTGTTTGTTACAAGAAAGGTCATTCCAAAGTGTCTTGTCCTATGCTAAATACAAGGAAAAATAAGAAACTTTTCAAGACTAACAAACCTGGACCCAACCAGATTTGGGTACCAAAAGATAAAATTGTTTATGTTGCAGATGTTCTGAGCAACCAAAGTGAAACACCAGTCACGGTGCCTGGTCAATGGATGCTGGCAACATATGAAGGGAAAAAGGTCTATGTTCCAACATCTACCAAACATAAGCCAATTGATTCTGGTAGAAGAAGAACTGGTCAACACAATACCTATCAGAACCAGAACAAGAATCATAGGTGGAACAGGAAATATCAAAGAAATCACACATATCACACAAATCAGAACAGACAGAGAAATCACTCATATCAACAAACCTGGAACTACCAGAAGAATCAGAATTACCATCAGTTCTAGAACTAGAAGAATCAGAATTATCATCAGTTCCAGAATTATCAGAGGAACCTGATATATCAGCAGAAAGAGAAGAATCAGAATCAGGAGAGTTTTTCAAACACTCCAGTAAAATTCATCAAGACTACAAACCAAGAAGGGAATTCAAATCCCTTCATCCAAACCATCTAATCACAGAACATACAGAGTCAGAATCTGAAAATCAGAAACAAGAGGATTTTCAGAGTAAAACTGAAACTGTTGACATAGAGGTTACATCTTGCTGTAAATACTATTATTGTTTGATATTTATGTTTACTGTGATAACAAGAAGATTGATCTTAAAAATCAAAGCTAGATAAGTATTATGCAGGTTTTTAAACTGTCAGAGGAACCAAGTGATCCACGTGATGTGAACACTTCAACAGAAACAGTATTTCAGTGGTTTCAAAAACAAGCAGAAACCATCATAAGCAGAATTAATGGTTTGGCTGTATTGAGTTCATTTTTAAATTATTTGATATGTATTATGTCAAATAGCTTGACCTGAAAAGTCAAAGCAAGATGAAGCTGATGTAGGTTAACCAGAACTAGAGGAAACTGATGCTGGTTTACCAGAACTAGAGGAAACCTATGCAGGTTTACTAGAACCAGAAGCTGATACAGATCTACCAGAACCAGAAGCTGATGTAGACAAACCAAGAGAGCTCGAAAAGATGGAAGATGAAAGAAGAATCTGACAAGTCTTCAGAGGATAAATCTGAAGATAAGTTAGAAGAAAGAATATATCACTCCAAGACATGGCCAGAACTATGTTAAATGATTTAAATGTTGCAAAACAATTTTGGGCTGAAGCAATCAACACTTCATATTACATTAAGAATAGAGTCTATATTAGATTTACAAGAACCAGAGAAAGTAAAAGCAGGTAAACCAGTAAAACATGGAGAAGTGGAGGATACAAGCATGTCAGAAGCATGTGACACATTTTCAAAGGATGAATCTGATCAAATCAGAACTAGTCATGAGAAATCAGAAGAGAAATCTGGATGGAAATATCAATCATCTCATCCTGAAAATCTAATCATTGGAAGTGGAAGTGATTCTTTAAAAACCAGATCATCACTAAAAGACATCAGTCTGTTTGGCTTACTCTCATCGATTGAGCCTACCTCTGTTAAATGAATTTAAGAGGAATGATGTTTGGGATCTAGTTCCAAAACCAGAAAAGAACATTGTTGGAACCAAGTGGGTCTTTAGGAATAAGCTAAATGAAAAAGGTTAAGTTGTCAGAAACAAGGCAAGACTTGTGGCACAAGGTTACAGTCAGCAAGGAGATATTGACTACACTAAGACTTTTGCTTCAGTGGCCAGAATTTTCTGAATTAATGCAACACGAATTTCAAATGAGTATGATGGGAGAACTTAAGTTCTTCCTAGGAATACAAATTCAGCAAAGTAAAAAAGGTATATACATTCATCAATCAAAATATACAAAAGAGATTCTCAAGAAGTTTAAGATGAGTGATTGCAAACCTATGGCTACTCCAATGCAACCTACCTGCTCACTTGAAAAGGATGACTTAGGATAAAAAGTTGATCAAAAATCCTACAGAGGAATGATAGGATCTCTACTCTATCTCACTGCTTCGAGACCTGATATCATGTTTAGTGTATGCGTATGTGCTAGATTTCAGTCTGACCCTAGGAAATCCCATTTAACTGCCGTTAAGAGAATCCTTAGATACCTAAAAGGCACTACCAATGTCACCTTGTTTTACAAGAAAACTCCTACATACAAACTGAGTGGATACTGTGATTCTGACTATGCTGGAGATAAACTTGAAAGAAAAAGCACCAGTGGCTATTGTACCTTTTTAGGAGACAATTTAATTTCGTGGTCCAGTAAGAGACAACACACCATTGCCATGTCAACAGCAGAGGCTGAATACATTTTAGCAGCTGGCTGCAGCTCTCAACTACTATGGATGAAGCATCAACTTGAAGACAACAAAATATTAGAATCCAACATACCTATCTATTGTGATAACACCTCTGCAATTTGTCTAACCAAAAACCTGATCCTACACTCAAGAGCCAAACACATAGAGATCAAACATCATTTTATCAGAGATTATGTTCAGAAAGGAGTACTCAACATTCAGTTTGTAGACACTGAACATCAATGGGCTGATATATTCACTAAACCACTACCTGAAGATAGGTTTGAATTCATCAAGAAAAACCTTAATCTTATCTTCATTCCTAACTTAATAGCTTAGTTTAATTTTTTGTATGTTATTTTATTTTTCGTGTACTTTTATAATTAAAAAAAAAACAGGATCTCTTTTCTTCATCCAATCCTTTTTGTCTGATGACAAAGGGGGAGAAGATGTAATATTTGATAAAATATCCGAGCGAAAAGATGATGTATTTGAAAGGAGGAGAAGATGATGTATGATGTATTTGATATGATATCTGGGAATTAGACTTAGTGGGAGAAAATATAAAATGAAGCTTAGTCTTAGGGGGAGTCAAATTCAAAAGAAAGACAAAGTATTATAAAAAAATACGTTGTTTGTCATCATCAAAAAGGGGGAGATAGTTGGAACCAAGTTGGTTCTTGCAATTAATGTTTTGATGTTAACAAATGTATCTTATGAAAATAACATATTTGACTTAGAAGAAGAATGAAAAATGTCACCAGAAGAATAGATCAGAGGATGACGTTATCAGAAGTAGAAATCAGAGGATGACGTCAACAGAGGATGCACCAGAAGATGACGTCACCAGAAGCAGCAATCATAGGATGATGTCACCAGAGGATGTCATCAGAAGATGACGTCACCAGAAGCAGAAATCAGAGGATGATGTCACCAGAGGATATCATCAGAGGAATCTGTCAGAGAAAAATGCTCAAAACAGAATTGGAGCAAAAGACTGGAGAAACAGAATCTAACTAAAAATATGCTCAAAACAGAATCTGAGAAAAATGCTCAAAACAGAATTGGAGCAAAAGACTCGAGAAACAGAATCGAGCTAAAAGCATGCTCAAAACAGAAAAATGCTCAAAACAGATTAATTGAAATACACTCCTGAAGTAAAGCATCAGTGAGCAAAAGATTCAAAACAGAATCTGAGCAAACTACTCCAGAATATTCTCAAAACAGATTAATCGAAATACACTCCAGAAGTAAAGCATTAGTGAAGCCCTAATTTCAACTATAAATAGAGGCTTAATGCTGAAGAATAAAGTGAAGGTGCAAACACGAGAAGGGGGGTTGAATTGTGTTTGACTTAACTTGAACACTTTTCCTGTTTTTATACTTTTAAAACAAAACTTGATGTATAATTAAAAACAGGGTTAGCAGCGGATAAAAAGTAAAAATAAAACTCACAATTTCTATACTGGTTCACCATTAACGAGGCTACGTCCAGTCCCTTCACCTTGAAGGATTTCACTAATTCAATCCTTGAATTACAACCTTTATACTGAACCTCCAAGTCAGTCTTCTCAAACAGTCTAACAATCCTAGACTTCTTTGAGGAATGCAGCTCCTGTCTTCAGCCAATCTGACAATCCCAAATTGTAGAAGAAATCACAACACTATGAATCTAATTGCCAAGTAACCTGCTACTCCTTCTGACTCCCTCAGATTGTAAACTCTACTTCAATAACTTAGGTTTAACACACAACACTATGAATCTAATTGCCAAGAAACCTGCTACCCCTTCTGACTCCCTCAGATTGTAGACTCTACTTCAACAACTTAGATTTAACAGAGTGGAAGGAAAATAACACGAGTACTTGCTTCTTGAAAGCTGGAACTCACAATTGACCTCTCTGAAAATTTGAGTGTTTGCTTTGGAAGTGTATGACTCTTTTGTGATTTTCGATGTTAAGTATTCTACCTTGAGCCTCCTTTTATAGATGCAGATTAGGGCCTCTTCCAATGCTTAAATTCGAGCTGAATCTTGCTGGATTCTCTTGCAAAAATAACTTGACCAATTGGGCTTCATTTAAATAAAAAAACATATCTTTAGATTTCTTTCAAAAATAACTAGCCAATCAAATCTTTTATTTGTTGCCGCCACAGCTCCTGAATTCCACACTACTCCACATTTATTTTTGTAACAAATCTTTTTAATACTTTGATTAAAATAACTTAAGATCTTCACCGTTAATCCTCATGATTAAATCTGGACCATTAGATTCTTCTGCGCCAGTCCACATATGGACCAAACTAAATTGATATGTTGTGATCCTCTAAATTCGGCCATCCCTGGACCACACTTCCTAACCCTCTGATCTTCTGATTTCGGCCATCCTGGACTCGCACCTGATATGCTATAATCCTCTGAACTCGGCCTTTGCTGAACTACACATCCTGTCCCTCTGATTTTGGCCAACACTGGGCCATGGTCTGATCTTCTGATCTGGGCCATCACTGGGCCAAATAATTTATTCTGAACCATTAAACTGAATATTTTTCCTCTGATCTGGACAAATTCTGGACTTGGTCTGGAATGAACTTAAATTAACTTGAGAAAAAAATATTTCAGTCTGGACATTTTACCTTTGATTTTGGACCAGGTCTGGATTTGTTCTGGAATTCAATTCTTCTGGTATGGACTTAGTTTCATGCCCTGAATCATGCTATCTTATGGTCTAGGTCAAATCTGGATTGATTCTCTTGTTCTGGACTCATTAACTTATCTTCTGGTTGAGTCTGGAACAAGTCTGGGCTGTTTTAATTTCTCACTGCCAGGCCATCTTCTGGTCAGAATAACTTCTGGAATAAATCTGATATTTGATTCCTCTTGGTCTGGACAAAGTCTCCCTCTGGCAGGCTTTCCTCTGGTATGGTCCAGGTCTTCTTCTGATTTTTCTTCCTTCTGTTCTGGGCCAGCAAATATATCTTCTAGTGATGTTTTGACATTCTTGGAGTATCTTCTAGTAATTCCAGAATTCATTTTCTGGAATCCTTTGATCTTCTGCTTCTGATTATTTCAGTTTCTGGTGGTATTTAATTTAATAATTCAAGGTACAAAATAAGATTACATTGAGTACTTTTGTAAACATCAAAATCCTAAGACTTAGAACCAACTTGGTTCCAACAATCTCCCTCTTTTTGATGATGTTAAAACCTTAACTTATTTTGCTAGTTTATAACTCGAATGACTTGAATTACTCCCCCTCAGACCAATCTCTCCCCCTATGTCTGATACTCTCCTTTTCAACTCCTTCTTTGTTCTCTCTGTCTTTTCTTCTCTTCTCCTCTCCTTTTCAACTCTCCTTCTTTATTCTCTCTTTCTTTTCTTTTCTTCTCTTCTCCTCTCCTTTTCAACTCCTTCTCTTTTCACTCTTTCTTTTTCTCTCTTTGTTTTTCTCTCTCCCTGTTTCCTCTCCTTTTCAACTCCTTCTCTTTTTCACTCTTTCTTTTTCTCTCTCCTTTCTTTTTGTCTCTCCTTTTCTACTTATTTCTTCTTTCTCTCTCTCTCCCCCTTTTTGTCATCAGCCAAAAAGTGGTCCTACTATTTTTGTATTTTTTGTTTTTCTCTTTACAAATTGCAGAAAGTAAAAACATAAACTAAAAGACAAAAAATAAAATTACAGGAAATTTAAAAACTCCTAAGATGACTACTTGAGCTAGTCAGATATGGAGGTCATGCTGAGATGCTTTTTAATGAACTCGAACCTATCTTCTGGTAAAGCTTTGGTGAAGATATCAGCCCATTGATGATCAGTGTCCACAAACTGGATGCTTAAAGTTCCTTTTTGAACATGGCCCCTAATGAAATGGTGTTTTATTTCAATGTGTTTGGTTCTAGAGTGTAAGATACGGTTCTTGGTTAGGTTTATGGCTGAAGTGTTATCACAGAACAAAGGGATATTGTTTTCAAAGATGTTGTAATCTTCAAGTTGGTGTTTCATCCAAAGTAACTGTGAACTGCATTCTGCTGCTGATATATACTCAGCTTCTGCTGTTGACATGGCAATGGTGCTTTGTCTTTTGCTTGACCAAGAGATCAAATTATCACCTAAGAATGTGCAGTTGCCACTTGTACTTTTCCTTTCCAGCTTGTCTCCAGCATAGTCGAAATCAGAAAAACCTCTGAGTTTGTAGGTGGGGGTTTTCTTGTATAACAAAGTAAGGTTGGTGGTTCCTTTAAGGTATCTCAAAATTCGTTTGACAGCAGTTAAATGGGATTCCCTAGGGTCAGCTTGAAATCGGGCACAGACACAAACACTAAACAAGATGTCAGGTCTAGAAGCAGTTAAATAAAGAAGGGATCCAATCATACCTCTATATGTTTTCTGGTCTACGTTTTGGCTGGTTTCATCTTTCTCAAGTGAGCAGGTTGGGTGCATGGGGGTGGCCATAGGCTTGCAGTCACTCATCTTGAACTTTTTGAGAAGTTCTTTGGTGTATTTAGATTGGTGAATGAGTATACCTGATTTACCTTGATGAATCTGAATTCTCTGGAAGTACTTAAGTTCTCCCATCATGCTCATTTGGAACTCCTTCTGCATTAGGTCAGAAAACTCTTTGCACAAAGTGCCATTAGTGGATCCAAATATGATATCATCAACATAGACTTGGATAATCAGAATATCATTTTTAATGGATTTCCTAAATAGTGTATTATCTATCTGGCCTCTATTAAATTCATTCTTAAGCAGAAAGTTACTAAGTCTGTCATACCATGCCCTTGGTGCTTGTTTTAAACCATATAAAGACTTTTTAAGTTTAAAAACATGGTCTGGAAAATTAGAGTCTTCAAATCCAGGGGGCTGTTTGACATAGACTTCCTCACTTATATAGCCATTTAAGAATTCACTTTTAACATCCATTTGATACAGCATTATATCATGATTAGCAGCAAATGATAAAAGAATTCTAATTGCTTCTAACGTGGCCACTGGAGCAAAAGTCTCAGTGTAATCTATACCTTCCTATTGACTGTATCCTTGTGCTACAAGTCTGGCTTTGTTCCTTATCACTTCACCTTTTTCATTGAGTTTATTCCTGAAAACCCACTTGGTTCCAATAATGTTTTTGTTTGGTCTCGGTACCAGATCCCAAACATCATTTCTTTGGAATTCATTCAGCTCTTCTTGCATTGCAAGTATCCAACCTTCCTCTGCCAAAGCCTCATCATTATTGCTTGGTTCAATTGTTGAGAGTAAACCAAACAGACTGGTTTCTCTACTTGATGATCTAGTCTTTAAAGGTTCTGCTGCACTGCCAATAATGAGAGATTCTGGATGTGAAGACTTGTACTTCCATCCATTCTTTCCCTCTGACTTGTTTTCAGAGTCAGCATGTTTTTCTTCATCTTGATCTTTCTCAGATTCTGCTTCTGGTTCAGCTTCTGGTTCATGTGCCTCTGGTTCACCTGCAATTTCCTCATCTTGCTTTGACTTTTCAGAGTCAAGCTGTTTATCATCAAACTTAATGTGGATTGATTCTTCCACAGTGTTAGTTTCTTTGTTAAACACTCTATAAGCTTTTGACCTCTCAGAGTAGCCAATAAAGATACACTTTTGAGATCTAGAATCAAACTTAGCTAGGTTATCTTTAGTGTTCGACATAAAACAGATGCAGCCTAATTGCTTAAGTTAGGAAATATTGGGTTTCTTACCTTTCCACAGTTCATAGGGAGTTTTATTTCAGATGGACCTGATATAGACTCTATTCTGAATGTAGCAAGCTGTGTTGACAGCTTCTGCCCAAAGGTAGGTGGAAACCTTCATATCATTCAGCATGGTTCTGGCCATCTCCTGCAGTGATCTGTTCTTCCTTTCTACCACTCCATTCTGTTGAGGTGTTCTGGGGGATGAGAAGTTGTGAGAGATGCCATTCTCATCACAGAATTCTTCAAAATACTTGTTCTCGAATTCGCCTCCATGATCACTTCTGATGGTTATGATCTTAATGCCCTGTTCATTCATAACTTGTTTACAGAATGAAATAAATACTTTGTGAGATTCATCTTTGTTCTTTAAAAATTTTACCCAAGTCCACCTTGAGTAATCATCAACAATCACAAAACCATATTTCTTACCACTGAGAGAAGCTGTTTGAACAGGACCAAACAGATCTAAGTGAAGCAGTTCAAGTGGTTGAGAGGTAGAAACACATTTTTTAGTTTTAAAAGAGCTTTTAGTTTGTTTACCTCTTTGACATGCTTCACACAGAATCTCAGTTTTGGAACTTACCTTGGGAAGCCCTCTTACCAACTGGAGTTTGCTCAACTCTGATATGAGTCTGGGGTTTGCATGCCCTAGCCTTTTGTGCCAAATCAGATTCTGCTCACTTACAGATAATAGGCATTTAACCTGTTGCTTAGCAAGACTAAAAAGATCAATTTTATAAACATTATCCTCCCTAGTGCCAGTAAATAAAATAGTCCCATCAATTTGACTAACAGCTTTGCAAGTTTTTTGATTAAAGATAACATCATATTTGCAGGCACTTAATTGACTTATGCTAATAAGATTATGTTTTAGACCTTTAACAAACAGAACATTTTTAATAGACAAGGGAGAAGAAGTGTTACCAACAGTTCATGTACCAATAATCTGACCTTTCTGGTTTCCTCTAAAGGAAACTTTGCCTCCATTCTTCATAGTCAGATCCAGAAACATAGATTTATCTCCTGTCATGTGCTTGGAGCAGCCACTGTCATGATACCAAGTTTTGTGTTGCTGATCAGACCTTGCCTTTTCTTTGTTAGAATCAGAGTCAGAGTCAGACTCAGATTCAGACTTATCTTCTGTTCGAGCCATTAGAGCCAGTTCTTCTTCTGGCCTGTTTGAGCAGTTTTCTTGATTCTGAATTGGTTTATAAACCATGTTCCTCTGATGATTCTGGAACATGTTTTGATTATGGTAATTTTGGTGATTTGGGTGAATCTGGTAGTTCTGATGAATTTGGTAATTCTGATGATTCTGGTAATTTCTCATTTGACTCTGGTTCTGGTTCCAGTGTTGATTCTGATTCTGGTTCTAGTATTGATTCTGATTCTGGTTCCAGAGTTGATTCTGGTTCCAGTTTCTGTGCTTCTGATACTGATTCCAGTTCTGGTTCCAGTTTCTGTGCTTCTGATACTTGTTCCAGTTCTGGTTCTGGTTCCAATTCCTGTTTTGATTCTGGTTCCAATTTTGAGTCCGGTTCCAGTTTTGGTTATGATTCCGATTCTGGTTCTGGTTGAGTTTACCAGACCTTCTTCCATCAGACTCAGATTGCCTTTGTCTTGTTGTAGCAGGAACATAAACCATCTTCTGCTTGTGCACTGCCAACATCCATTGTCCAGGCACCATTGTTGGTGTCTCTTTCTGGTTGCTCAGAACATCTGCAACATAGACAATTTGATCTTTTGGTACCCAGAACTGATTGGGTCTAGGTTTGTTAGTCTTAACAACTCTCTGATCTTGTTCAGATATTACCATTGGACAAGATAGTTCAGAGTGACCTTTCTTAGCACAAACAATACATAAAACATCATAATGAATAGCTTTACTTTCAGTAGTTGTTTCTGTAAAACCAAGACCTCTCTTTCCAGAGTTACTGTTTCCATAAATCATAGATGCATATTTACTTCTTTCCATTCCATTTGAAATGAAGTTTTGAAAAAATTGCTCATGCACATCAGATTTACAAACAGTTTCAGAAGTGGAACAAATATTACTTTTGAGAGTTTGGTTTTCAAACTTGAGTCTTGCAACTTCAGTTTTAAAATCTTTGTTTTCAGTTGCATACTCAGAATTTCGATTCTTTAAAACTTGGACTTCTTTGGTTAGATTTTTCTTATCTTCCCTAAGAGTTTTCAGTTTTAAAGACATCTTATTATTTGCATTTAACAAGTCTTTTAAAGTTTCAATTAGTTCAGATTTAGAGAGATCAGAAAATACCTCACTGTCTTCATCTTCTAATTCTGTTCTAGAGCCTGAGCTGCATCCAGAGCTTGAGGTGGTATGAGACAGAATTGCTTCCTCTGATGTGCTTCCAGATTTGCCTGAATGATTGCTTCGATCATTCTTCCTTCTGCCTGTTTTCGTTCTTGAATTTGTGCCTTTATGAGGTCCAGAAGTAGACCTGATGTGTGCCTTCATTGCTGTTTCTGCCTCTTCTTCATCAGACGATTCTTCTTTTGATTCTGATACATCCCAGGCTACCATCAGACCCTTCTTTCTGAATCGAGAACTCTTCTTGTGTTGTTTTCCTTTTTCCAGATTAGGACATTCTGACTTGATATGTCCAGGTTTATTGCATCAATAACAAACAATATTCTTCTTGTCAGATTCTTCCTTTCCTCTGTTGTTATGTTTCTTCTTGAAGCTTCTTCTCTTCCTGTTTTCCCAGATCTTAACCATCTTTTTGGTTAAGTAAGCCATATCATCACAGTGACTGTACTATCCTCTGATTCTGATGCTGCCTTTGCAGCTTTCTTCTGTTTCGACTTCAGAGCCAGATTCTTCTTCTTCTTTGGTTCATCTTCTTCCAGTTGTATTTCATGAGACCTGAGTGAGCTGATCAGGTCTTCAAGTCTCAAGTTATTCAGATCTTTGGCTTCCTGTATTGTAGTAACCTTTGGTCTCCACCTTTTTGGTAAACTTCTTAGAATCTTCCTAACATGATCTGCAGTGGTATAGCTTTTGTTTAATACTTTTAAACCTGATACCAGAGTCTGGAATCTGCTGAACATTGCTTCAATGTCTTCATCCTCTTCCATCTTGACCTATATGTTAGCCCTTGCTTCTTGAACCTGCTGTGTTCCTTCATAGGTCAGAACCAGACTGTCAAATATGCTCTTTGCTGTTTGTTTATCTGTGCATCTGTCAAATTCCTTGAATGTGATGGCATTGATCATGATGTTTCTGGACTTGTGATGAAGTTTGTGTAATCTGCTCTGATCTGGTTTCATATCATCCATGTCTAGTTTTTTAGTTCGGATCTTCTGGATTAGTAGGTGCAGTGTATCCTTTGACTATCATCTTCTATAGTTCGGGATCTTAAGATAAGACAAAACTTCTCATTCTGTCCATCCAATACTCAAACCTTTCTCCATCAAACAGTGGTGGTCTATTGATGTTGCCTCCCAATTCTTCTCTGGAATCTGCCATGTTGAACCCCTTGGACCTTTCCTCAAACACTGTTAAGTGCTCAGCCTTGAGACCGAGCTCTGATGCCAATTGAAGGTGAAAACACGAGAAGGGGGGGTTAAATTGTGTTTGACATAACTTGAATACTTTTCCTATTTTTATACTTTTAAAACAAAACTTGATGTATAATTAAAAACAAGTTAGCAGCGGATAAAAAGTAAAAATAAAACTCACAGTTTTTATACTGGTTCACCGTTAACGAGGCTACGTCCAGTCCCTTCACCTTGAAGGATTTCACTAATTCAAAACTTGAATTACAACCTTTATACTGACCCTCCAAGTCAGTCTTCTCAAACAGTCTAACAATCCTAGACTTCTTTGAGGAATGCAGCTCCTGTCTTCAGCCAATCTAACAATCCCAGATTGTAGAAGAAATCACAACACTATGAATCTAATTGCCAAGTAACCTGCTACTCCTTCTGACTCCCTCAGATTGTAAACTCTACTTCAATAACTTAGGTTTAACACACAACACTATGAATCTAATTGCCAAGAAACCTGCTACCCCTTCTGACTCCCTCAGATTGTAGACTCTACTTCAACAACTTAGATTTAACAGAGTGGAAGGAAAATAACACGAGTACTTGCTTCTTGAAAGCTGGAACTCACAATTGACCTATCTGAAAATTTGAGTGTTTGCTTTGGAAGTGTATGACTCTTTTGTGATTTTCGATGTTAAGTATTCTACCTTGAGCCTCCTTTTATAGATGCAGATTAGGGCCTCTTCCAATGCTTAAATTCGAGCTGAATCTTGCTGGATTCTCTTGCAAAACTAACTTGACCAATTGGGCTTCATTTAAATAAAAAAACATATCTTTAGATTTCTTTCAAAAATAACTAGCCAATCAAATCTTTTATTTGTTGCCGCCACAGCTCCTGAATTCCACACTACTCCACATTTATTTTTATAACAAATCTTTTTAATACTTTGATTAAAATAACTTAAGATCTTCACCGTTAATCCTCATGATTAAATTTGGACCATTAGATTCTTCTGCGCCAGTCCACATCTGGACGAAACTAAATTGATATGCTGTGATCCTCTGAATTCGACCATCCGTGGACCACACTTCCAAACCCTCTGATCTTCTGATTTCGGCCATCCTGGACTCGCACCTGATATGCTATAATCCTCTTAACTCGGCCTTTGCTGGATTACACATCCTATCCCTCTGATTTCGGCCAACACTGGGCCATGGTCTGATCTTCTGATCTGGGCCATCACTGGGCCAAATAATTTATTCTGAACCATTAAACTGAATATTTTTCCTCTGATCTGGACAAATTCTGGACTTGGTCTAGAATGAACTTAAATTAACTTGAGAAAAAAATATTTCAGTCCGGACATTTTACCTTTGATTTTGGACCAGGTCTGGATTGGTTCTGGAATTCATTTCTTCTGGTCTGGACTTAGTTTCATGCCCTGAATCATGCTATCTTATGGTCTGGGTCAAATATGGATTGATTCTCTTGTTCTGGACTCATTAACTTATCTTCTGGTTGAGTCTGGAACAAGTCTTGGCTGTTTTAATTTCTCACTGCCAGGCCATCTTCTGGTCAGAATAACTTCTGGAATAAATCTGATATTTGATTCCTCTTGGTCTTGACAAACTCTCCCTCTAGCAGGCTTTCGTCTGGTATGGTCCAGGTCTTCTTCTGATTTTTCTTCCTTCTGTTCTGGGCCAGCAAATATATCTTCTGGTGATGTTTTGACATTCCTGGAGTATCTTCTAGTAATTCCAGAATTCATTTTCTAGAATCCTTTGATCTTCTGCTTCTGATTATTTTAGTTTCTGGTGGTATTTAATTTAATAATTCAAGGTACAAAATAAGATTACATTGAGTACTTTTGTAAACATCAAAATCCTAAGACTTAGAACCAACTTGGTTCCAACATAAAGCATCGAAAAATAGAACAACTCAAGCAAAAATTCATAAGTATTCAGAGAGTTCAAAGGAGAGAAACACTTGCTTAAAAGATAAATATTTTCTGAGTGTTCTTTTCTTAAAGCGGGAAGCTGATCGTCATCATAAATTATTCAGAAGCAAACACTCTAGTTCACTTTAAGCATATTGTGAGTATCAACTTTTCAGAAGTAATTACTCAGTTCTAATTTCGATCCCTTATATTAAATCCTATACTGTTGAAGTTTCTTCTAAAATCTGGGGTTGTCAGGTTGTTAGAAAAAGACTTAGCTTGTAGTTTAAGGTTGTTAAGGTTCTCAAAAGTCTGGGGTTGTTAGACTGTTTGAGAAGACTTGGCTGGTATAGTCAAGGTGTTGTTGTTCCTCAAAAGTCTGGGGTTGTCAGACTGTTTGAGAAGACTTGGCTGGTATAGTCAAGGTGTTTTTATTTCTCAAAAGTCTGGGGTTGTCAGATTTTTTAGAAGACTTGGCTGGTATAGTCAAGGTGTTGTTATTCCTCAAAAGTTTGGGGTTGTTAGGCTGTTTGGGAAGACTGGCTTGTAGGGTCAATGGTGTTGTAATTCAAAGGAGTTTGAATTAGTGAAAAGGCCTTCTGGAGGAAGGGACTGGACGTAGCCTAGTTAACGGTGAACCAGTATAAATTTCTGTGTTATTATGTTATTATTATCCGCTGCTGAATCTGATTAGTTATTTATCGAATAATTCAAATCAACATTTAACAAAACAGCAAAAGTAATTAAGTTTGACAAACACAATTCAACCCATCTTCTCGTGTTTGCACCTTCAAACTCCTTCTCTCTTTTAAAACCGAATGATAAATGTTTTGGGTTTTTCATCTCACACTACGCTAGAAATTGCCTTTTACAGCGCACATTTTAAAGCACTTTATAACTAAAAGCGTTGTTGTATAATATTTTAAAATTAACGAAGAATACAACAGCGCTTTATTGACAAGCGCTTTAGAAAAAACACTATTGTAGGGTCATGAAGGGTTTATGATTTACAGAAAAGCGCTGTTGTAAGGTCATAGCGATTTCACATAATGTTTACAGCGCTTCGCGTAAAAGCGCCGTAAAATATAGTGCTCTCACATAATGTTTACAACGCTTTTTAGAGCACTTTTTATAAAAGCGCTGTAAAATATAGCGCTCGCACACTATATTTACAGTGCTTTTTAGAGCATTTTGTATATAAGCACTGTAAACGCAGTAAATGTTTTGAAATTTAATTTTTAAAAGCCTTTTACAACGCTTATGGACAAAAGCGCTGTAAAATTACAAGCAGTTCAAGTTATATATCCTTGATAAATAAATAAAAACATATTTAATACGTTCTCTCCCTTCGAACCTTCCTCTCCTCTACTTTGCGCCAATTTCTACTGAGTGATTGTTGTCTCAGGTATTGTATTTATTAATTTGTTGTTGTCTCTAAAACTGATTAATTCTTACCTGATAAATCATATAAATGTTAGATGATAAAACTGTTCTGTTTTGAAATTTGTTCGATATGTTCTGTTTTAAAATCAGACTTGTATGCTTGACCTTGGACCTTGGTTTCCATTTTCTAATATTATACTATATATACTATAGATTGGTATGATGTTATAGATTGATAAATTTGTGTAACACTGCATTCATATTTACTGCATTCATAAATTGTTACATGATATAAATTGATAAATTTGTGTAATGCATTCATAAATTCTTACATGATAAATCATATAAAATTTGTTCGATCTGTTCTGTTATGTTTTGGAATTAGAGTTGTATGCATATATACTATAGATTGGTAAATTTGTGTAACACTGCATTCATATAGGTCATATAAAATGGACCGGAAATGGATGTCTGCTAATCGATTGTCAAAAGAGTATGAAAATGGAGTGAAGGAGTTTGTTGAATTTGTAGTGAAGAATGCAAAAGACCCAAATTGAATCATTTATCCTTGTTTAAAATGTTGTTTTGGAAAACACGTTAGAGCAGATGAATTGGAAGGACATTTAGTATGGCATGGAATTGATCAAAGCTATACATGTTGGACAAGACATGGTGAGAAAAAAAGGGAACGCTTATTTTGAGAATGATGCAACATATGATTCAAATGATTTTGACACAAATACATATGATCGGGACCGAGTTGAGGAGATTGCAAAAGCAGTTGTAGAAGATCTTCGGGATTGTCCTAAAATGTTTGAGAGTTTGTTGAGTGATACAGAGGAACCATTATATAATGGTTATACTAAATTCACAAGACTTTTGGCGATATTAAAGTTGTATAACTTAAAAGCGAGTAACGGATGATCTAATAAAAGTTTCATAGAATTATTAACACTCCTAAAAGATATGTTGCTAGATGATAATGAACTTCCCAGTCGAACCTACGAGGCTAAACGAATTTTGTGCTCTATTGGCATGAGTTAGGAAAGGATTCATGCGTGTCATAACGATTGCATTTTATTTCGAAATGAATAAATTACAAGAGACAAAACATTTACAGTGCTTTTGTTCATAAGCATTGTAAAAGGCTTTTAAAAAATAAATTACAAGTACAAAACATTTACAGCGCTTATGAGAAAAGCGCTATAAAATGCTTTTAAAATAAATTACAAGTACAAAACATTTACAACTCTTATGGGAAAAAGCGCTGTAAAATGCTCATATAGTGCCTTTTATATAGTGTATCTATAAGCGCTGTAAAAGACTATTTAAGGCACTTTTTATATAGTCTTTTAAAGCGCTATTTGGAAGAGCGCTGTAATAGGTTAAGTCTTTTAAACCGCTCTTTGGAAAAGCGTTGTAAAAGGGTTTTTTAAAATATTATGTAAACTGATAATAAGAAATCGCCTCTTCATTTTCTTCTTCATTACATATTCTTATCCCTACGAACTTGGCAGTGTGAAACCCTTATTCATTACGTACTCTCCATCTTCGTTACTCTCTATACGAACCCTTCTCCCTAGTGCAAACCCTATTGTCCATATTCATTACGTACTATCTGTTGGAACCAAGTTGGTTCTTTCGATTAAAGTTTTGACGTTAACAAATATATTCTATGTAAATCGTATTTTGACTTAGAAGAATGAAAAATCAGAGGTTGTGCAAAATCAGAGGATGACGTCACCAGAGGATACGCTAGAGGATGTCAGCAGAAGATACCACCAGAATATACAACCAGAAGATACAAATCAGAAGCATAAGATGTCACCAGATGATGACGTCACCAGAAGATAAAAATGCCACCAGAAGATTCGGCCAGAAGATATCACTAGAGGATGAATCCAGAGGATGTCACCAGCTGGTACCAGAAGATACCTCCAGAGGATGCCAGAAGATGTCATCAAAGGCAAACATCAGAGGATATCATCAAAGGGAAGAAACAATAACATCATCAGAGGATATTATTCTTGGCCCATATTAGAAGGAAGCAGGGTCCAAAAGGAGACTTGGTCCATACCAGAGGGAAGCTTGTCCGAAGGAGACTTGGTCCAGACCAGAAGGAAACATAAGTCATACTTGGTCCAGACTAGAAGATAGCATGGTCCAGAACATAAGAGTTGGTCCAGATTAGAAGATAGCATGGTCCAGAACGTAAGACTTGGTCCAGATTAGAAGATCAATGGTCCATATCAAAAGATCAACTGTCCATATCAAAAGATCAACGGTCCAGATCAGAAGATCACATAATGGTACAAATCAGATCACATGGTCCAGAGTTGGTCGAGATAAGCAGATCATACGGTCTAGAATTTAAATCATGATGCAGATCAGTGAAGACTTGATTAAAATTCGAAGAAGACTTGATTGAATTTTGATAGAAATTTGATCAAAGTATTTAGGGGATTTGATTCAAAAATCACTGAAGACTTGAAGGAAATTCGAATACAATCTGAAGCTAAAAAGATATGGTTTGAAATTAAGAGAAACAAGATTGGTCAACAGAATTTTCAAGTGCAATCTGAAGCTAAAAAGATACGGTTTGAAATTAAGTGAAATAGGATTGGCCAACAGAATTTTCAAAGGAAATATGAGCAAGATTTATCTCGAATTTAAGCTTTGACAAAGCCCTAACTGTAGCTATAAAAGGAGGCTTCAGGCAGCAGCATTAAGCATCGAAAATACAAGAAGTCATGCTTCAAATTCAAAGTTATCCGAGAGATCAATAGAGAGAAATTCTTGAGTGTAAAAGCAATATTTTCTAAGTGTTTGCGAGAGAGAAATTCAGTGCAACAATCAACTTTCCAGAAGCAACAAAAGAGTGCAAGAATTAGTGCAGCAATCAGCTTTCCAGAAGCAAATTTGTAGAGTTCCAAACCCTTGTAATCTAACCCGATAGTGGTGTAGATTCCTTCTTCAATCTAGGGTTGTCAGATTGGTAGGAGAAGACTTGACTTGTAGAGTCAAGGTGCTGTTATCGTTCCTCAAAAGTCTGGGGTTGTCAGACTGTTTGGGAAGACTGACTTGGAGGGTTAGGTGTTGTAATTCAAAGTGTTTTTGAATTAGTGGATTAAAGCCTTCGGAGTGAAGGGACTGGATGTATCCAAGTTAATGGTGAACCAGGATAAATTGATGTGTTCTTAAATTGTTATTATCTGCTGCTAAGTCTGATTACTTATTCATCAAATAATTCGCATCAATATTCAACAAAACAGCAAAAGAATTCAAGTTTGACAAACACATTCAACCCCCTTCTTGTGTTTGCACCTTCAATTGGTATCAGAGCTCGGTCTCAAGGCTGAGCAATTTACAGTGTTTGAGGAAAGATCCAAGGGTTCAACATGTCTGGATTCAATGAAGAAGCTGTTAGAGGAAACTTCAACAGACCACCTCTGTTTGATGGGGAACGGTTCGAGTACTATAAGGACAAGCTGAAGAGTTTCTTTTTTTTCCACAAGATCCCGAACTTTGGGACTTGGTGGAAGATGGCTATACTGCTCCAGAAGATGATGATGGTGTTAAAATTCCCAAAAAATATATGGATGCTGACCAGAAGAAGATGTTCAAGTTGCATCATAAATCCAGAATGTTCATGATCAATGCAATTACATTCAAGGAATTCGACAAGTGCACTAACAAAGAAACAACAAAGAGCATCTATGATAGTCTGATTCTGACTTACGAAGGTAGCAAGCAAGTCCAAGAAGCAAAGGCAAACATTCTAGTCAAGAAGTACGAGCTGTTCACGATGGAAGAAGAGGAAGACATTGAAGCAATGTTTTCCAGATTTCAGACTCTGGTTTTAGGTTTAAGAGTACTCAAGAAGAGCTATACCACTGCTGACCACATGAAGAAAATTCTTAGAAGTCTGCCAACCAAGTGGAGACCAAAGGTCACTGCCATTCAGGAAGCAAAGGACTTGAAGACTCTGAAGCTGAAAGAATTAATCAGCTCCCTCAAGTCACATGAAATAGAGCTGGAAGAAGATGAACCCAAGAAGAAGAACAAAACCTAGTCTTAAAATCGAAATGGAAGAAAGTTCTAAAAGCAGAAGTAGAAGCAGAATCAGAAGATAGTCATTCTGAGGACCAGAATCAAAAACCAGAAGAAGAAGAAGAAGAAGACATTGCCTTCATAACCAGGAAGGTTCTGAAGATGTGGCAGAACATAAAGAAGAAGTTTCCCCAGAGGTATTCCAGGCATTCCAACAGAGGAAAGGATGAACAAGACAAGAAGAATATCATCTGCTATGGATGCAATGAACCTGAGCACATCAAGTTCGAATGTAAAAATCTGGAGAAAGGGAAAAATCAGAAGAAAGACTCTGTAACACCCCGAGTTTAAAACACAGGGCGAGTGTATTTTTTTTTCAATTGAGTAATTAAATAAAATAATTTTCGAATTAATTCAAGAGAATTAAAATAAAATTAAGTCATTTCTTAAAATAATTTGTCGTGATCCAAATTAACAAAAGTATTTAATTAATTACACCGTGATTGAAATCAAGTAAGATATTTTTGGGAATTTAATCTTCAAAATATACCAAAATAAAATACATCCAAAAGCTGTATCCTGGACCCACCAAAATATTTATCAGAGTGCGGAAAATATACAATTATCTCAAACCAAAATATTATCAGAGTTGCAGAAAGAAAATATACAATAATCCCAAAATAAGTAAATGCAGCCCTCAACACTAGGCCCTATACAAAAAGTCTAGTCTGATCATGCACTAAGCTACAGTAGCAAGTGATTTCCACTGCCTCCTCCACAAATCTCGTCTTCACCCCAGCTGTCCGTCCCTCTACGTTGTCCATGAATACTCCGTACGTGAAGTTCAGGGGAAACTAACGACGTCTCCGTCGTTAGTGTAACCGTCGGTGGGACGGGTTTGGGTATCATCTGAGGGCAAAGCCCAATTTTCCACAATAATAGTAAAGGGTCACCGACCGAAATTAACAAATACCACATAGCATTTATGTCAATAATAACAAGCATATTCATGTCATGTTATATAACAATGACGATAAATAAGGATGCTCATTTTGAAATTAAACGACATTTATACCTTTTCAAACAGCAACCAATTTAATATAAAAATCAAGTTGTAAGTACAAATATCAATTCAGCAATCACACCAATTCATCAGAAATTCAAAATTTCATAAGGTACTTACACACATCGATTTTCACCCGTCAACATCATATCCAATCATAATTCACCGGTCAACCACCCCGATGCAATATGTATATGCTCATGTACTCAACTTCTTGGAATTACCAAGGTGCAGTCGCTCACAGACCAGCACACGTGCAGTCTCTCACAGACCAGCACGATTTATATAAGTTAGAACTTAATGGCCAACATGACCATGATGCAATCTCTCAAAGATCAGCACCAGTGCAGTCACTCACACACCAGCACTCGTGCAGTCGCTCACAAACCAGCACGTTTTTACGTATACCAAGGTACAGTCGCTCACAGATCAGTACCAGTGCAGTCGCTCACAGACCAGCACACGTGCAGTCGCTCACAGACCAGCACGTTTCACGTATGTTAGCCTCTCACAGGCCAGAACATATAGAAGTTAAATCCTCACACGGATAGAATGGACCATCTAATACACGCGGAACAACTCCGTAGCCCGAGTAGAATAGACCGTCTAATACACGCGGAACTACTCTGACCCCGGATAGAACAGATTGTCTAATACACGCAGAACTATTCTATAACCCATGGTTACTACTTAACTTCACGGCCCATAACGGTCACCGCATCAACTCTGTGGCCCATCGCGGTCACCACTTGACTAAGCAATGCATGGACATGCTATGTTTTCTCTTCACTGAAAACAGTATGCAAACATCAGCAAAAATTCAGCCATTCCATCATTTCCGCAAAACCATCTCAACCCAAATAATTTCATTATCATCACATCAACAAAGAATTCAAGCACCTCATCATTACCACCTTACACTATCTCAAAAACTCCATTTTAATTCATCACAAGTCTTCCCAATGTTTCCCCAACTCTTAAAGTTCATAAACACATGTTTAAAACTGAGATTTCTGAAAAAGAACAGTGTGTATTTGAATACAGCTCTCTTGTATTCGAATACAGAAGTGAAAATAGTGCGAAATCAACACTTTGTATTTGAATACAGAAGCTAAAACAGTGCAAAATTAGCATTTTTCACAACATCAATAAGGAATTCAAGAACCTCATTATCACCACCTCAAACCATCTCAAAAGCTCCATTTTAATTCATCACAAACCATTCTTATGTTCCCCAACTCTTAAAGTTTATAAAACAATGTTTAAAACTTGAATTTCTGGAAAAAAACGAATCTGTATTCGAATACAACTCCCTTGTATTCGAATACAGAAGCTAAAATAGTGAAAAATCAGCATTCTGTATTCGAATACGAGGGTGTTGTATTCGAATATAGATGAGAATATAGAAGCAAAAATGGCAATCCTGTATTCGAATACGATAGGGTCGTAGCTGAATACAAACGCTAAGTCAGAAGCAAAAATCCCTTATCTGTATTCGAATACAGAGGCCCGTATTCGAATAAAAGTTCAAAAATTTGAATTAAACATAAGCTTTGCAGGCTGTATTCGAATACACTCATGCCGTATTCGAATACACCTTCGAATTCAGTGAAATTTTACAGAAAACTTCAACATGTTTTCAAATTCTTTTCTTTGAAAAACTAACACAACACCAAAACAAAATCACCATTCTTTTGAAACCCCAAAACTCAAAACATTTTTCATCATCAACATATTTTCCAGAAACACCTTCACCCATTTAAATCCTTCTCCTTTAAAAATCACCATCAACACAATCAACAACAGATTTTTAACAACACAATCAGAAAAGCAGAATCATCACCACGAGAATAACCTCACTGTTTTTCTTTAACCACAAAACTCAGAACATTTTTCATCAACAACAGATTTTCCAGAAAACACTTCCACCATTTTAAATCTTTTTCTTTTGAAACCATCATCAACACCAGATTGTTATCAACATAACAGAAAACATAATCACCAACACCAGAATAACATCATAGTTTTCTTTATTCACCAAAACAGAAGGTCAACCACAAACAGTGTAGTACAAACCACTCATGCATTTGGATCATCCCCAAAACAACATGCAAGGCATTTTTCAGCTTTCCCACACAAACAAAACAACATTGATGTATCAGCCAGAACAAAAAACATCATAGATCATTAAAACATCAACAAAATGCATTTTTCGCATTTTATAACAACATGCACAACAGTTTTGTTTTTCAAACCAGAAACTCAAATATAACCACACATCAAACATGCATTTACAGCCCTAAAATGCAAACTAGAAAGTGGAAGGTGCCGCTTGTTGGAACCAAGTTGGTTCTTGCAATTAAAGTTTTGATGTTAACAAATGTATTTTATGAAAATAACATATTTGACTTAGAAGAAGAATGAAAAATGTCATCAGAAGAATAGATCAGAAGATGACGTCACCAGAAGCAGAAATCAGAGGATGAAGTCACCAGAGGATATCGTCAGATGAATCTGTTAGAGAAAAATGTTCAAAATAGAATCTGAGAAAAATGCTCAAAACAGAATCTGAGAAAAATACTCAAAACAGAATTGGAGAAAAAGGCTCAAAATAGAATCTGAGAATAATGCTCAAAACAGAAGCGGAGCAAAATGTTCAAAACAGATCAGTGAGTAAAAGGCTCAAAACAGAATCTGAACAAACTACTCCAGAATATTCTCAAAACAGATTAATCGAAATACACTCCTGAAGTAATGCATTAGTGAAGCCCTAGAGTTCAACTATAAATAGAGGCTTAATGCTGAAGAATAAAGTATTGAAAAACACAAGAACTCAAACTTCAATTCAAAGTTATCTGAGAGTTCAAATGAGAGAAACACAAATGAGCAAGAGCAATATTTTCTAAGTGTTTTTGAGAGAGAAATACAGTGCAACAATCAGCTTTCCAGAAGCAATAAAAGAGTGCAAGAATAAGTGCAGCAAACAGCTTTCTAGAAGCAACGTTGCAAAGTTCCAAACCTTTATTATAGTGGTGTAGATTCCTTCTTCAATCTGGGGCTGTCAGATTGGTAGGAGAAGACTTGGCTGGTTTAGTCAAGGTTTTGTTATTCCTCAAAAGTTTGAGGTTGTTAGGCTGTTTGAGAAGACTTAGCTGGTTTAGTTAAGGTGTTGTTGTTCCTCAAAAGTTTGGGGTTGTCAGGCTGTTTGGGAAGACTGACTTGAAAGGTCAGTGGTGTTGTAATTCAAAGGAGTTTGAATTAGTAAAAAGGCCTTCTGGAGGAAGGGACTGGATGTAGCCTAGTTAACGGTGAACCAGTATAAATTGTTGTGTTATTATGTTATTATTATCCGCTGCTGAATCTAATTAGTTATTTATCGAATAATTCAAATCAATATTTAACAAAACAACAAAAGTAATTAAGTTTGACAAACACAATTCAACCCCCCTTTTCGTGTTTGCACCTTCACCCCTTACCTCTGTTACGTTTCCTGCGCTCGTTTATGCTACCACGACAATGTCGGCGAAACTCCCATTCGCGTTCGTCGCTACGAAAGTGGGTTCTCTAGCTCCATAATGAGGAGAGAACAACTTTTGTTCTGGGCACTTGCTGGTTCGGTGCTTGGATTTTCAAGTAATCTCACTTTTGAGGATGTTTTTTTTTTCTACTAACAGAAAACAGGATGGGGAGGGGAGTATATTTCATCCAACAATAATATTATAATATTGCTTGATCATCATGTACTTAACCACTCTTGTCGTAATTAACAGATACATCTTAATTAACTGCCCGATTATTACTCGTAATTCAATTCAATTTATCCTTCATCCAATAATTTTAATTCAACTTCCAAAATAAATATTCATATATATATATATATTTACATAAAATATACATATACTAAATATTTTACAAATATCCCCAAAATACACCTAATATTAAATCCATAATTTAATGTTAAATTTAAGGGTCTTACAGACTCCACACCCAAGAAGAAGAATCTGATGGCAACATGGGATGATTCAAATGAATCTTCTGAAGATGAAGAAGCAGAATTAGTCATTATGGCTCACATAAATTTTGCCTCTGGATCCAACATAAAATATGACTCTGAAAGTGAATCAGAAGAAGCAGAATTGGTTCAGACAGTTCGCAATCATTCTGCCTCTGGATCCAACTCTGGAAGGAATTCAAAAGAAGCAGAATTGGCTCTGATGGCACACATTTGTTCTGCCTTTGGATCCAACCCAAAATCTAATTCTAGAAGTGAATCAGAAACAGAACTGACTCTGATAGCTCACATAAGCTCTGCCTCTGGATCCGATACAAAATCTGACTTTGGAAGTGAATAATCAGAAGATGAAAAAGAGGTCTTATCTGAACTCACTCGATCTAATTTAATTACTGCAATGAATGATATTTTAAATATCAATAACAAACTGTCTTTAAAACTGAAAACACTTAGGGAAGAAAATAAAACTCTAACCAAAGAAATTGATGTTTTAAAGAATCAAAATGCAGAAGGTAATAAATATACATCATATTGATTAAGGAGATTTAAAAAAATTGTGTCTAGAGAAGGTAATAAATATTACATAACTTTTATAGATTATTTTTCAAGATTCACTAAAGTTTATTTGTTGAAATATAAAGATGAAACATTTGATAAGTTTCTTTTATACAAATTGAAGTAGAAAATCAATTGAGTAGAAAAATCAAAAGATTTAAATCTGATAGAGGAGGGGAGTATATTTCTTTTATTGGGTTTTTCTGAAAAAAGAAGGAATAATCCATGAAGTAACTTTTTTAGATTTTGCAAATGAAAAATCATGTGATGATTTAAGAAGAAGTAAAAGACAAAGAAAAGTGGCATCTTTTGAAAGTGACTTTTATACATATCTTGTTGAAAATGATCCTCAAAGTTTTTGTGAAGCAATTTTTTATTTTGATGCAAAATTTTGGAAAAAAGCTATTAAAATTGAAATTGATTCAATTTCAAAAAACAATACTTGGATTCTGCTTGATTTACCTAAAGGAGCAAAACCTATTGGTTGTAAATGAATTTGTAAGAAAAAAAATTTTCCTGATGGTTCTATTGAAAAATAGGTAGATTTGAAAGAATAAATTTATATTCTATAACCCGAAGGATGTGTAGTGTAAGACCCTTAATTTTTAATTAAAATTATGGAATTAATTATAAGTGTATTTTGGGGATATTTGTAAAATATTTAATATATGTATGTTTTGAGTGAATATATATATATATATAAATATTTATTTTGGAAGATACATTAAGATTATTGGATTAAGAAAAAATTAATTTAATTACGAGTAATTAAATTAACGGACAGTTAATTAAGGGATTAGTGGCTAATTGCAACGAGATTGGTTAAGTGCTGAGGATCAGACAAGTGTCGGGTGAGGTGGCACCCACACAAGTCTATATATAGGAGTGAGAAGGATGGTGAAATCAGAACACCATTCCTCCTCCCTCACTGCCCATACTGCATGTAACAGTACCCCTTTTCCCTCCCATTCTGTTCTGATTCCAATTCACGATTTCAAAAGAAAAGAGAGGGAGTTCCTCAAAAGTGCCATTAATTGGAAACCTATGCACCAAACAAGAAAACCCCCAGTACAAAAGTTGTTCCCCACATCATTACGGAGCTAGAGAACCCAATTTCGTAGCAGCAAACGCAAGCGGCAATTTCACCGGTTTTTGACGCGTACACCGGAACGAAAGCATAAACGTGAGGAGAAGCAGAAAACGCAACAAGGGTAAGGGCACCTTCCACTTTCTAGTTGCATTCTAGGACTGTAAATGTATGTTTGAGGGGTGGTTATATTTGAGTTTCTGTTTTGAAAAAGAAACTGTTTTGCATGAGATTTTTAAGATGAAAGAAAATGCATTTTGTTGAGGTTTTAAATAATCTGTGATGTTGCTGTTTTGCTTATACAACATGTCTGTTTTGGTTGTGTGGAAAAGCTAAAAAAAATGTCTTGCATGTTATTTTGAAGTTGATCAAAATGCATGTTGAGAAAACTGTGTGCATGTTGTTTTAAAACCTGAAAATTTCATTATGTGATCTTTGATGATATGTCAAATACAACATTGTTGTTCTGCTTGTGTGAGAAAGCTGGAATATGTTTTGCATGTTGTGTTGGTTGTGTAAGCATACTGGAGTATACCATGCATGTTGTTTTGGAGGTGCATGTTCTGGTTCTGGATGACTCTGATGTTGATCATTCTATTTCTGTTTCTGATGATTCTGGTGTTGATCATTCTATTTCTGCTTCTGATGATTCTGGTGGTGACTATTCTGTTTCTGTTTCTGGATGTTCTGGTGTTGATGATTCTGCTTCTGTTTCTATTTTGAGTGATTCTAGTGATGTTGATGTTTTCAAAAGAAAAGGGATTTTAAATGATGAAAGTGTTTTATGGAAAAGTGCTGAATCTATTTTGATGTTTGGTTGTTTTTTTTAAAAGAAACAGTTTGAAATGTGTTGAAGTCTCAGGAAAAATTTCACTGGTTTTCGAAGGTGTATTCGAATACAACATGTGTGTATTCGAATACAACCTGCCAAGCTTCTGTTTTACTTAAGTTTTCAAACTTGTATTCGAATACGAGCCCCTGTATTCGAATACAGAGGGAGGATTATTGCTTCTGACTTAGCATCTGTATTCGACTACGACCATGTCGTATTCGAATACAGAAGTGAAATTTTAACACTGTATTCGCATCTGTATTCGACTATAGGCATGTTGTATTCGAATACAGAATGCAGATTTTCACTAGTTTCAGCTTCTGTAGTCGAATACAAGGGATCTGTATTCGAATACAGATTCGGGTTTTTCAAGAAACTCAGTTTTTAGCTTCTGTATTCGAATACAAGGAAGTTGTATTCGAATACAGATTCGTGTTTTCCAGAAAATCAAGTTTTAAACACTGTCATGTGAATTTTAAAGTGTTGGGAAATATTGAGAAGGGTTAAAATGATTTAAAATGGAGCCTTTGAAATAGTTTTGAAGAGGAGAGGATGATGTTTTGGAAACCTTTAATGACCTGGGAGGAAATGCTGAACTTTCAATGTTTTGTCTTATGTATTCGACTACATGCATGCTGTATTCGAATACAGAATGTTAAAATTGCAGTTTCATGCTTCTGTATTCGAATACAAGGAATCTGTATTCGAATACAGATTCGGGTTTTCAGAAATTCCAAGTTTTTCAACATTGTTTATGAACCATAAGTGTTGGGGAGTATTGGGAATGTTTATGATGAATTAAAATGGAACTTTTGTGATAGTTTGAAGTAGGGGCGATGAAGTTTTTAACACTTTACTGATGTAGTGGAAAAATACTGATTTTTACACTGGGACAGCCTCTGTATTCGAATACTTTATGATGAATACAAGAGTGTAATTCTGCACTGTTTTTTGCCACTGTTTTTTGCCAGAAATCTCAGTTTTAAACACTGTTTTATGAATTTTAAGAGTTTGGAAAACATTGGAAAGACTTAAGATAAGTAAGAATGCAATTTTGGGATAATGCAAAAGTGTTAATGATTACTTGACTGTTTAATCATGATTGTGATGATGATAATATTGATTGTGTTGAAATGTTTTGAAAGATGATGGAAAGGTTGAATTTTCCTGATAATGCATACTGTTTCAGTGAAGAGAAAACACTGCACATTCATACATTGCATAGTCAAGTGGTACCCGCGATGGGCCACAAAGTAATACGCAACCACGTGCTGATCTGTTGAGCGATTGCACGAGTGCTGGTCTGTTGAGCGACTGCACTAGGTACTGATCTGTTGAGCGATTGTACCTTGGTATATAGGTGCTGGTCTGTTGAGCGACTGCACTGGTACTGGACTGTTGAGCGTATCTACCCTGAAATGCGCAACCACGTGCTAATCTGTTGAGCGATTGCACGAGTGCTGGTCTGTTGAGCGACTGCACGAGTGCTGGTCTGTTGAGCGACTGCACTGGTGCTGATCTGTTGAGCGATCGCACCCTGGTCTTGAGGGCCGTTAAAGTCGTACATATTTAAATTGTGTTGGTCTGTTGAGCGACTGCACCTTGGTGATTCCAAGAAATTGTATACATGAGCATATACATATTGCATTGGGGTGATTGATCGGTGGGTCACGATTTGGTTATATGATGATGGTTGGAAATTGATGTGTGTGAGTACTTTATGAAATTTGATTTTCTGATAAATGATTGTGATTTCTGAAGTGTTGGCTGTACCTACCACATATTTTCCATTTTAATTGATTTTTGTTTTGAAAAGGCATACATGTCACGAAATTTCAAAATGAGCATCTTTATTTTCATCATTGTTATACGATATGCCATGGATGTATGTGTTGCTATGCTATGTGCTTATTTGTTAATTTCGGTCGGTGACCCTTGCTATTATATTGTGGAAATTGGGCTTTGCCCTCAGATGCCCCCCAAACCCATGCCACCCGTGGGACCAGAGACGACGGAAACGTCGCTCGACTTCATTGATCATTCCGTGCTTACTGCTTGGGTTTACCACCCCACCTCAAGCAGGGCTACATACACGGGGAGATTGAAAAGGACTTGTAGGACCAATGGAGTGGTGCATTGCGTGGAGCACAGCTATGCGAGGATTAACTTTCCTTTGCCTTCTCGCTTGATATTGAAGGCGCACGGAATTTTTGATGATGCGGAGGAGCCAGCTAGAGGGGTTGAGACGGAGGCCACCGTAGGAGTGGTGACTCCTAACCCAGTGATTGGTGGGAATGTACGTGATTCTGAGGCGGAAGAGAAGAACAGAGAGCCGAAGCCAGTAGCAGCTGATATTCCGGGTCCATCTAGGATCTCCGATGATTGTTATGAGATTCTGGCACCGCCGAAGCGATCGAGACTGTGCATCGATCTGACTTCGGAGGAGACTGACCCCTCTCTGTATGATGAGGAGGAGGAGGTTACATTGAGGCGAGTGGCGGAGTCAGATGAGACTTGTTTCGGATGCGGAGGAAATCCGTGCTACTGTAGCTTTAGTGTATGATCGATTAGATTTTATGTATAGGATTTTGAGCTGGAAAATTGTAATTTGTTTATTTTGGAAATTACTGTACTACTTTTCCCGCTAAACAATTCTGCACTCTGATATTTTCAATTGCAATGTGATGATATTATTATCTTGTGAAAATGTCTTAATGTTTATTATTAAATTTCCAAAATTCAGTACTTAGTGATAATACGATGAAGTTATTACGTTCATCGATTAATCGACCTTGTACTATTTTTAAGAAACAGATTAAAGGAAACTTTTTATTATAATTCTTTTGAATTAAATCTGGAAAATTCTTTTACTTAATTTTAAAAAAAAAAAAAAATACATTCGCGCTGTGTTTTAAACTCGGGGTGTTACAACTGTGGTATCAGAGCATTTGGTTAAAGTTTTGGGTTAAAGCTCTGATTACAGTATTTGTTTTGAGTTAATAGCTGATCATGCATAGGAGCAAGTAGTTAAAGTGTCAAGTCTTGTGTAAGTTGTGGTGTGACTGAAGTGATGATGGTTTTGTAGGAAACAATGCCTCCACAAAGAGACGACACCACAAGAGCCAATGTCAGCCGGGAAGATAGGATGGCTGAAGCGATGAATAACATGGCTGCGTCTGTTGCTGCACAGACGGCTGCAAAGACTCAACGAGATCTGGAGAAGAGAGAAAGAGAGATTCGCGCTGCTGAATCTAGAGGACTAGAGGATTTTCGTCGTCATAATCCTCCAAAGTTCAGGGGTGATGAGGGTCCAGAAAAAGCAGACCAGTGGATCCAAGAGATGGAGAAAATCTTCGAGATGATTAATTGCCGAGCAGCGGTGAAGGTCAACTATGCCACGTATCTGCTGATAGGGGATGCAGAGTACTGGTGGAGAAGTACAAGGCTACTGATGGGGTCAGCTCAAGAGGAGGTGAACTGGGAGTCGTTCAAAAAGAAGTTTTTGGACAAGTACTTCCCGATGAGCACTAGGACCAAGTTGGGTGACGATTTTCTGAAATTGCACCAGGGGAACATGACAGTGGGAGATATGCAGCTAAGTTTGAATCCCTGTCAAGACATTTCAGATTCTTTAGGGAAGAAGTTGATGAACAGTTTATGTGTCATCGCTTTCAAAATGGACTGAAGTATGAGATTCAAGACTCGGTCTTACCGCTGGGAATTCAACGTTTCCAAGTGTTAGTAGAGAAGTGTAGAGAGGAAGAACAGGAGGGCCAACAGAGGAGGGAACTTAAATTCTGGAGGGCCTAGTCGGATGCACTATCAGAACAATAGAGGAAAGCAAGTGGCTAAGCCATATAACCGGCCACAAAACAACAAGAGGGGCCAGAATCGGCCGGGAAATCAGAATTTTGGACGGCAATTGGGACAAGGAGTTCGGTGTTATCGATGTGGGAAGGAAGGACATATTGCGATTGCTTGTACTGCAAGGGATATGATGTGTTTCAACTGCCAGAAACCAGGACACGTGGCGAGGGATTGTCGGGTTCCGAATGTGGACCCAACTGTGAACGCAACTAGGGCTACTCGTCCTATTGCTAGAGGCCGCGTATATCACATGGGTGCTGAAGCTGGGAATTAAGCTCCAAATTTAATCCAGCAAGATTGCGAGATTGCAGGTAACACCCTAACTGCACTTTTTGATTCGAGGGCAACCCACTCTTTCATTGCTATGGACTGTGTGAATCATTTGAAGTTATCTGTGTCTGCTTTGCCTTTTGATTTGATCATTTCCACACCCGCTAAGACTTTGACTGTAAACTCTACATGTTTACACTGTACTGTAACGATTCAGAATAGGGATTTCTTGGTCAATTTAATCTGTCTACCCCTACAATCACTCGAGATCATTCTCGGCATGGGTTGGATGACGTATAATTATGTAGTCTTGGATTGCGCTCGAAAATTAGTTCTTTTCCCCGAACCTGGAGTCGTTCGGTATTTGGCTGCTAACAAACTTGAAGTATCACTGAGAGAAGGAACTCAGGAATTTCTATCATTGGCTAACGTGGAGACCAAGATGGATGTGAACATAGAAGATGTGGTGTTAGTCAAAGAATATCCAGACGTATTTCCATCCGAAATTCCAGGATTACCGTCGGTAAGAGAGGTGGAGTTCTTCATTGACTTGCACCCAGGAACTGGACCTATTTCAATTGCGCCATACCGGATGTCGCCACTGGAATTAAGCGAACTTAAGGGTCAAATTGAAGGCTTATTGGAGAAAGGATTTATCAGACCAAGTATGTCGCCCTGGGGAGCTCCGGTGTTGTTGGTTAAGAAGAAGGATGGAAGTTCACGCTTATGTGTGGATTATCGGCAACTTAACAAGGTGACTATCAAGAATCGTTATCCTTTACCACGCATCGATGATTTGATGGATCAATTGAGGGGAGCCGCGGTGTTTTCAAAGATCGATTTGAAGTCAGGAAATCATCAGGTTCGAGTAAGAGAAGGAGATACTCAAAAGACTGCTTTCAGGACTCGTTATGGACACTATGAATATCTCGTTATGCCATTTGGAGTTACGAATGCACCAGCGATTTTCATGGACTATACGAATAGAATCTTCAGCCCATTCCTGGATAAATTCGTGGTGGTGTTCATCGATGATATTTTGATTTATTCAAAGGATTAGGAAGAACATGAAGAGTACCTACGCCAAGTTCTTGGAGTCTTACGCGAGAAGCAACTGTATGCCAATTTGTCGAAGTGCGAGTTTTGGCTAGAGAAAGTGAACTTCTTGGGACATGTGATAACAAAAGAAGGAATCGCTGTCGATCCGGCAAAGATTGACATAATTCTTGCCTTGAAACAACCCCAGACTATCACAGACATACGTAGTTTTGTCGGACTGGCAGGATACTACAGGAGATTTATTGAAGGATTTGCTAAGATTGTAGCTCCTTTGACACAACTCACCAGAAAGAATTAGCCGTTTGCATGGACGAAGAAGTGTGAGGAAAGTTTTCAGTTGCTTAAGGAAAAGTTGACAACCTCACCAATGTTGGTTTTGCCACAGCCAGAGGAACCATATGAAGTTTACTATAATGCATCTCACCAAGGTTTGGGATGTGTTTTGATGCAACACAAGAAAGCAGTAGCCTACGCCTCAAGACAGTTGAAAACTCACGAAGGGAACTATCCTACTCATGATTTAGAGCTTGCTGCAGTAGTGTTTGCATTAAAAGTCTGGAGACACTACTTATATGGATGCACTTTCACGGTGTTCAGCAACCATAAAAGCTTGAAGTATCTGTTCGATCAGAAGGAATAGAACATTCGGCAGAGGAGATGGATGGAGACCCTCAAGGATTTTGACTTTTCATTGCAGTACCACCCTGGAAAAGCCAATGTGGTGGCTGATGCATTGAGTCGGAAAAGTGTGTCAGTATCTTCAATGATAATGGCCAGACAACAAGAGTTGTGGGAAGCATTTAGAGACCTACACTTGGACGTAAAGTTTGCACCAGGAATTTTAAAGTGTGGAATGATAACAATTTCGAGTGGTTTGCTTGAGGAGATTGCGAACTTGCAAGATGACACATTGATCCAAGAAAAGAGGAATTTGATAGCGCAAGGACAAACAACTGAGTTAAGGGTCGGACCAGATAATATTCTGAGATGTAATGGAAGAGTTTGTGTACCGGAAGTTACAGATATGAGGAGAGCGATTTTGGAAGAGGCTCATAAGAGTAATTTGAGTATTCACCCTAGAGCGACAAAGATGTACCAGGACTTAAGGCAGAATTTCTGGTGGCCAGGAATGAAGAGGGACGTAGCGGAGTACGTATCGGCTTGTTTAACTTGTCAAAAAGCGAAAGTGGAACATCAACAACCTGCTGGAATGTTGCAACCTTTGGATATACCGGAATGGAAGTGGGACAGCATCTCCATGGATTTTATAATAGGACTGCCCAAGACAAGGAAAAAGAATGATTCAATTTGGGTAATAGTGGATCGATTGACAAAGTCCGCGCATTTCTTACCAGTAAGAGCCACTTACAAAGTAGATAAGCTGACGGACATCTACATCGTTGAGATTGTAAGATTACACGGCGTTCCATCAAGCATAGTATCGGACCGTGACCCAAAGTTCACATCTCATTTTTGGGGAGCGCTGCATGAAGCTTTGGGAACGAAACTGAAATTGAGTTCCGCTTACCATCCACAAACAGATGGGCAAACCGAGAGAACAAATCAGTCCTTGGAAGATCTGTTCAGAGCATGTGTGTTGGATGACAGAGGAAACTGGGATGAGGTGTTGCCATTGATTGAGTTCACTTACAACAATAGCTTTCACGCAAGTATTGGAATGGCATCCTATGAGGCTTTATATGGACGCAAGTGTCAGACGCCTTTATGCTGGTATAAGGACGGAGAAAGTATGATTGTTGGACCGGAGATGGTGGAACAGACTACAGAGAAAATCAAGAGGATACAAGAGAAAATGAAGATTTCACAGGATCGTCAGAAGAGTTATGCGGACAAGCGTCGCAGACCTTTGGAATTCGAGCATGGTGATCATGTATTTCGGAGGGTCACACCTACAACTGGTGTGGGTAGAGCCATTAAGTCAAGAAAGTTGACCCCGAAATTTATTGGACCATACCAGATCACTGCACGTATTGGACCATTGGCTTATCGGATCGCTTTACCTCCAATATTGTCCAATATTCACGACGTATTTCATGTGTCGCAGTTAAGGAAATACATTGCAGACCTGTCACATGTGATCGAGCCAGATACAATTCAGCTAAAGGATAACCTGTCATTTAAAGTATTCCCTGTAAGGATTGAAGACAAGAAGATTAAACAGTTGAGGAACAAGGAAGTCCCACTAGTCAAAGTGATTTGGAATCTGACTACTGGAGACGCGACTTGGGAACTGGAGAGTAAGATGAGGGAAAAATATCCTCAGTTGTTTATCGACATGTAGTTTCAAGGACGAAACTAATTTAAGGGGGGTGGTAATGTAAGACCCTTAATTTTTAATTAAAATTATGGAATTAATTTTAAGTGTATTTTGGGGATATTTGTAAAACATTTAATATATGTATGTTTTGAGTGAATATATATATATATATAAATATTTATTTTGGAAGATACATTAAGATTATTGGATTAAGAAAAAATTAATTTAATTACGAGTAATTAAATTAACGGACAGTTAATTAAGGGATTAGTGGCTAATTGCGACGAGATTGGTTAAGTGCTGAGGATCAGACAAGTGTCGGGTGAGGTGGCACCCACACAAGCCTATATATAGCAGTGAGAAGGATGGTGAAATCAGAACACCATTCCTCCTCCCTCACTGCCCTTATTGCATGTAACAGTACCCCTTTCCCTCCCATTCTGTTCTGCTTCCAGTTCACGATTTCAAAAGAAAACAGAGGGAGTTCCTCAAAAGTGCCATTAATTGGAAACCTATGCACCAAACCAGAAAACCCCCAGTACAAAAGTTGTTCCCCACATCATTACGGAGCTAGAGAACCCAGTTTCGTAGCAGCAAACGCAAGCGGGGTAAGGCCACCTTCCACTTTCTAGTTGCATTCTAGGACTGTAAATGTATGTTTGAGGGGTGGTTATATTTGAGTTTCTGTTTTGAAAAAGAAACTGTTTTGCATGAGATTTTTAAGATGAAAGAAAATGCATTTTGTTGAGGATTTAAATAATCTGTGATGTTGCTATTTTGCTTATACAACATGTCTGTTTTGGTTGTGTGGAAAAGCTGAAAAAAATGTCTTGCATGTTATTTTGAAGTTGATCAAAATGAATGTTGAGAAAACTGTGTGCATGTTGTTTTAAATCCTGAAAATTTCATTCTGTGATCTTTGATGATATGTGAAATACAACATTGTTGTTCTGCTTGTGTGAGAAAGCTGGAATATGCTTTACATGTTGTGTTGGTTGTGTAAGCATACTGGAGTATACCATGCATGTTGTTTTGGAGGTGCATGTTCTGGTTCTGGATGACTCTGATGTTGATCATTCTATTTCTGTTTCTGATGATTCTGGTGTTGATCATTCTATTTCTGCTTCTGATGATTCTGGTGGTGACTATTCTGTTTCTGTTTCTGGATGTTCTGGTGTTGATGATTCTGCTTCTGTTTCTATTTTGAGTGATTCTAGTGATGTTGATGTTTTCAAAAGAAAAGGGATTTTAAATGATGAAAGTGTTTTATGGAAAAGTGCTGAATCTATTTTGATGTTTGGTTGTTTTTTTTAAAAGAAACAGTTTGAAATGTGTTGAAGTCTCAGGAAAAATTTCACTGGTTTTCGAAGGTGTATTCGAATACAACATGTGTGTATTCGAATACAACCTGCCAAGCTTCTGTTTTACTTAAGTTTTCAAACTTGTATTCGAATACGAGCCCCTGTATTCGAATACAGAGGGAGGATTATTGCTTCTGACTTAGCATCTGTATTCGACTACGACCATGTCGTATTCGAATACATAAGTGAAATTTTAACACTGTATTCGCATCATTATTCGACTACAGGCATGCTGTATTCGAATACAGAATGCAGATTTTCATTAGTTTCAGCTTCTGTATTCGAATACAAGAGATCTGTATTCGAATACAGATTCGGGTTTTTCCAGAAACTCAGTTTTTAGCTTCTGTATTCGAATACAGATTCGTGTTTTCCAGAAAATCAAGTTTTAAACACTGTCATGTGAATTTTAAAGTGTTGGGAAATATTGAGAAGGGTTAAAATGATTTAAAATGGAGCCTTTGAAATAGTTTTGAAGAGGAGAGGATGATGTTTTGGAAACCTTTAATGACGTGGGAGGAAATGCTGAACTTTCAATGTTTTGTCTTCTGTATTCGACTACAGGCATGTTGTATTCGAATACAGAATGTTAAAATTGCAGTTTCATGCTTCTGTATTTGAATATAAGGAATCTGTATTCGAATACAGATTCGGGTTTTCAGAAATTCCAAGTTTTTCAACATTGTTTACGAACCCTAAGTGTTGGGGAGTATTGGGAAGGTTTATGATGAATTAAAATGGAACTTTTGTGATAGTTTGAAGTGGGGGGTGATGAAGTTTTTGAGACTTTACTGATGTAGTCGAAAAATACTGATTTTTACACTGGGACAGCCTCTGTATTCGATGCAAGAAGTTTGTATTCGAATACAGAGTGTAATTCTGCACTGTTTTTTGCCACTGTATTCGAATACAGAGAGGCTGTATTCGAATACAGCTTCGTATTTTCCAGAAATCTCAGTTTTAAACACTGTTTTATGAATTTTAAGAGTTTGGGAAACATTGGAAAGACTTAAGATAAGTAAGAATGGAATTTAGAGATAATGCAAAGTGTTAATGATTACTTGACTGTTTAATCATGATTGTGATGATGATAATATTGATTGTGTTGAGATGTTTTGAAAGATGATGGAAAGGTTGAATTGTCCTGATAATGCATACTATTTCAGTGAAGAGAAAACACTGCATATTCATACATTGCATAGTCAAGTGGTACCCGCGATGGGCCACAGAGTAATGCGCAACCACGTGCTGATCTGTTGAGCGATTGCACGAGTGCTAGTCTGTTGAGCGACTGCACTAGGAACTGATCTGTTGAGCGATTGTACCTTGGTATATGTCAAACGTGCTGGTCTGTTGAGCGACTGCACGAGTGCTGGTCTGTTGAGCGACTGCACTGGTGCTGATCTGTTGAGCGATTGCACCCTGGTCTTGAGGGTCGTTAAAGTCGTACATATTTAAATTGTGCTGGTCTGTTGAGCGACTGCACCTTGGTGATTCCAAGAAATTGTATACATGAGCATATACATATTGCATCGGGGTGATTGATCGGTGGGTCACGATTTGGTTATATGATGATGGTTGGAAATTGATGTGTGTGAGTACTTTATAAAATCCGATTTTCTGATAAATGATTGTGATTGCTGAAGTGTTGGCTGTACCTACCACATATTTTCCATTTTAATTGATTGTTGTTTTGAAAAGGCATACATGTCACGAAATTTCAAAATGAGCATCTTTATTTTCATCATTGTTATACGATATGCCATGGATGTATGTGTTGCTATGCTATGTGCTTATTTGTTAATTTCGGTCGGTCACCCTTGCTATTATATTATGGAAATTGGGCTTTGCCCTCAGATGCCCCCAAAACCCATGCCACCCGTGGGACCCGAGACGACGAAAACGTCGCTCGACTTCATTGATTGTTCTGTGCCTACTGCTTGGGTTTACGAGCCCACCTCAAGCAGGGCTACATACACGGGGAGATTGAAAAGGACTTGTAGGACCAATGGAGTGGTGCATTACGTGGAGCACAGCTATGCGAGGATTAACTTTCCTTTGCATTCTCGCTTGATATTGGAGGCGCACGGAATTTTTGATGATGCGGAGAAGCCAGCTAGAGGGGTTGAGACGGAGGCCACCGTAGGAGTGGTGACTCCTAACCCAGTGATTGGTGGGAATGTACGTGATTCTGAGGTGGAAGAGAAGAACGGAGAGCCGAAGCCAGTAGCAGCTGATATTCCGGGTCCATCTAGGATCTCCAATGATTGTTATGAGATTCCGGCACCGCCGAAGCGATCGAGACTGTGCATCGATCTGACTTCGGAGGAGACTGACCCCTCTCTGTATGATGAGGAGGAGGAGGTCACATCGAGGCGAGCGGCGGAGTCGGATGAGACTTGTTTGGGATGCAGAGGAAATCCGTGCTACTGTAGCTTTAATGCATGATCGGTTAGATTTGATGTATAGGATTTTGAGCTGGAAAAATGTAATTTGTTTATTTTGGAAATTATTGTACTACTTTTCCCGCTAAACAATTCCGCACTCTAATATTTTCAATTGGAATGTGATGACATTATTATGTTGTGAAAATGTCTTAATGTTTATTATTAAATTTCCAGAATTAAGTACTTAGTGATAATACGATGAAGTTATTATGTTCATCGATTAATCGACAACGTACTATTTTTAAGAAACGGATTAAAAGAAACTTTTTATTTTAATTCTTTTGAATTAAATCTGGAAAATTCTTTTACTTAATTTTTTTTTTAAAAAAAAAATACACTCGCGCTGTGTTTTAAACTTGGGGTGTTACATGTATCTTCTGGTCAAGAAAATAAAGTTTGCAAACTTCTTAAATCATTATATGGTTTAAAATAAGCACCAAAACAATGACATGAAAAATTTAATCAAGTTTTGAGTAGTGATGGATTCTCATCAATTGAAGTTGATAAATGGGTGTACCCTATGAATGATGAATGTGTGATTATATGTTTATATTTTGATGACATGCTCATTTTTGGTACTTGTATTGATACTGTAATTAGAATCAAGTCTTTCTTGCTTCTAAATTTGATATGAAAGACATGAGTGAAACAAATGTTATTTTGGGAGTTAAAATCATAAGGAAGGATGATAATATAATACTATCTCAAGAACATTATGTTGAGAAACTTCTTAAATAATTTGATCATTTTGACTCTAAGTCTGTGAGCACCCTTTTTGATCAAACTCAATTTTCCCAAATTATTGGGAGCTTACATCATTTAATGATCTTTTCTCGGCTTGGTATTGCATATGCAATAAGTAGATAGGGTATACATACACATAGCCCTTATTAGGATCACTGGGAAGCAATTGCTAGAGTTACGAAATATTTGAGGTACCATGAATTATAGTATTGAGTATAGTTGATTTTCTGCTGAGACAAAATTCACTAGTGGTTATGTATTTGTACTCAGAGGAGGTACGGTTGCATGGAGATCAGTCAAATTATCTATAATTGCTAGATCAACTATGGAATCAGAGTTTATAGCTCTGGAACTGGCTGGTAGTGAGACAGAGTGGCTATGAAATCTCTTAGCTAATAGAATAAAACCAACTCCATCGGTGTCAATGCATTATGATTGCAAATCAGCCATAGTTTTGGCAAAGAAAAAATCGTTCAATGGTAAAAATAGACATATTCAATTGAGACATAATGTAGTAAAACATCTATTAAAGGATGGAATAATATCAATCGATTATGTGAAGTTAGAAGTAGACTTAGATGATTCTCTAACAAAGCCCCTGGGGATGAAAGTAATTTGTGACACATCGAGGGGAATGAGACTTAAACTAATCAAAATTAACAAGTGAGGGAAACCCAACCTTTGTGATTGGAGATCCCATAAAAAATGTTCATATAGGTAAGAACAAGTCACTTGTCAGTTTTGCTGGCATAAAAAGAAAATTAAGTAATTTTTGTTTTTGTCCTCTTCCTATGGTGTGAATGAGAAAGTGCTAGATATTGCATTATAGAGATGATAAACTTATATAGTTTTAATGATTTTTTATATCTGTTATGGGTGGTGTATGATTTGCAGCATACATTTCATGAAATCACCTATTTGAGTGTCAAGTGGGGCCGCTTGTATGAGATTTTGGCGAAATCTCTGCAGCACTCATGAAAGACCAAGCACGCACATGACCTATTAGCGAACAACAGCGTCAACAACAAGAATTGCAAGGGTGTAATGTGAGTGGTAGACTGCTAATATAAATCAAGTGTTATTGATTCATATAGCTTGTTATACCAATTTCATTATGTGTTAAGTACTATCACTCTAACACTGGTTCATATAGCTTGCTACACCAATTTGATGCATTACGTCCAAGATGTTTACCTAAGAAATTTTATCTGTCTTTTGTTTTTAATTTTTGTTTTTTTTTAAACAAACAAGGAATTGTTGTGTTTTTAGAGTTATTTAAAAATATTATGTTCCTTTTAGTTCAACGCTGGAGAGACTTATTATTTTATTAAAATAATATTCAAAGAGATATTTTTGTTTATCGGTCAAGAATACTCCATTTTAGCACATTTCACGCATGTTTTTGATTTTATAACCTTAAACTGTGGAGTTCCTATTTTTACTAGGTTAAAGACTTATTCTACTCTCAATTGTATTGTTATCAACTTGTTTGTCTATTAATCAAGCAAGGTGGGTAACGATTTCGAAAAGAAAAAACATCATTTCTCAAAATTATATAAAGAAAAACTCCTCCTTTCTTTTTAAAACCAGATATTAAAAATCTTGGGTTTTTCATCTTCATGAGAGAACAATTATTTTTGCTAGTTCTGTGTCCTCGCTTAAGTTGAGAAGAGTATGTTAAATTCTGGGGATTTGCGCATTACGCGGATAAATCCTTGATGACAGCGAGTTCAACGCGTCTCAGACTTCGGCGTTTATTATTTGCATATCATCATATCATATAGTGAGTTTGCAACAAGTTCAATTTGCAGATGGCAGACAATCAATCCGTGGACAGCAGCAATGTGTTCATTTAGTAGACGGCAGCAGCAATGTGTTCATTTAGTAGACGGCAGCAGCACAATCAATCTCAGAAATTCAATCGAGGTTGTGACGTCTCATTACAAACATCGACAAGAGCAAATCGGATCAACGTTTGTTATCGCAGAAGTAAATTTTTGGAAAACATCCTTTTCACATGATTCCTTTACAAATTAGATCAGCGTTTGTTACAATAGAAAAGAAAAAAAAACTAACGAGGAATGTCCATCCTTTTCACAAGACTCCTTCTTAACATATATAAAAGAAAATTCGATCGATGACCTCAACAAAAATTTATTCAAAATTCGCTGATTGGATTTGGTATATAATTTGAAAAGTGAAGTATTTTAGATTTTTTTTTACAAGGGATACTGAAAAAAAGAGTTAAAGATGTACTATATAAAATAAATATGATTTGGACACAACTACTGTTATACCGTGTATCAGTGACATTTTATCCTTTACCATCCCTAATTAAACACTATTGACAAAAGCTTAAATTAATTTTTTTAAGATACCATAACAAAATTTTATGGGCCACCATTTTTTTAACACAACATCTTGAATAAAGTTGAGAAAAATGCTCGGATAACATCCAATGTAATGTATAATATGTAAAGTCAAAGCTCAGCTTCAAAATGGTTTCTCACTAGAAACACATTTCTTAGTTTCACTTCATGGGAAAATACGGTACGACATTCAGAATTCTAGGACCATTTCAAACATTCTCAATCCCATTCTTGCAAGAACAAAATAATTTGTGTAAAAGCTTTCAGTCTTTCCTTAAGTTCATGTATTCGTGATGAATGCCACTAGCATTTAGAATGACAATTTCAAAGTTATCTCCCTACAAGAACATAAATCCACATAAAGTTAAAAATTTATCATAATATCAAATGACAATAAAGTACGTAAAATACATTATGAGTAAAACAACATTTCAGTCTATAAAATTTGAAGAGTCAAATATTTCAAGCAAAGCACTAATTAAAGAACGGTTTAAACATGTTTTTTTATCACCACAAATATACCACTTTTTGGTTTTAATCCTTATAAATGTTTTTGTTTGTTATTTTATCCTTTGTAAATATGCAACTTTTTACGTTTTATTTTTATTGTTTTGTTTTAGTCTCTACAAAATTTGTTCATATTGGAATTAATTTCTAGTTCTTATGTAGCCTATATTGGAGGGACTAAAAATCAAACATATTTTACGGAGAATAAAACAAAACAACACTGACCAAAAGCAAAAAAAAAAAAAAATTTGCCCCTATATTCTAATGTGTAGTTGAAACACATGGTTTGACAATATTTTGCCCCTATATTCTCTCATTCAACACTAATGAAAAAAAATTATATTCAATAATTCATGGATCTTAAAAATGCACATTGAACTAATTTAGATTGTTGTTATATTGCAAAGTAAATTTTTAAAGAGAAAATAGGTAATGTAGTATAAACAAGTTTTACATTGACGTCCAATAAGATTTGAAGAGTGTGGTGGTTATTTTTAACAAACAGTTATAAAATATGTTTATATCGCCAGACTAAGGGTTGTGATTGGATTACGGTGTAAAACTATTTTACATTGTGAATGCATAACCATTAAGCTCTTTTTCAAAAAACAATGAAAGCACTGATAGGTACCAAGAAATGAGTAAACAAAAAACACTAAAATATTGTATCAAAAAGGATGTACCAATTGATATGTAGGAAATGAGTAAGATGGAGCCCTGGAGATACTATCTCTGTATCAAGGTAATAATAGGTCCTGGGTACTGAAACACACCTGACTGTAAATCCAACCTTCCTCTAAATCCCTCTCCCCCATCATATATATCCCCTTCAGCTCAATTACACACCCTACTGCCAACTCAGCAGTTAGTTACGCAAAAAATAGTAGAAGAAATCAAGCTCAAAATTCTAAATTCGTCTTACTTCAAAGAGAGAAACACTTGTTCGAATGAAAAAAAATTTCTAAATGTTTTTCTTAGAGCGTGATAGTCATGTTTTTAATCAGCTTGTTAGAAGCAACTACTCAAGTTCCAAACCTTTGTATTGAAACATGATAGTGATGTTAGTGAACCTTCAACAATCTGGGGTTGTCAGATTGTGTGGAAAAGACTTGGTTTGTAATTTCAAGGTGTGTATGTTCCTAAAAAGTCTAGGTTTGTAGGCTATTTAAGAATACTAGCTTGGAGGGTCAGGTGCTTTGTAATTCAAGTTGTCGAATTAGTGGATTAAATCATTATGAGTGAAGGGACTAGATGTAGCAAAGTTAGTGGTGAACCAAGATAAATTACTTATGTCACTTTATTCTTGCACTCCTTGAATTTGTTATTGCTTATACTCCAAGTAAATCATCATGTCTGAACAAGTTTAATCAAATAATGAAAAAGTTATAAACTTAGTCAAACACAATTCAACTCACCTTCTCGGGTTTTTACCTTCAGTTCGTCTATTATGTGCATTAGTCTCAATAGATTAGGAGTTTGGTCATTTTTGTCTTTACTCGTTTATTCATATCCATTTTGTTTCATACCCAATAAAGTTCTTCCAATAACCACAATAGTCTCAATGGTTTAAAATTTGGTGTATTTTAGTCTTCTCCCAACTTATTCTAATCGACTTCCAATAAGTGCATTAGACTCAATAAATTAAGATTTTGATCACTTTCGTCTTTACTAGGCATATTCTCATCCATTTTGGTTCTTAGTCCCCATAGTTCGTTTAATAATTGCATTAGTTTTATTGAATAAAGATTTTTGTCATTTTAGTCTTCACTCGTCTAATTCTTATTCATTTTAGTTCTTAGCCAATGTAGTTTTTCCAATAACTGTGTTAGTCTCAATGGATTAAGATTTCGGTCATTTTTGTATTCACTCGACGTGTTCTAATCCTCTTGGGTTCTTAGCCAATGTAGTTCATCCAATAAGTTCAAAAATCTCAATGTATTAAGGTTTTAGTCATTTTGGTTTATTTCTCGGCTTATTCTAATCCATTTTGGTTCTTAGCCAATGTAGTTCTTCCAATAAGGGCATTAGTCTCAATGCATTATGATTTCAGTAATTTTTGTCTTTACTAGGCATATTCTAATTCACTTTGGTTCTTAGTCACTATAGTTCGTTTAATAATTGCATTAGTCTCATTGAACAAAAAATTTTGTCATTTTGATCTTTAATAGGCATATTCTAATCCATTTTGGTTCTTGGCCATTATAGTTCGTCTAATAAGTGCATTAGTCTCAATCGATTAAGATTTTGGATGTTTAAGTATTCATTTGGCTTGTTCTAATAAGTTTTAGTTCTTAGCTCATGTAATTCATCCAATGCATACATTAATCTCGATGGATTAAGATTTGTTCATTTTTGTATTTACAAGACTTATTCTCATCCATTTTGGTTCTTTTCCAATGTAGTTCATCCAATAAGTGGGTCAATCTCAATGGACTAGATTTTTTGTCATTTTTTCCTTTACAAGTCTTATTTTAAACCATTTTGGTTCTTAGCCAATGTTGTTCGTCTAATAAGTGTATTAG
>JBBPBO010001985.1:49518428-49744977 GCA_037974295.1 Cicer cuneatum | reverse complement strand
AAAAAAAAAAAAAAATTTGCCCCTATATTCTAATGTGTAGTTGAAACACATGGTTTGACAATATTTTGCCCCTATATTCTCTCATTCAACACTAATGAAAAAAAATTATATTCAATAATTCATGGATCTTAAAAATGCACATTGAACTAATTTAGATTGTTGTTATATTGCAAAGTAAATTTTTAAAGAGAAAATAGGTAATGTAGTATAAACAAGTTTTACATTGACGTCCAATAAGATTTGAAGAGTGTGGTGGTTATTTTTAACAAACAGTTATAAAATATGTTTATATCGCCAGACTAAGGGTTGTGATTGGATTACGGTGTAAAACTATTTTACATTGTGAATGCATAACCATTAAGCTCTTTTTCAAAAAACAATGAAAGCACTGATAGGTACCAAGAAATGAGTAAACAAAAAACACTAAAATATTGTATCAAAAAGGATGTACCAATTGATATGTAGGAAATGAGTAAGATGGAGCCCTGGAGATACTATCTCTGTATCAAGGTAATAATAGGTCCTGGGTACTGAAACACACCTGACTGTAAATCCAACCTTCCTCTAAATCCCTCTCCCCCATCATATATATCCCCTTCAGCTCAATTACACACCCTACTGCCAACTCAGCAGTTAGTTACGCAAAAAATAGTAGAAGAAATCAAGCTCAAAATTCTAAATTCGTCTTACTTCAAAGAGAGAAACACTTGTTCGAATGAAAAAAAATTTCTAAATGTTTTTCTTAGAGCGTGATAGTCATGTTTTTAATCAGCTTGTTAGAAGCAACTACTCAAGTTCCAAACCTTTGTATTGAAACATGATAGTGATGTTAGTGAACCTTCAACAATCTGGGGTTGTCAGATTGTGTGGAAAAGACTTGGTTTGTAATTTCAAGGTGTGTATGTTCCTAAAAAGTCTAGGTTTGTAGGCTATTTAAGAATACTAGCTTGGAGGGTCAGGTGCTTTGTAATTCAAGTTGTCGAATTAGTGGATTAAATCATTATGAGTGAAGGGACTAGATGTAGCAAAGTTAGTGGTGAACCAAGATAAATTACTTATGTCACTTTATTCTTGCACTCCTTGAATTTGTTATTGCTTATACTCCAAGTAAATCATCATGTCTGAACAAGTTTAATCAAATAATGAAAAAGTTATAAACTTAGTCAAACACAATTCAACTCACCTTCTCGGGTTTTTACCTTCAGTTCGTCTATTATGTGCATTAGTCTCAATAGATTAGGAGTTTGGTCATTTTTGTCTTTACTCGTTTATTCATATCCATTTTGTTTCATACCCAATAAAGTTCTTCCAATAACCACAATAGTCTCAATGGTTTAAAATTTGGTGTATTTTAGTCTTCTCCCAACTTATTCTAATCGACTTCCAATAAGTGCATTAGACTCAATAAATTAAGATTTTGATCACTTTCGTCTTTACTAGGCATATTCTCATCCATTTTGGTTCTTAGTCCCCATAGTTCGTTTAATAATTGCATTAGTTTTATTGAATAAAGATTTTTGTCATTTTAGTCTTCACTCGTCTAATTCTTATTCATTTTAGTTCTTAGCCAATGTAGTTTTTCCAATAACTGTGTTAGTCTCAATGGATTAAGATTTCGGTCATTTTTGTATTCACTCGACGTGTTCTAATCCTCTTGGGTTCTTAGCCAATGTAGTTCATCCAATAAGTTCAAAAATCTCAATGTATTAAGGTTTTAGTCATTTTGGTTTATTTCTCGGCTTATTCTAATCCATTTTGGTTCTTAGCCAATGTAGTTCTTCCAATAAGGGCATTAGTCTCAATGCATTATGATTTCAGTAATTTTTGTCTTTACTAGGCATATTCTAATTCACTTTGGTTCTTAGTCACTATAGTTCGTTTAATAATTGCATTAGTCTCATTGAACAAAAAATTTTGTCATTTTGATCTTTAATAGGCATATTCTAATCCATTTTGGTTCTTGGCCATTATAGTTCGTCTAATAAGTGCATTAGTCTCAATCGATTAAGATTTTGGATGTTTAAGTATTCATTTGGCTTGTTCTAATAAGTTTTAGTTCTTAGCTCATGTAATTCATCCAATGCATACATTAATCTCGATGGATTAAGATTTGTTCATTTTTGTATTTACAAGACTTATTCTCATCCATTTTGGTTCTTTTCCAATGTAGTTCATCCAATAAGTGGGTCAATCTCAATGGACTAGATTTTTTGTCATTTTTTCCTTTACAAGTCTTATTTTAAACCATTTTGGTTCTTAGCCAATGTTGTTCGTCTAATAAGTGTATTAGTCTCAATGGATATTTTGGGCATTTTGCTCTTCACCTAGTGTATTCTAATCCATTTTGGTTCTTAACCAATGTAGTTCTTCCAATACATGCATTAGTCTCAAGGGATAAATATTTTGGTCATTTTTGTCTTTAGTAGGCTTACTTTAATCAATTTTTGGTTCTTAGCCAATATGGATCATCCAATAAGTGCATTATTCTCAAAGGATTACGATTTGGGAATATTGGGCTTTACTAGTCTTATTCATATCCATTTTTTAACTTAGTCAATGCAGTTCGTTTAATAAGTGCATTAGTCTCATGGGATATATATTGGTCATTTTGGTTTTCACTCGGTTTATTCTAAAATATCTTGTTTCTTACCTAATATAGTTCTTCCATTAACCACAATAGTCTTAATCGATTAAGATTTTGTGCAATTTTGTCTTCACTCGGCTTGTTTTAATCCATTTTGGTTCTTAGCTAATAATGTTCATCCAACAAGGGCATTAGTTTCAATAGATTAAGATTTATGTCATTTTCTTTTTTACCAGGATTATTCGAATGCATTTTAGTTCTTTTTCGATGTAGTCCGTCTAATAAGTGCATTAGTCTTAATGGATTAAGATTTTTGTCATTTTAGTCTTCACCTGGCTTATTCTAATCCATTGTGGTTTTTAGCCAATGCAGTTCTTCCAATAAGTTCATTAGTCTCAATGGATAAAGATTTTGGTCATTTTTGTCTTTACTAGGTTTACTCTAATCTATTGTAGTTCTTAACAAAGTAGTTCGTCTAATAAGTACATTACCCTCAACTAACAAAAAAATTGGTCATTTTTGTGTTCACTTAGCTTATTCTAATACATTTTGGTTCTAAACAAATGTAATTCATCCAATAAGTGCATTAGTTTCAATGGATTAGAATTTTGTTCATTTTTGTCTTTGTAAGACTTGTTCTAATCCATTTTTGTTCTTTGCCAATGTAGTTCGTCTAATATGTGCATTAGTCTCAATGGATTAGGAGTTTTGTAATTTTTGTCTTTACTCGGGTTATTCATATCCATTTTGTTTCTTAGCCAATAAAGTTCTCCCAATAACCACAACAATCCCAATGGTTTAAAATTTGGTGCATTTTAGTCTTCACTCGGCTTACTCTAATCCACTTTACTTCTTCGCCAATGTAGTTTATCCAATAAGTACATTAGACTCAATGGATTAAGATTTTGGTCATTTTGGTATTTACTAGCCATATTCACATCAATTTTGGTTCTTTGTAACCATAGTTCATTTCATAAGTGTATGAGTCTCACTTGATAATTTTTTTTATCATTTTTGTGTTTACTCGTCTCATTTTATCTGTTATACTTCTTAAGCGGTGTAGTTCATCCCATAAGTGCATTAGTCTTAATGGATTCAGATTTTGGTCATTTTTGTTTTCCCTCGACTTGTTCTAATACTCTTTAGTTCTTAGCCATATTGTTCATCCAATAAGTTCATAAAACCCAATGGATTACGATTTTGGTCATTTTGGTCTTAACTTGGCTTATTCTAATCCATTTTTGTTCTTAGCCAATGTAGTTCTTTCAATAATGGAATTAGTCTCAATGCATTCAGATTTTGGTCATTTTGGTGTTTACTATGCTTATTATAATCCATTTAGGTTCTAAGCCATTATAGTTCATCTAATAAGTGCATTAGTGTCAATGGATTAAGAGTTTGATAATTTTTGTCTTTTCTCGTCTTATTCTAATCAATTTTGTTTCTTAGAGAATAAAGTACTTCAAATAACCACAATAGTCTCAATGGATTAAAATTTGCATTTTAGTCTTCACTCGGCTTATTCTAATCCACTTTCGTTTATAGTCAATGTAGTTTATCTAATAACTGCATTAGTCTTAATCAATTAAGATTTTTGTCTTTTTTGTGTTCACTCAGCTTATTCTAATTTATTTTGGTTCTAAACCAATGTAGTTCTTGCAATAAGTGCATTAGCCTCAATGGAAAACGATTTTGGTCATTTTTATCTTTACTAGGTTTATTCTAATCCATTTTGGTTCTAAGCCAATGTAAATCGTCTAATAAGTGCATTGGCCTCAATGGATTATGATTTTTGTTATTTTTGTCTCCACACGTTTTTTTTAATCCATTTTGGTTCTTAGCCAATATAGTTCGTCCAATAAGTTTATTAGTCTCACTGGATAAATATTTTGGTCAATTTTCTCTTTACTAGGTTTACTCTATGCTATTTTAGTTCTTAGCCAATGTAGTTCGTCTAATAAGTGCACCAGCCTCAATCGATTAAGATTTTGGTCATTTATGTTGACTAAGCTTTTTCTAATCCACTTTGGTTCGAAACCAATGTAGTTCTTCCATTTAGTGCATTAGTCTCAATGGATAAAGATATTGGATATTTTTGTCTTTACTAGGTTTACTCTAATCAATATTTGTTCTTAGTCAGTGTAGGTCGTCCAATAAGTGCATTAGTCTCAATGATTTAGATTTTGGGTTTTTTTTTAATATTTACTCAGTTTATTCTAATCCGTTTTGGTTCTTAGCCGATGTAGTTCTTCCAATAAGTGTATTAGTCTTAATGGATAAATAATTTGGTCATTATTGTCTTTTCTAGACTTACTCTAATCCATTTTTGGTTCTTAGCCAATGTATTTCGTCTAACAAGTGCATTACTCTCAATCCACTAAGATTTTGGTCATTTTGTTGTTCACCCAACTCATTCTAATTTATTTTGGTTCTTAGCCAATGTAGTTCATCCAATAAGTGCATTATTCTCAATGGATTAAGATTTTTGTCATTTTGGCCTTTGCTATGCTTATCTAATTCATTTTGTTTCGTAGTCAATGTAGTTTGTCTAACAAGTTCATTGGTCTATCTAGATAATGATTTTGGGCATTTTGGTCTTCACTCGACTTATTCTATTCCATTTTGGTTCTTTGCCAATTTAGTTCTTCCAATAAGTGCATTAGTCTCAATGGAATACGATTTTTATCATTTTTGTCTTCAATTGGCTTATTCTAATCAATTTTGGATTTTAGCCAATTTAGTTCATCCGATAAGCGCATTAGTCTTAATGGATTAAGATTTTTGTCATTGTTGTCTTTTTCAAGCTTATTCTAATCCATTTTGGTCCTTAGTCGACGTAGTTTGTCTAATAAGTACATTAGTCTACTTAGTTAAGATTTTGATCATTTTGGTCTTCACCCGGCATATTAATCCATTTTTGTTCTTAGCCAATACAGTTCTTACAATAACCACAATAGTGTAATTGGAATAAGATTCGGGGCATTTTAGTATTTCCTCGACTAGTTCTAATCCATTTTGGTTCTTAGCCAAAATAGTTCATTTAATAAGTGCATTAGTCTAAATGGATGAAGATTTTGGTCATTTTTATGTTTTGTATGTTTATTCTAATCCATTTTGGTTCTTAGCCAGTGTAGTTCGTCGAATAAGTGCTTGGATAAATATTTTGGTCATTTTGGTCTTCACTCGGCTTATTCTTATCCATTTTGGTTTTAAACCAATATAGCTCTTCCAATAACCACAACATTCTCAATGGAATAAAATATGATGCATTTTAGTCTTCACTCGGCTTGTTCTAATCCATTTTTTTCTTAGCCAATGTAGTTCATTCTATAAGTGCATTAGTTCAAATGGATTACGATTTTGGCCATTTTGGTCTTTTTTTAGGCTTATTCTAATCCTTTTTGGTTCATAGTCAATGTAGTTCATTTAATAAGTGCATTAGTCTACTTGAATAAAGATTTTGGTCATCACTCGGCTTATTCTAACCCATTTTTGTTCTTAGCTAATATAGTTCTTCTAATAACCGCTTTAGTCTACTTGAATAAAGATTTTGGTCATCACTCGACTTATTCTGGTGACGTCATCCTCTAATTTTTGCATTCTTCTTCGAAGTCAATTATGTTATTTTCATAAAATACTTTTGTTAACATCAAAACTTTAAGTGTAAGAACCAACTTGGTTCCAACAATCTCCCCCTTTTTGATGATGACAAAACTTGTATTTTTGATAACAAATTTTCTTTCTTTGACTCCCCCTAAGACTAAGCTTCACTTTATATTTTTATTCCCCCTAAGTCTAATGCCCCAGATTATATCTTCTCTTTATCAAATATATCTTCTCTCCCTTTTTTCATAAGACAAAAAAGAATGAATGAGATCCTCTGTTTTTCTTGATGAAATCAAACCTATCTTCAGGTAGTGGTTTGGTGAATATACCAGTCCATTGGTGGTCAGTATCTACAAACTGAATATTGAGTACCACTTTTTGAACAAAGTCTCTGATGAAGTGATGTTTGATCTCTATGTGTGTTAGCTCTGGAATGAAGTATAGGGTTTTTGGTTAGATTGATGGTCGAAGTGTTGTCACAATATAAGGGAATGTTGGTTTCCATGATTTTTTAGTCTTCCAGCTGATATTTCATCCAAATGAGTTGAGAACTGTAAACAGCTGCTGAAATGTATTCAGCCTCTATTGTTGACATGGTAATTGTGTTTTGTCTCTTACTTGACCAGGATAATAAATTTTGACCTAAAAAGGTGCAGTTTCCACTTGTGCTCTTTCCCTCAAGTTTGTCTCCCGCATAGTTAGAGTCATAGTATCCACTAAGTTTGTATGTAGGAGTTTTCTTGTAGAACAAGGTAAGGTTGGTAGTGCCTATTAGGTGTCTAAGGATTCTCTTAACAGCAGTTAAATGGGATTCCCTAGGGTCAGATTGAAATCTTGCACATACACATACACAAACACTAAACATGATGTCAGGTTTAGAAGCAATAAGATAAAGTAGAGATCCTGTCATACCTCTATAGGTTTTTTGATCAACTTTCTGGCTTGAATCATCCTTTTCAAGTGTGCAGGTATGGTGCATTGGGGTAGCCATAGGTTTGCAATCACTCATCTTAAACTTCTTGAGAAGCTCTTTTGTATATTTCGTTTGATGAATGTATATACCTATTTGACTTTGTTGAATTTGTATCCCTAGGAAAAACTTAAGTTCTCCCATCATACTCATTTGAAATTAATGTTGCATCAATTTAGAAAATTCTTGGCAAAGAGTGCCATTAGTAGATCCAAAAATGATATCATCAACATAAACTTGAATAATAAGAATATCATTTTCTATTGATTTTCTAAAAGTGTATTGTCTACTTGTCGTCTATCAAAGTTATTTATAAGCAAGAAGTTACTAAGTCTATCATACCATGCCCTAGGTGGTTGTTTTAAACCATACAAAAAATTTTGAAGTTTAAAAACATGATTTGGAAATTCAGAACTTTCAAAAACTGAGGTTGTTTAACATAGACTTCTTCATTTATATAACCATTTAGAAAATCACTTTTAACATCCATTTGAAATAATGCAATGTTATTATTTGCAGCAAAGGAAAGTAGGATACGAATAGCTTCTAACCTGGCCACTGGAGCAAATGTCTCAGTGTAATCAATGCCTTCTTGCTGACTGTAGCCTTGTGCAACAAGTCTTGCCTTGTTTCTGACCACTTCACCTTTTTCATTTAGCTTGTTTCTGAAAACCCATTGGTTCCAATAATGTCCTTCTCTGATCTTGGTACTAGATCCCAAACATCATTCCTCTCAAATTCATTTAACTCTTCTTGTATTGCAAGAATTCATCCATCTTCTGTCAATGCTTCATCAACCGAGGTAGGCTCAATAGATGAGAGTAAGCCAAACAAACTGGTGTCTTTAAGCGATGATCTGGTCCATAAAGGATCACTTGCACTTCCAATGATTAGAGTTTCAGGATGAGATGACTTGTACTTCCATCCACATCTTCCTTCTGACTTATCTTCATATTCGTCATTTGAAGATTTGCCATGTTCTTCTGATTTGCTTGCATCCTCTACTTTTTCAAGTTGTTCTGGTTTGTCTGCATCAGCTTCCTTTGATTCTGGTAAACCTGCACTATCATCATCTTGCTTTGGATTCCTCCTCAATATTAGTTTCCCTATTAAACACTCGATAAGCCTTGGATCTTTCAGAGTAGCCAATGAAGGTACACTTTTGAGATCGAGAATCAAATTTTCCAAGGTTATCTTTGGTGTTTAACATATAACAAGTACAACCAAATTGTTTAAAATAAGAGATGTTAGGATTTTTACCTTTCCACAATTCATTTGGTGTTTTATTCAATATGGATCTGATGCAGACTCTATTTTGAATGTAACATGCAGTATTAATTGCTTCAGCCCAAAAGTGTTTTGCAACATTCATATCATTTAACATGGTTTTGGCCATTTCTTGGAGTCATCTATTCTTTCTTTCTACAACTCCATTTTGTTGGGGTGTTCTAGGAGATGAAAAGTTGTGAGAGATTCCATTCCTCATCACAAAAAATTTCAAAGAATTTGTTCTCAAATTCTCCTCCATGATCACTTCTAATTGTTATAATTTTAAGACCTTTTTCATTCTTGGTTTGTTTGCAAAACGTGATAAACACTTCATGGGATTCATCCTTATTTCTAAAAGAATTTACCCATGTCCATCTAGTGTAATAATCTACTATAACAAAACCATATTTCTTTCCACTTAGAGATGTTGTTTTCACTGGCCCAAATAAATCTATATGTAAGAGCTCAAGGGGCTTTGAGGTAAAGATTGAGTTTTTAGGGTTAAAGGAGTTTTTAGTTTGTTGTTTTCCCTTTTGACAAGCTTCACACATAATTTCAGTTTTGTAACTAAGCTTAGGTAGACCTCTCATCAGTTGAAGTTTATTCAGTTTTGAAACTAATCTAAGGTTTGCATGACATTAATCTTTTGTGCCAAATTAGTTTCTCTTCATTAACTGACATAAGACACTTAACCTTTTGTTTCTCTAGACTAAATAGATTTATCTTATCAAAATTGTTTTGCCTCTGACCTGTAAAGAGTACAGATCCATCCTTCTGACTAATTGCTTTGCATGAGTTTTGATTAAATATAATATTATATTATTATCACTTAACTTATTGATATTTAGTAAATTATGCTTAAGACCTTTAACTAACAAGACATCTTTAATAGAAGAAGAAGTACCATTACCAACTGTGCCGAGACCAATGATCTGACCTTTTTGCTTTCCTCTAAAAGTCACTATGCCTCCTTTGCTCAAGGATAGTTCTTGGAACATAGACTTTTCTCCTGTCATATGTCGCGAGCATCCACTGCCCAAGTACCATGATTGGTGTTGCAACTTGATTGCTGAGGACATCTGCAACAAAGATAATTTTGCTTTTAGGTACCCAAATCTAGTTGGGTCCTAGTTTGTTAGTCTTGAAAGGTTTCTTGTCTTTCCTTGATTTTATCATGGGACAAGACAATTTGGAGTAACCTTTCTTAGCACAAACAGCACACAAAACATCAGAGGAATTAGGTTTAGTTTCAATTACAGATTCTTCAAATCCTATACCTCTTTTACCATTGTTACTAACTCCATAAATCATACAAGCATATTTGCTTCTTTCCATACCATTAGCAAGAAAGTCTTGTAATACTTGTTCATGCATATCAGAATTACACATAGTAATTTCACATGATGTTGAACAAAGATTACTTTTTAGAGTTAGGTTTTCAGCCTTAAGTTCAGCACTCTCAGTTTTAAGAACTACATTTTTTGTTTTACATTCTTCATTTTGATTCTTTAAAAAATTGACTTCTTTGGTTAGAATTGTATTTTCTTTCCTAAGTGTTTTCAGTTTTAAAGACAATTTGTTATTGACATTTAAAATATCATTCATTGCAGTAATTAAATTAGATCGGGTGAATTTAGAAAATACCTCTTTCTCTTCATCTGATGATTTACTTCCAGAATCAGAGTCTGTGTTGGATCCAGAGGCAGTGTTGGTATGAGCCATCATAGCCAATTCTGCTTTTTCATCTTCTGATTCACTTCCAGAGTCAGAATTTGTGTTGGATCTAGAGGCAGAGTTGATGTGAGCCATCATAGCCAATTATGCTTCTTCATCTTCAGATTCACTTCTAGAGTTAGAATCTGTGTTGGATCCAGAGGCAGAGATGATGTGAGCCATCATAGAAAATTATGCTTCTTCATCATCAGAAGATTCATCATAATCATCCCATGTAGCCATCAGATTCTTCTTCTTTGGTCTGGAATCTTTCTTCTTGTGTTTCCCTTTCTCCATGTTTGTGCATTCTGACTTGATATGTCCAGGTTCATTGCATCCGTAACAGATGATACTTTTCTAATCATGTTCATCCTTTCCTTTGTTGGAGTGCTTGGAATACCTTTGGGGAAACTTCTTCTTTCTGTTGTGCCACATCTTTAGGACCTTTCTAGTTATGAAAGCAATCTCTTCTTCTTCTAGTTTCAAATTCTAATCATCAGAATCACTATCTTTTGATTCTGCTTCTGCTTTTAGAACTTTCTTCTGCTTGGATTTCAAGGATAGGGTTTTGTTCTTCTTCTTGGGCTCATCTTCTTCAAGCTCAATTTCATGTGATTTGAGGGAGCTGATTAATTCTTCCAGCTTTAGAGTATTCAGATCCTTTGCTTTCTGAATGGAAGTGATCTTTGGTCTCCACTTGGTTGGCAGGCTTCTAAGCATTTTCTTCACGTGATCAGCAGTAGTGTAACTCTTCTTGAGTACCTTTAATCCTGAGACCAGAGTCTAGAATCTGGAAAATATGGTTTCAATGTCTTCATCTTCTTCCATCTTGAACAACTCGTACTTCTTGACTAGGATGTTGGCTTTTGCTTCTTGAACTTGCTTGCTTCCTTCATAAGTCAGAGTCAGACTATCATAGATACTCTTTGTTGTCTCTTTATTAGTGCACTTGTCGAATTCTTTGAAGGTGATTGCATTTATCATGAACGTTCTGGATTTATGATGCATCTTGTACATCTTCTTCTTATCAGCATCCATATCCTTTATGGGAATTTCAACACCATCAGCATCCTCTAGAGCAGTATAGCCATCTTCCACCAAGCCCCAAAGTTTAGGATCTTGTGAAATAAAGAAACTTCCCAGCCTGTCTTTCCAGTACTCAACGTTCTCCATCAAACAGAGGTGGTCTGTTGACGTTTCCTCCAGCAGCTTCTTCACTGAATCCAGACATGTTGAACCCTTGGATCTTTTCTCAAACACTGTAAAGTGTTCAGCCTTGAGATCGAGCTCTGATGACAATTGAAGGTGCAAACACGAGAAGGGGGGTTGAATTGTGTTTGGCAAAGTTGAAATTTTGTTTTTGATGTTTTGATGAAGGTTGATGTAAATTACTCGATGAATAAAAAATCAGATTCAGCAGCAAATAAAAACAACATAGGTGTTTGGACACAAAGATTTATCCTGGTTCACCATTAACTTGGCTACATCCAGTCCGTTCATTCAGAAGGCTTTAATCCACTAATTCAAACACTTTGAATTACACAACATCTGACCCTCCAAGCTAGTCTTCCCAAAGAGTCTGACAACCCCAGACTTTTGAGGAACAATCAACACCTTGACCCAATCTGACAACTCCATATTGAAGAAGGAACTTACACCACCTTGACCCTACAAGCCAAGTCTTCTCCTACCAATCTAAAAACCCCAGATTAAACAAGGAACTTACACCACTATCAAGTTTAATACAAAGGGTTTGGAGCTTTGAGTAGTTGCTTCTGGAAAGCTGATTATTACAATTATTCTCTTGACTAGTTGCTTTTGGAAAGCTGATTATTACAATGATTCTCTTGACTAGTTGCTTCTGGAAAGCTGATTAATACGATGATTCTTTTGAGTAGTTGCTTCTGGAAATCTAATTATTACAATGACTCTCACACTCAAAAAAACACTTAGACAATATTTCTCTTTCACACAAGTGTTTCTCTCTTTTGAACTCTCAGATGACTTTGAACTTTAAGCATGAGTTCTTGTGATTGTCAATGATTTCTTCTACGGCCTAAAGCCTCCTTTTATATATGAGATATGGGCTTTGTCCAAGCTTAACTCCGAATTGTATCTTGCTCAGATTTCTTTTGAAAACACTTCAACCTGATTATGTTTCTTTTTAATTTCGAACCAAATCTTCTTTAACCTTTGATCAAACCTCCTTCCATTTTCCATCAGGTCTTCTTTGATTTTTGAATCAAATCTTCTTAAAACCTTGATCAGATCTCTTTCAAATTTGAATCAAGTCTTTTACGAATTTGAATCGCGTTTTAAGTATGGACCGTGTGTTCTTCTGATCTAGACCATGTTATCTTCTGGACCATGTCTTCTTCTAGACCATGTTTGCTTCTAATCTGGACCATGTATTCTTTTGGACCATGTTTCCTTCTGATCTGGACCATGAATGATGTAAGACCCTTAAATTTAATATTAATTTTGGAATTAATATTAAGTGTATTTTGGGAATATTGTAAAATATTTAATATATGTATGTTCGAGTGAATATATATATATAAATATTTATTTTGGATGAAGAATTAAAATTATTGGATGAAGACTAAATTAATTTAATTTCGAGTAATTAAATTAATTGGACCATTAATTAAGGATTAGTGGCTAATTGAAAAAGGATTAAGTGCTGAAAAATCCAGCTGGGAAATCCAGCATTATTTTATCATTGTTTTAAGGGATGTGGCACTCAAGTGAGCCTGTAAGTACACGTGAGGGGCTGGGCAGAAATCAGAACTCCATACCTCCCATACTGCATGTAATAGTGCTGCATGTAACAGTACTTTTCCCTTCCATCCTGTGTGCTGTTTTCTGCCTTCCCATTCCAGTCACGATTATAAAAGAAGAAGAGAGGGAAATCTTCAAAGTATCACTACTGGAATATCCAAACACTGAAACACCAAAACCCCAGTACAAAAGTTATTCCCCATACCATTACAGAGCTAAAGAACCCAGTTTCGTAGCAGCGAACTCAAGCTGCAGTTTCACCGGTTTTGGACGCGCAAACGGGAGCAGAATCAGAAACGAGAGGAATAGCAGAACACGCATCAAGGGTAAGGGCACCTTCCAACTTTCTAGTTGTATTAGGGCTGTAAATGCATGTTATTTCAGTTCTGTTTTGAAAGAAAAACATGTTTTCGAAATGACATCTTGAAAAATGAAGAAAATGCATTTTTGTTGATATGTGATGATTCTGTGATGGCTGTTGTTGGTTGAATGCATTAATGCTGTTTTACTTGTGTGAGAAAACTGAAGATGTCTTGCATGTTATTTTAAAGATGGTTAAAATACATGTTCATAAAACTGTTTTGAAAATAGTTTTAAAAATGTAAAAATGCATTCTGTTGGTGTTTTGCTGCTGTGTGATGATTTCTGTTTTGGTTGAAAACATTGGTCATGTTCTGATGATTGTAAAAGCTGAAATGCTATGCATGTTATTCTGATGTTTGAGGAAGCTGAAATGTTTTGCATGTTGTTCTGATTGTTTGAAAAGCTGAAATGCTATACACGTTATTCTGATGTTTTGAGAAAGCTGTGATGCTTGCATGTTTGTTCTGATGGTTTCAAAATCTGAATGATTCTGGTGAGTGAACATTCTGTTTTCTGGTTCTGGATGATTGGGGTGGATCCTGATTCCATTTCTATTTTGTGTGATTCTGGTGGTGTTGTTGATTTAAAGGAAAAAGGGATTTTAAATGAGGAAAGGGTTTTGAAAAAAGTGCAGAATCTGTTTGATGTTGGTTGTTTGTTTTTAAAAGAATCAGTTTTGAAAAGAGTTGAAACTTCAGGATTTTCACTGGTTTTCGAAGGTATATTCGAATACAACATGTGTGTATTCGACTACAACCTGTAAAATTTCTATTTTATTTAAGTTTTTCAAACTTGTATTCGACTACGAGCCCTGTAGTCGAATACAGAAGAAGAATTTCTGTTTCTGTTTCTGGTTCTAATGATCCTTGTGTGGATCATTCTGTTTCTGTTTCTGGTTCTGATGATCCTTGTGTGGATCATTATGTTTCTATTTCTGGTTCTGATGATCCTTGTGTGGATCATTCTGTTTCTGGTTCGGATGATCCTTGTGTGGATCATTCTGTTTCTGTTTCTGGTTCGGATGATCCTTGTGTGGATCATTCTGTTTCTGTTTCTGGTTCGGATGATCCTTGTGTGGATCATTCTGTTTCTGTTTCTGGTTCTGATGATCCTTGTGTGGATCATTCTGTTCTGTTTCTGGTGCTAATGATCGTTGTGTGGATCGTTCTGTGTCTATTTCTGCTTCTGATGGTTCTGATGTGAACCATTCTATTTCTGCTTCTGATGGTTCTGATGTGAACCATTCTATTTTTGCTTCTGATGGTTTTGATCTGAAACATTCTGTTTCTGCTTCTGATGGTTCTGATGTGAACCATTCTATTTCTGCTTCTGATGGTTCTGATCTGAAACATTCTGTTTCTGCTTCTGATGGTTCTGATGTTAACCATCTTCTGATGATTCTGATGTGAATCAGTCTGTTTCTACTTCTGATGGTTCTGATGTGAACCATTCTATTTCTGCTTCTGATGGTTCTAATCCGAATCATTTTGTTTCTGCTTCTGATGGTTCTGATGTTAACCATCTTCTGATGATGCTGATGTGAATCATTCTGTTTCTGCTTCTGATGGTTCTGATGTGAACCATTCTATTTCTGCTTCTGATGGTTCTGATCTGAAACATTCTGTTTCTGCTTCTGATGGTTCTGATGTTAACCATCTTTTGATGGTTCTGATGTGAATCATTCTGTTGTTTTTGCTTCTGGTGATTCTGGCATGAACCATTCTGTGCTTCTTCTGATCAATTCTGGATGAAGTCTGGGCGAAGTCTGGGTTATTCAAAATTCGACTGTCATGCCATGTTCTGGTCAAATTATCTTCTGGATTACTTCTTGCTTTTGACAACTTATGGCCTGGAACAACTCTCCACATGGCAGGCTTCACAATGGTTTGGTCCAAAGAATCTTCTGATATTTATTCCCTCTGATATAATCCATCAAAGATATCTTCTGGTCACCTCTGGACAAGTTTGGACTGTGTTGAAATTACACTGCCAGGCTATGCTCTGATCAGTATAACTTTTTGATTGCTTCTGATATTTGAATCATTCTTGCTTGGAGCAATTCATATTATGGTAGGCTTCCCTCTGGTGTTTTCCAGATGTTCTTCTGATTTTGTTTCTATTTGATATAAGCCTCCAAAGTTATCTTCTGGTCGGTTTTGGACATTCTGGTTTATCTTCTGATAATTCCAGAAATGCATCTTCTGTAAATTCAGAATGTATCCTCTGATACATTCATCTTCTGATGGTTCTGTGTGAATCATTCTGTTTTACTTTTGATGATTGTGATAATCATTTTGTTTCTGCTTCTGATGATACTGACAATCATTCTGTTTCTGCTTCTGATGATTCTGATATTGATCATCCTGTTTATGCTTCTGATGATTCTGATAATCATCTTGTTTCTGCTTCTGATTATTCTGATAGTCATTCTGTTTTGCTTCTGATGATTCTGGTGAGTCATTCTGTTTTGCTTCTGATGATTCTGGTGTGAGTCATTCTGTTTTGCTTCTGATGATTCTGGTGTGAGTCATTCTGTTTTGCTTTTGATGATTCTGGTGTGAGTCATTTTGTTTTGCTTCTGATGATTCTAGTGTGAGTCATTTTGTTTTGCTTCTGATGATTCTAGTGTGAGTCATTCTGTTTTGCTTCTGATGATTCTGGTGTGAGTCATTCTGTTTTGCTTCTGATGATTCTGATTCTGGTACTATTTCTGATGTTGATCAATGTGGTTCTGTTTTGATGTTGATCCTTCTGGTTCTGTTTCTGACGTTGATTATTCTGGTTCTGTTTTCTGATATTCTGATTCTTGTTCTGTTTCCGATGTTCTGAAGTTAATCATTCTGATTCTGGTTCTGTTTTCTAATGTTCTGGTGTTGATAATTCTGATTCTAGTTCTGTTCCTGATGTTCTGATACTAATCATTCATTCTGGCTTTGTTTCTGATGTTCTGGTGTTGATGATTCTGATTCTGGTTCTGTTTCCTGATGTTCTGATATTAATCATTCATTCTGGTTCTGTTTCTGATGTTCTGGTGTTGATGATTCTGATTCTAATTCTGTTTCTAATGTTCTGATGTTAATCCTTCTAATTCTGGTTCTGTTTTCTAATGATCTGATGCTGATCATTCAGGTTTTGTCTTCTGTATTCGACTACAGGCATACTGTATTCGAATACATAATGTTAAAATTGCATATTTTCACTAGTTTCAGCTTCTGTATTCGAATACAAGGGATCTGTATTCGAATACAGATTCGTGTTTTTTTCCAGAAACTCAGTTTTTAGCTTCTGTATTCGAATACAAGGAAGCTGTATTCGAATACAGATTCGTGTTTTCCAGAAAATCAAGTTTTAAACTCTGCCTTGTGAATTTTAAAGTGTTGGTAAACTTTGAGAAGGATTAAAATGATTTAAAATGGAGTCCTTGATATAGTTTTGAAGAGGAGAGGATGATGTTTTGAAAACCTTTACTGATGTAGTGAAAAATGATGATTTGTGCATTGAGACTGCCTCTGTATTCGACTACCAGGGGGGCTGTAGTCGAATACAGAGTGTTAATTCTGCACTGTTTTGACTCCTGTATTCGAATACAGAGAGGCTGTATTCGAATACAGATTCGTATTTTCCAGAAAACTCAGTTTTAAACATTGTTTTGTGAATTTTAAGAGTTTGGGGAACAATGGAAATACTTGAGATGATTAAGGATGGAATTTGTGAGATAATGTGAATTGTTAATGATTGCTTGACTGTTTAATCATTGATGTGTTGATGATGATATCGATTATGCTGAGATGTGTTGAAATATGGTGGGATGGCATGAATTTTTATGATTTTGCATACTGTTTTCAGTGAAGAGAAAACATTGCATGTTCATGCATTGCATAGTCAAGTGGTGACCGCAATGGGCCACAGAGTTGATGCAGTGACCGTGATGGGCCGCGAAGTTAAGTAGTAATCGTGGGTTATTGAATAGTTCCGCGTGTATTAGACGGTCCATTCTATCCGTGCGAGGATTTAACTTCTATGTATGTGGCCTGTGAGAGGCTAATACATGTAGATTGTAGTGACCATGATGGTTATAGAATAGTTCCGCGTGTATTAGACGGTCTATTCTATCCGGGTTTAGAGTAGTTCCGCGTGTATTAGACGGTTTATTCTATTCGGGCTACGGGATGGTTCCGCGTGTATTAGACGGTCCATTCCATTTGTGAAGTCGTGCTGGTCTGTTGAGCGACTGCACTGGTGCTGATCTGTGAGAGATTGCACCCTGGTCTTGAGGGCCGTTAAAGTCTGACATATATAAATCGTGCTGGTCTGTGAGAGACTGCACGTGTGCTGGTCTGTGAGCGACTGCACCTTGGTGATTCCAAGAAAATTGTATACATGAGCATATACATATTGCATTGGGGGATTGACCGGTGGGTCACGATTGGAGTATGATGATGAGTGGAAATTGAATGTGTGTGAGTACTGTTCAGAATCTGAATTTCTGATTTAATGATTGTGATTTGCTGAGGTGTTGTTTGTACTTACCACATATTTCATAATAATTGGCTGCTGTTTTGAAAAGGCATATATGTCATTAAATTTCAAATGAGCATTATTATTTTCCTCATCATTGTCATATATTATGCCATGAATATATGCGTTGTTGTGAGATATATGTTATGTGCTTATTTGTTAATTTCAGTCGGTGACCCTTGCTATTATATTGTGGACTTTGGGCTTTGCCCTCAGATGTTACCCGAACCCGTCCTACCGATGGATACACTAACGACGGAAGCGTCGTTAGTTTTCCCCTGATCTTTACGTACGGAGTCTACATAGACAACGCAGAGAGACGGACGGTTGGCTGAAGACGAGAATTATAGAGGATACGGTGGAGACCGTGCTACTGTAGCTTAGTGCATGATCAGTCTAGACTTTTGTATAGGGTCTTGAGTTTTGAGAAATGTAATTTTATTTTGGAAATTAATGTATTACTTTTTCCGCTGTATTATTCCGCACTCTGATACTGTTTAGTGGCCACAGGCCGGGTGTCCTCTTTTGAAATGAACTAATGAAAATCTTATTTTAATTCCCTTGAATCAATTCGGAAAATTCTTTTATTGATTTATTTTATGTGAAAGAAAAAAAAATGCACCCGCGCTGTGTTTTAAACTCGGGGTGTTACAAATGATATCCTCTGATGATGTCATCTGATTCTTGCCTCTGATGATGTCCTCTGATTTTTGCTTCTGATGATATCCTCTAATTTTTGCCTTTGATGACATCCTCTGATTCTTGCTTCTGATGGGATCCTCTAGTGATATCTTCTGGTTATGTCCTCTGGTGATATCTTCTGGTATCCTCTGGAGGTATCCTATAGTAATATCTTCTTCTATCCGTTGGAGGTATCCTCTGGCGATATCTTCTGGTATCCTCTAGAGGTATCCTCTGGTGATATCTTCTAGTATCCTGTGGAGGTATCCTCTGGTGACATCTTCTAGAGGTATCTTCTGGTTGTATCTTCTAGAGGTATCTTCTGGTGACATAATCCTCTGGTGGTATCCTCTGGTGATGTCATCCTCTAATTTTTGCATTCTTCTTCGAAGTCAATTATGTTATTTTCATAAAATACTTTTGTTAACATCAAAACTTTAAGTGTAAGAACCAACATGGTTCCAACATTTTTTAGGCTTATTCTAATCCTTTTTTGTTCTTAGTCAATATAGCTCGTTTAATAAGTGCATTAGGCTACTTGAAGAAATATTTTGGTCATCACTCGGCTTATTCTAACCCATTTTTGTTCTTAGCCAATATAGTTCTTCTAATAACCGCTTTAGTCTTAATGGACTATAACTTGGTACATTTTATTCTTCACTTGGCTTGTTCTAATCCATTTTGGTTCTTGGACAACATAGTTCTTCCAACAAAGTTCATTAGTCTTAATCGATGGTCATTTAAATCTTTACTAGGCTTATTCAAATCCATTTTGGTTCTTAGTCAATGTGGTTTGTCAAATAAGTGCATGAGTCTCAATGGATAATGATTTTGGTTTTTTTGGTCTTAACTCGACTTATTGTAATCCATTTTTGTTTGTAAACCAATGTAGTTCTTCCAATAGGTGCAAAATTCTCAACGGATTAAGATATTTGTCATTTTGGTCATTACTCGGTTTATTTTAATCTTTTTTGGTAATTAGCCATTGTGGATTGTCGAGTAAGTGCATTAGCCTCAATTGATTAAGATTTTGGTCATTTTGGTATTTAATAGGCTTATTATAATTCATTTTGTTTCTTAGTCAATTTAGTTTGTCCAATAAGTGCATTATTCGTGGATTAAGATTTTGGTCATTTTGGTCTATATTAAGCTTATTCTAATCCATTTTTGTTATTAGTCAATGTAATTTGTTGATAGCGTTTCAGCAAGTATACTGAATCATTGCAAGTAATAATTAAAACGGTTGTATCAAGTGTCGAACTCAAGGATTGCATTTTACTATCGAATTATGTTTATTTGCTAAAATTGAACAAAAAGTTTCTGGATTGATTAGCATAATATTTGAAATAACAAAAGTAATAAAATTGAACTTTTACAATGAGAAAAATGTCAGGGATGAGTTTCACTACGAGTCCAACCTTGGTTTCTAATTTGACCCTAGTTACTGAATTCCTTTATTGAATTATTACTGAATTCTCTTTAGTATTCTTGCCCTAATGTCTTAGTGACATAACCTTTCATTCCAAAATAACCCCTAATTCCTTAGTGGATTTAAGATTAGGATTAAGCTTTATAGTATAAAAATTCTCTTTTTAAACTGCTGCCTCTGCAGCTAATTCAATTGGTTTCATGACCTACATCTATCCCTAGACTACATTCTCATGAATTTCTCATCTCAAGCATTTGTAAAGTTCACTTCCGTTTCAAAATACGAATCATAAAACATTTTAAAGTTTATCAAGCAATAAAGAGAATTAAGCACAGAGATGAGAAAAATAATTCAATAAATTTATTCATATAACCAAGAATCAAATCAAACAAGTAAAGGTTTCATCTTGTTTCACTCATTCCTAACAAATAGGGTTTCTTTACTCATGATAGAGATTAAAGAGATAGAGATTAAACAAGAATTACAAGAAAGATTCGTGAATGATTCTTGATAAAAACTCCTTCAAAGGTGTAGAACAGTCGTCTTTGAGTTTCTCTACTATGACACAAGTCTCTAAACTTTCCAATAGACCAAAAGATCACTATAAAATAGGAAAAACTGGTTTTTATACATTTTGCAGCGCGCCACACGCCCCAGGCACAAAATTTGCGCTTCAGGCGCATTTGACATATTTAGAAACGCAGAAATGCGCCCCAGGAGCATGATTTGCACTTCCGGCGCGCAACATCTGATATTTGAAATTTACTGCATTTTTCTCCTCTTTGGGTTCGGAGTTTGGTTCCGGTGTCTTCATGAAAGTTGTAGCTATGGATCTTAGCTTTCATTTGCACTTAGTTGGACTCCAATTGGACATCTACAACTCTAGATATGGCAGAAATACTTCACGCATGTCATGTTGATTTCTCACCAAAATTCAGCACTGCACTAAAACAAAGAAACAACACAAAACTACAAAAAAAATCTTACTTAATCAAGGAAATAAGAACATAAGCATTTTATTAAATCCAAGAACTAAAATCAACAAAATATATCAAATAACTCCTTAAATTAACTAATGATTGAATCTAAATATGACTAAAAATAGTGAAAAATATGCATATGATGAATAGTTATCATATGTCTAATAAGCGCATTTTTCTCAATGTATAAATGTTTTAGTCATTTTGGTCCTAACTCGGCTTATTCTAATCCATTTGAGTCATTTTCTTCCATAAATGCATTGTTACCAATGGATTAAGATTTTTATCATATTGGTCTTTTCTAAGCTTATTCTAATCATTTTGGTTGTTAGTCAATGTAGTTCGTCTAATAACTTCATTAGTCTCACTGGATAATATTTCGGTCATTTTGATCTTCACTCGACTTTTTATAATCCATTTTGGTTCCTAGCTAATATAGTTCTTTCAATAACCACAATAGTCACAATGTATTAAAATTTGGTGCGTTTTAATGTTGACTCGACTTGTTCTAATTCATTTTTTTTCTTAGCCAATGTATTTCATCCAATAAGTGCATTATTCTCCATGGAATAAGATTTTGGTCATCTAGCTCTGTACTAGGCTTATTCTATTCTAGTTTGGTTCTTAGTCAATGTAGTTCTTCAAATAAATGCATAAGTCTCAATGGATAACAATTTTGGTCTTAACTCGACTTCTTGTAATCCATTTAGGTTCTTAACCATTATAATTCTTCTAATAGGGGCACAAGTCTCAATGGATCAAGATGTTGGTCAATTTGGTTCTTAGTTAATCCATTTTGGTTCTTAGTCAATGTAATTCATCCAATAACTACATTAGTCTCAATGGAATATGATTTTGGTAATTTAGGCTTTTCTAAGCTTATTCTAATCCATTTTGGTTCTTAGTCAATGTAGTTCGTCTAATAAGTGCATTATTCTCACTGGAAAATGATTTTGGTCATTTTGGTCTTCAATTGACTTATTCAAATCCATATTCATTCTTAGCCAATATAGTTCTTTCAATAACCACAATAGTCTCAATGGATTAAAATTTGGTATATTTTAGTCTTCACTCAGCTTGTTCTAATCCATTTTGGTTCTTAGCCAATGTAGTTCATCCAATAACCACAATATTCTTAATGGATTAAAATTTGAAGCATTTTAGTATTCACTCGGCTTGTTCTTATCCATTTTGGTTCTTAGTCTATGTAGTTCATCCAATAAGTGCATTAGTCTCAATAGAAAAAGATTTTGGTCATTTTGATCTTTACTAGGCTTATTCTATTCCATTTTGGTTCTTAGTCAATGTAGTTCATCAAATAAGTCCATGAGTTTCAATGGATAAAGATTTTGGTCATTTAGGTCATAACTCATCTTATTGTAATCCATTTTGGTTCTAAATTAATGTAGTTCTTACAAAACATAGTTCAATGGATTATATTTTGGTCATTTGCATTTTTACTAGGTTTATTTTAATCCATTTGGTTCTTAGCCATGGAAGTTCGTCCAGTAAGTGCATTAGTCTCAACAGAATAATATTTTGGTCATTTTTGTCTTTAATAGGAATATTGTATTCCATTTTGATTCTAAGTCAACGTAGTTCATCTAATAAATGCATTAGTCTCAATGGATTATAGTTTTCATCATTTCAGTCATCATCAGTCATCATCAGCTTGTTCTAATCCATTTTTTATCTTAGCCAATGTAGTTCAACCAATAAGTGCATTAGCCTCAATGGAATAAGATTTTGGTCATTTTGATAATTACTAGGCTTATTTTATTCCATTTTGATTCTTAGCAATGTAGTTCGTCAAATAAGTGTATTAGTCTCAATGGATAAAGATTTTAATCATTTTGGTCCTAACTCGGCTTATTTTGTTCTATTTGTTTTCTTAGTCAATGTAGTTCATATAATAAAACTATTAGTCTCAATGGATTAATATTTTGGTCATTTTGGTCTTCACTCGGCTTATTCTAATATATTTTTGTTCTTAGCCAGTGTAGTTCCTCCTAAAGGTCCAAACACGTGAAGGGGAGTTAAATTGGGTTTCTCTAAGTTGGATTCTTTTAATTATTTATTCAAGAACTGGTTTCAGGTTGGTGATTTTTACTAAAACCGAATCAAGAGCAATCAGGCTTAAGTAATTAGATGCAGTAGTAAAGTATATAGTGTAGAAGAAAAGTGACACAAGCATATCTATCCTGGCTCACCACCAACTTGGTAGCTACATCTAATCCCTTCACTAAGAATGATTTAACCACTAATTCAAATCCTTGAATTATACAGCACCTCACCCTACCAGTCAGTCTTCTCAAAATAGTTTGACACCTACAGACCTTTTGAGGCTAACAAACACATTGACCCTACAAGTCAAGGCTTCTCCACAAAACCTTAAAACCCTAGATTGTTGAGGGAACTACACCTTGACCATACATGTCAAGTCTTCCCAACACAACCTAAAAACCACATATTGCTTGAGAAACATTAAAGCAACTATTGAGCTGGGTTACACATGTTTGGAACATATTGTGTTTTTCTTATAATAAGCAGATTGTTACAATTGATTTCTCACACTAAAATACTTAGAAAATATTTCTTTTAGCTAGTGCTTCTCTAGAGCTTAAACCTTTGAAATTTGAATACTTAGGAAATTTGAGCTCTCAAACGTTTCTTCATCCTTGAGTATCTATTTATAGAATAAATTAGGGTTTCACTTTTGTCCTTGTAAAATCTGGATCACATCTTTCTTGTGAACAAATTATGAATGTATCTTCTTGTGAAAAAATTATGAGTGCATCTTTTTGTGAATAATTCTGAGTTTATCTTCTTGTGAATAATTCTGAGTTTATCTTCTTGTCAATAATTCTAAGTGTATCATTTTGTGAAAAAATTATGAGCATTGAAGTTTTGCAAATACGAGAAGGGGAGTTGAATTGTGTTTGTCTAAATTAAAACTCTTTTCTTAATTATAATTCTGGTTTGGTGACTTAAACAGTTTTTCTAATTAGAGGCAACAAGAAAACAGATAATGCAAATGTAAAAACAACAGATAGGATTTTATCCTGGTTCACCACCAACTGGGTAATTACGTCAAGTCCTCTCACACAAAAGGATTTATCCACTAATTCACAACCTTGAATTACACAACACATGACCCTAATAGTTAGTCATCTCAAAACAGCCTAAACATACAAACTTTTTAAGGCAAACCACACTGTGACCCTACAAGTCAATTCTTCTCTACACAACCTAAAACCTATAGATTGTTAGAGGCAAACTACCCACAAGATCCTACAAGTCAAGTCATCACAACACAACCTGAGATCCACAGATTGCTTCAAGCACATTAAAGCCACTATTGGGATGGGATACAATGAATTTGAAACTTTATTGGTTTTGCTTCTACTAAGCATATTTGATACAATGATTTTTCCAAACTACAACATTTAGAATATTTTACTTCGAACATGTGCTTTTCTAGAACTTAAAACCTAAAACTCTGAATAATTAGAAAAGTTGAGTTCTTAAGGTTTTTTTGAATAACTTTAGTTTTTATGATTTCGGAGTTTGTTGAGTTTTTCTTTATATCGTTCTTCGACTTTAATTACTATTTATAGGAAAAATTAAGGTTTCAATTTTGTCCCTTAAGGATTCTGGATCATATCTCATTTCGAACTTAGTCAACAATTATTTCTTTCAAAACATAGTTCAAATTGATACGATCTTGGTAATATGACCGTTAGACAATTATTTATTTCCCAATCTGATCTAAGCAACTCTTCTAGAAAGATATTGTGCATATTTGTTCAGATTATGTTTGCAACTTGATTAACTTGAGTCTTCCTTCATACACTTGATTTGATTTGGGTGGGAACAAATCTGGACTTATTCTTGGACCTTTAGAGGTAAGTATATGGCTAAGTCCAATTCAATAGTTTATTCAATTCATTAGAGCCTTCGACCATCCATCAATGTCATTGACTTTTCTCCATCAGAGTCATTGAATTGATTGCTGGACTCAGATGTTGTCTTGCTTGAATAATTTTGTCATAGGCAAATCTGCTTGACTTAGAATTAGGGGCATGGGTAAGTTCACCTTTGTTGCATTATTAGAGTTAGTGCAACTTCTGAGGTTGCTTATCGGAGGCAGCATTCTAAAACATGTTGCAATTATTTGAGCTAGCGGAACATGAGCTTCAAAGGCAAACTTGAAAATATAACTTCGAATTTTAGAGTCATGCAGAAAATAGACTTCAGAGGCATGCTAAAATTATTGTTCATCATGTTGGAACCAAGTTGGTTCTAAGTACTTAGGATTTTGATGTTTATAAAAGCACTCCATGTAATATTATTTTGTACTTAGAATTATTATATTAAATGCCACCGGAAGATGAAGTTACCAGAGGCAGAAGATGAAGTCACTAGAGGCAGTAGATGAATTACCAGAGGATAAAATCAGACCAGAGGATACACCTCCAGAAGATACCAGATAATGCATCCAGAAGGTACCAGAGGATGTATCTTGAAGGCACCAGAGGATACACCAGGGTGTCAAAACACCATCAGATGATATCATTCCTGGCCCAGATCAGAACGAAGCAGAGTCCAGAAGGAGAACTTTACCAAGCCAGAGGGAAGCCTGCTAGAAGGAGACTTGTTCCAGACCAGAAGGTATCATAAGTCAGACTTGGTCCAGAATTAATTCTAACCAGAAGATAGCCTGGTCGTGAAATGATAATCAGTCCAGACATGATCCAGACTTAATCAAATCATAAAAGAATTGGTCCATAACAAGAGATTTAATCCATATTTGGCTCAGACCAGAAGATAGCATGGTTCAGAGTACGAAACTAAGTCCAGACCAGAAGAAATGATTGTCCAGATTTAATCCAGACCTGATCCAGATCAGAAGGTAATTGTCCAAACTAAAATATCATAAGTCCCGATTTAATTTCAGTTCAATCCAGACCCAGTCCAGAATTGGTCCAGATTAGAGGGAAGATATTCATATCAATGGTCCAGATTTAAGCATCATGGCCCAGTGTTGGCCGAGATCAGAAAATAAGAACATGTGGTCCAGTATTGGCCGAAATCAGAGGATCACAGTAGATTAGATTATATGTTCCAGTGATTGGCCAAGATCAGAAGATCAGAACGTGTGGTCAAGTGTTGGACGAGATCAAAGGATCACATCAGATCAGTTTGTATGGTCCAGATGTGGACGAGAGCAAAAGATCAAACGGTCCAGATTTAATCATGATGATAATCAGTGGATACTTGATTAAATTTGATCAAAGTATTAAAAGGATTTGATACCAAAAAAAATTGAAGTCTTGTGGGACTTCAAAAGCTATTGGTGGGAAGAAAGATTTGGTCTAGAATTAACTATGAACAGGATTGGCCAAAGTTATTTTTGAAAGCAAATCTAGAGCTAAAAAGATATGTTTTTTATTTAAGAGAAACCCGATCGGCCAAGTTATTTTTGCAAGAGTATCTGGCAAGATAAAGCTCGAACTTAAGCATGGAAGAAACCCTAATCTTCATCTGTAAGAGGAGGCTCAAGGCAGAAGACTCGGCATCGAAAATACTTGAGAGTCATACACTTCCAAAAGCAAAATACTTGAGTTTTCAGTGAGGTCAATTGTGAGTATCCGCTTTCCAGAAGCAAGTACTCTAAGTTTTCTTTCCCTTGTGTTAGATGTAAGTTGTTGAAGTAGAGTCTACAATCTGAAGGAGTCAGAAGGAGTAGCAAATTACTTAGCAGTTAGATTCAAGGTTCTTTTCCTCAAAAGTCTAGGATTGTTAGACTATTTGAGAAGACTGACTTGGAGGGTCAGTGGTATTGTTGTAATTCAAGATTTTTGAATTAGTGAAATCCTTCAAAGTGAAGGGACTGGACGTAGCCTTGTTAACGGTGAACCAGTATAAAACTCTGTGTTTTATATTTACTTTATATCCGCTGCTAACTCTATTTTATTCATACATCAGGTTTTGTTATAAAACTGCAAAAACAGAAAAAGTAATCAAGTTAGTCAAACACAATTCAACCCCCCTTCTCGTGTCTGCACCATCACATCAGAGGTATGCTAAAATTACTGTGCATCATATGCATGCTAAAATTACTGTTCGTCAGACGAATGCTAAACTTATTGCTCGTCACAAGCATTCTAAACTTACTTTTCATCATAGACACAAAAAATCAAGAGGCACGCTTAATCCTCAGAGGCATATTGGACCCTTAGAGGAAGATGCACAAACTCATCAGAGGCATGCTAACCAGAAACACACTTCAGTCTTTAGAGGCAGACACACATAATCTTCAGAGGCGTACATGTGTTCATTGGGTTTGACTTCGTTTCCTCCGATCTTTACTTCCTCTAATAACTTCTTGTGGTGACTTCCTCTAGTCACTTTCTCTGGTCACTTCCTCTAGTCACTTCCTCTGGTCACTTCCTTTAGTCATTTCCCCGTGTTGTTTCCTCCGATTTTCCTGTTTTAATTGCTGCATACTTAAGGAAGCCATTAGTCCAACAAATTGTTCTCATAAAATACCTTTGTTAACATCAAAACACACTAGGAATTGTTCCAGGGACCAACTTGGTTCCAACAATCTCCCTGTTTTTTATGATGACAAAACACTATTTTTGATAACAATTTATTTAACTAAAATAAAATAAACTAAAAACAATAAACAAAAATGCATATAGAACAAGTGACATCTAGTTTGTATTTCTTTAATTTTTATTTTTATTTTCCTGTTAACAAGGCTTATTGATGACATTTGGACAGGGCTCCCCCTAACTCTAAGCAATTATACAAAACCTCTTTCTCCCCACATGCATAATTTTTCCCCAAATATGTAAAAATTAAATAGTTCAAATTCAAATTGTTCTCAAAATCCCTTCCATCCCCCTTTGTCATTAGAAGAAAAGAATTGAAAGTCGAACTTGTAATTGACTAGAGAGTCAACACAGATTCAATGGATCGGATTTTGAAGGAAGTAAATAAGACAAAAAATAGAAAACACATATTTATTAAATCTAAACTATTTTAGGAATAAGGTTCAAATTTTTCTTAATGAATTCAAACCTGTCTTTAGCCAGTGGTTTAGTGAATATGTCAGCCCATTGATATTCAGTGTCTACAAACTAGATATTTAGTACACCTTTTTTAACAAAGTCCCTAATAAAGTGATGTTTTATTTCTATGTGTTTAGCCCTAGCATGCATAATTGGATTTTTAGTTAAACAAATCGCATACATATTATCATAGAATATCGGAATGTTACTCTTAAATATTTTGTAATCTTCCAATTGATGTTTCATCCATAGCAGTTGAAAGCTGCATCCAGATGTTGAAATATACTCAATCTCTGATGTTGACATTGCAATTGTGCTTTGTCTCTTGCTTGACCATAAGAATAAAATTTCACCAAGAAATCTGCATTTTCCACTGGTGTTTTTCCTTTCAAGTTTGTCTGCAACATAGTCAACAACACAATAGCTAATTAACTTGTACTTAGTGGACATGTTATAGAACAAACCAATGTTACAAGTACCTTTCAGGTATCTAAGGATCCTCTTAACAGTAGTTAAATGGGATTCCCTTGGATCAATCTGAAACCTAGCACACACACTAAATAGAATATCAGGTCTGGAAGCAGTAAGATATAGAAGTGGCCCAATCAGTCTTCTATATGTTTTCTGGTCAACCTTTTTCCCTAATTCATTTTTATCCAGTGAGCAACTAGGGTGCATTGGTGTAGCCTTAGGTTTACAATCATTCATTTGAAATTCATGTTGCATTAACTTAGAAATTCTTGACAAAGATTGACATTAGTAGATCAAAAAATAATATCATCAACATAAATCTGAATAACAAAGATTGCCAATAGTTTTTCTAAACACGGTAGTGTTAACCTACCCTCTTTCAAAATCATTTTTCAAGAAAAAAGTGCTAAGTTTGTCATACCACGTTCTAGGAGCTTGTTTCAGTCCGTATAAAGACATTTAAGCTTAAAGACAGGATCTGGAAATTCAACATTTTCAAAACCAGGAGGTTGTTTTACATACACTTCCTTATTTATGTAACCCTTCAAAAAGGCACTTTTTACATCCATTTGAAATAAAGTAATATTATTATAGGCAACAAAGTAGAGTAGGATACATATGGCCTATAATCTGGCCACTGAAACAAATGTCTTAGTGTAATCAATACCTTCTTGCAGACTATAACCTTGTGCAACCAATTTGCCTTTGTTTCTAACAACTTCTCCGTTTACATTTAATTTATTTCTAAATACTCACTTGGTTCCAATAGGTTTCTTATTTTTTGGTCAAGGTACTTGATCCCAAACAACATTCCTTTTAAATTCATTTAGCTCTTCTTGCATTGCAAGAATCCAGCCATCATATGTTCATGCTTCATCAACAAAGGTGGGTTCAGTTGATGAGACTAGACCAAATAATGTTGTCTTTTAGTGATGATCTGGTCTTCAAAGAATCATTTGCACTTCCAATAATTAGAGTGTTTGGATGAGATGACTTGTATTTCCATCCAATTTTATGTTCTGAATTAACTTGACTAGTTCTTACTTGACATGATTCATCTTGTGATGTTTTGTCAAGTTCCTCTGATAATCTTATATCCTCTAATTTGTTTGGTTCTTTTGGTTTGTCTTTGTCTTCTGATTTGTCAGTTTCTTCTAGTTCCTATAAACCTGCAATTTCTTCAGCTTGCTTTGACTTTTAAAGGTCAAGCTATATGTCATATAACATAATATAAATCAGATATGTCAAAAATGAAACAATACAACCAAATCATTAGTTTTATTTTTGTTGGTTTCTACTTGTTTTAGAAAAAGAAACTTGTATTCTGCTTCTGCTAAACTGTTCATTTCTGTGATTTGCTTGATTCCTCTAAATTTTGACAACCTACAAATGCCTCATTTATCTCCTGAACTGTTCAGATGCTTGTTATCACAATGAACATAATATCAGACAATAATTAAATTAAGGAAAAATATAACCTAAATGTCAACAATTTCAGTTTCACTCTGAAAACTCTCATGGTCCTTCTTTTCTAGTTTTTATATTTTGAACGGCATAACCATTTATCAGAGGTTCTGGATGAAGGGATTAGTATTCTCATCCAGGTTTGTAGTCTTCATGAACTTGATTGGAGTGTTTTGAGAAGTCTCCTGATTCTGATTGTTCATCTGACACTTCTGGTTTTGCTGATCTATCAAGTTCATCACATGGTTCTGATTTTGTTGATATGTTTGACTCCACTAACAGTTTTGGTTCATTTGGTAGCTCTGGTTCTTCTGATACTCCAGATTCTTCAGACAGTTCTATTTCCAATTATCTGACCTTTCTGCTTTCCTCCAAAAGTTACTTAGCTTTTGTTTGTCAAGTTTAGGTCTTGGAACATAGACCTTTTTCCCTTCATATGTTGCAAGCATTCATTGACTAGGTACCATGACTGGTGTTTTAACTTGGCAGCTTAGAACATCTGCAACATAAACAATTTTATCTTTTGGCACCTAAATCTGGTTGAGTCCTGGTCAGTTTCTTGAAATCTTATTCCTCTTTTGCCATTTCTACTAACACCATAAATCATAGAGGCAAACTTCTTTTTAGACTATTAGCAAGAAAATTTTGAAAAGCTCATTCATATTTATCATAATTATATATGGCATTTTCTGTATATTTTGAAACAGGATTATTTTTTAGAGTTAGATTTTTTGTCTTAAGTTCAATAATATCAGTTCTTAGAGTATTAATTTTTTTAGTCAGATTTGCATTTACATTCCATAGGGCTTTCACTTTTAGAGAGATATTATGATTTTTATTTAAGAAATCATTTATAACTGTAATTAATTCATAACGGGTCCAATAAAAAAGTACATCTATTTCTTCATCTGCAGACTCACTTCAAGAGTTAGAGTCAGGGACAACATCAGCCATCAAAGACATATATTGGCTTGTTCTTCATCATCAGATTCATCCAATGTGCCAATTCGAATTTTCTTCTTGGACTTTGAATCTTTCCTCTAAAACTTCCCTTTCTTTAGATTTGGATATTATGTCTTTGCATGTCTAGGTTCATTGCATCCAGCAGATGATGGTTTATCTTATCATATTTTTAATCATTTCCTCTGCTGGATTTCTTGGAACCTTTCTAAGGGAAAGATTTCCTCTTGATGTGCCACATCCTCTAAATTCTTCTCGATATGAAGGAAAGTTCCCCTTCCTCTGAATCTTCATTCTGAGTTTCTAAATCATTATCTTCTGATTTTGATTCTCCTTGCAAGGCTTTCTTCTGCTTGGACTTCAAACCTGGAGTCATATTATTGTTCTTGATTCATCTTCTTCAAGGTCAATTTCATGTGATTGAGAGAGGTGATTGATTCTTCCAGTTTAAGAGCATTCAGATCCTTTGCTTCTTGGATAATTGTGATCTTGGGTCTCCACTGGTAGGAATAATACTTAGGATCTTCTTGACATGATCAGCAGTTGTGTAGCTCTTTTCAAATACCTTTAATCCTAAGACTTTTTGGAACCAAGCTGGTTTTATACTTAGAGTTTTGATGATAACAAAATTATTTTATGAGAACAATATATTTGACTTCTCAGAGCATGAAAGAAGATTCTTGTTTTTAAAGAAAATCTAAAATAAGATTTGATTATGATTTATAATTGAAGAAAAATCTAAAATAAGATTTGATTCAGATTTATAATTGAAGAAAATCTAAAATAAGATTTCATTCAAATTTAAAATTGAAGAAAATCTAAAATAAGATTTGATTCATATTTATAATGAAGAAAAAATACAATAAAATTTGATTCAGATTTATAATTGAAGAAAATCTTTGATCAAGTTGAAAAGAAGATATAGTCAAAATTTTAAGAAGATTTGATCAAGATTTTTCTACAACAAAATATGAACAGTATCAATCTGAAGAAAAACTCAATCTGAACAAAATACGAACTGTATCAATCCAAAAAATTTAAAAACTCAATATGAACAAATCTTTTATATCCAAAGAAGCAAACACTTAAAGTTCCAAATATTTTGTATCCAACTTGACAATGGTTTAGTTCCTTCTTCAATCTAGGGTTGTAAGGTTATTAGGAGAAGACTTGGCTTGTAGGGTCAATGTGGTTAGTTCCTTAAAGGTTTTGGGTTGTCAGGTTGTTTGGGAAAACTGGTTTGGAGGGCTAAGTGCTTTGTAATTCGAGGTATTTAAATTAGTGGATTAAAGCCTTCTACATGAGGGGACATGATGTAGACATGTTAGCGAGGAATCAGGATAAATCTATATGTCTAATTATTTATGCTTTCATTGTTTGCTGCCTTTGAATCTGATTGCTTCTTATCCACTTTGTCAAACACAATTCAACCCCCTTCTCATGTTTGCACCTTCAATTGGTATCCGAGCCAGGTTTCAAGGCTGAGCACTTTACAGTGTTTGAGGAAAGATCCAAGGGTTCAACATGCATGGATTCAGTCAATCAGCAGATGAAGAAATTGAGGTATTTTCTGACTTAACTCGATATGATTAACTTACTCCTATAAATGATTTTTTGAATAAGAATCACAAATTGTCTTTAAAACAATAACACTTAGGAAAGAAAATGCAAACCTAACTGAAAAATTTAATGACTTAAAGAATCAGAGTGCTGAATTTAAAACAGGAAATGCAACTCTGAAAACATATATTACTGAACTTAAAATAGAAACTGCAACTCTACAAACGGATATAACTGAACTTAAAACAGAAAATGCAAATCTGAAAAACTAATATTGTGGAACTTAAAGATAAAACCTTCAAAGATATCCATGTTGAAAATACCACATGTAATTCTGTTAAGCATGAAGAAGTATTACAAGATTTTCTAGCTAATGGTATGGAAAGAAGCAAGTATGCATCTATGATTTATAGTGTTAGTAGAAATGGTAAAAGACGTCTAGGATTTGAAGAAATAGCAACTGAACCTAAACCTATACACTCTAATGTTTTGTGTACTGTTTGATCTATGAAAGATCACTCTAAACTATCTTGCCCCATGTTAAATACAAAAACAACAAGAAACCTTTCGAGTCTAACAAACCAGGACCCAATTAGATTTGGGTACCAAAAGAAATTTTTTTTATGTTGTAGATGTTCTAAGCAACCAAGTTGAAACACCAATGATGGAATTTGGTAAGTGAATGCTAGCAACTTATGAAGGAAAAAGGTCTATGTCCCAAGACCTAACTCGGAACTGGTAATCATAGTACCTATCAAAACTAGAACCAGTTGATGAACCATAACTATCAGAAAAAGAAGAACCAAATGATGAACCATAGATATCAGAAAAATCTAGAGTATCAACAAAATCAAAACTAGCATAGAAATCACAGATATCGACAGGATCAAAACTCGTAGAGAAATCACACATATCAACATAACTAGAACTATCCTACGAATCAAAATAGCCATCAGTTTCAAAATTACAAAAGGAACCTGATGCATCAGTCGAAATAGAAGTGTCAGATGAACAATCAAAATCACGAGACACCTCTAAACACTCTAATCAAATTCATCAAGACTACAAACCTGGATGGGAATTCAAATCTCTTCATCCAGACCTCTAATTAGAGAATATGCAAATTTAGAATATGAAAACCAGAAAAGAAAAACTAAGAAGGTTTTCAGAGTGAAACTAAAATTGTTGATATATCGGTTATATCTTTCTTTAAATTTAATTATTGTCTGATATTTTGTTTACTGTGATAACAAGAAGCTTGATCTTAAAAAGCAAAGCTAGATAAGTATTTTAAATATTTTCAAAAATTTAGAGGAACCGGGAGAATCACAAAATCTGAACATTTCAGCAAAAGCATAATACAAGTTTGTTTTTTCAGAAACAAGCATAAACCATCAGAAACAAAACTGGTGTTTTGGGCTGTATTATTTCATTCTAAAATTATTTAATTTATATTATGTTATATGATAAACTGCTTAACCTTGAAAAATCAAAGCAAGATGATGATAGTATAGGTTTAGCGGAACTAGAGGAAGCAGATGTAGGCAAACCAGAAAAACATGACAAATCATAGGATAAAAGCAAACCAGAAGAAGATGACAAATCTGCTGAGTACGAATCTGATCAAGTCAAAAATAGTCAAGATAAGTTAGAAAGAAGATCTGGATGAAAGTACAAGACATCTCATCCTGAAACTCTAATCATTCGAAGTGCAAGTGATCATTTGAGGACCAAATCATCACTAAAAGATACCACTTTATTTGGCTTATTCTCATCTATTGAGCCTATTTCTATTGATGAAGCAATGACAAATGATGGATGGATTCTTGCCATGCAAGAAGAATTAAATGAAATTAAGAGGAATGATATTTGGGATCTAGTACCTAGACCAATGAAGAACATTATCGGAACCAAGTGGGTTTTCATAAACATGCTAAATGAAAAAGGTGAAATGGTAAAAAACAAGGCAAGACTTGTCGCACAAGGCTATAGTCAACAAGAGCGCATTGAGTAAACAAAAGCTATTCGTCAACAAGAAGGCTACAGTCAACATTTGCTCTAGTGGCAAGGTTAGAAGTTATTCGTATCCTGCTTTCTTTTGCTGCAAATAATAACATTACAATATTTCAAATGGATGTTAAAAGTGCTTTTCTATATGGTTATATAAGTGAAGAAGTCTATGTTAAACAATCCTCAGGTTTTGAAAGTTCTAAAATTTCAAATCATGTTTTTAAACTTAGGAAATCTCGGTATGGTCTAAAACAAGCACCTAGGGTATGGTATGATAGACTTAGTAACTTCTTGCTTAAAAATAACTTTGAAAGAGGAAAAGTAGATAATACACTGTTTAGAAAATCAATAGTAGATGACATTCTTATTATTCAAATGTAAGCTGGTGACATAGTTTTTGGATCTACTAATGGCACTCTTTTGCCAATAATTTTCTAAATTGATGTTGTTTGAATTTCAAGTAAGTATGATAGGAGAACATAAGTTCTTATTAGGGATACAAATGCAACAAAGTCAGAAAGGTATATACATTCATCAAACTAAATATACAAAAGAGCTTCTCATGAAGTTTAAGATAAGTGATTGAAAACCTATGGCTACACCAATGCACCCTACTTGTTCAATTGAAAAAGATAATTCAGGCCAAAAAGTTGACAAAAAACCCTATAGAGGAATGATAGAATCCCTACTTTACCTTACCGCTTTTAGACCTGACATCATGTTTAGTATATGCGTAAGTGCAAGATTTCAAGCTTACCCTAGGGAATCACATTTAACTTATGTTAAAATAATCCTTAGATACCTAAAAGGCACTACCAATCTTACCTTGTTCTACAAAAAATCTCCTAAGTACAAACTGAGTGGATATTATTCTGATTATACTAGAAATAAACTTGAGAGAAAGAGCACTAGTGGCAACTGCACATTTCTATGTGATATCTTAATATTTTGGTCAAGTAAGAGACAAAGCACCGTTGTCATATCAACAATAGAGGTTGAGCACATTTCAACAGCTGGTTGCAGTTCTCAACTACTTTGGATGAAACATCAATTTGAAGACTACAAAATCCTAGAATCCAACATTCCCATCTATTATGATAACACTTCGACCATTTTTCTAACCAAAAACCTTATCCTATATTCTAGAGCTAAACACATAGAGATCAAACACCACTTCATTAGGGACTTTGTTCAAAAAATGGTACTAAACATTCAGTTTGTAGACACTAAACACCAATGGGCTGACATATTCACCAAACCACTAGCTGATGATAGGTTTGACTTCATCAAGAAAAACCTAAACCTTACCATCATACCTGACTGATGTTGTGATAACTTCAACGTAGTCTAGCTTTACATTAGCTTTTATTAGTTTTTATATTTTCTTGTAATATGTTATATTCATGTTATTAATAAATAAATAAATAAATAAATAAATAAGCCAAATTAAAAAAAAAACAAGTTTCACTTTCAATTGTTTTTGTCTGATGACAAAAGTGAGAGAAAGATATTTGATAAAGTGGGGAGAAAAATACTTAGACTTAGGGGGAGCCCTATGTTAGGGAGAGTAAAAACAACATATTGAAAAGTTGTTATAAAAAATACATGTTTTGTTATCATCTAAAAAAAGGAGATTGTTGAAACCAAGTTAGTTTTATACTTAAAGTTTCGATGATAACAAAAGTATTTTTAAGAACAATATATTTGACTTCACAGAGAATGAAAGAAGATTTGTGCTTCTTAATAAAATCTAAAATAGGATTTGATTCAGATTTGTAATTGAAGAAAATCTAAAATAAGATTTGATTCAAATTTATAATTGAAAAAAATCTTTGACCAAGTTGAAAAGAACATATGTTCAAGATTTGAAGAAGATTTGATCAAGATTTTTCTACAACAAAATATGAACAATATCAATTTGAAGAATTTTACAAACCCAATCTGAACAAAATATGAACAAAATCAATCTGAAGAATTTACAAACTCAATCCGAATAAAATACGAACAGAATCAATCCAGAAGAACTGCTCGTATTAGATTCAAAAATAATGAATTGACTAAATAACATTTTATCAAAAAACATATTGTTCATAATTATTTTTGAATTGTTCACCAATTTAGGAATGAAGATACAATTCAAAATCAAACAAGGAATAAATTGAAGCCCAAATTTCATCTATAAATAGATACTCAAGGCTGAAGAAGACGATCATCAAAAATCAAATAAGAGTAGAAGAAATCATAAGCTCAAAATCTCAAATTCACCTTAGAGTTCAAAGAGAGAAACACTTATTCAAGTCAGAAATATTTTCTAAGTGTTTGTCTTAGAGTGTGAGAGTTATTATTATTTTCAGCTTTGTTAGAAACAAACAGTTAAAGTTCCAAATCTTTTGTATCCATCCCGATAGTGATATAGTTCATTCTTCAATCTGGGGTTGTAAGGTTGTTAGGAGAAGACTTGGCTTGTAGGGTCAAGGTGGTTAGTTCCTCAAAATTCTGGGGTTGTTAGGCTATTTGGGAAGATTGGCTAAGAGGGTCAGGTGCTTTGTAATTCAAGGTATTTGAATTAGTGGATTAAAGCCTTCTGAATGAGGGGACTGGATGTAGCCAAGTTAGTGGTGAACCAAGATAAATCTATGTCTCCAATTATTTATGCTTTCATTGTTTGCTGCCTCTGAACCTGATTGGTTCTTATCTAAGTAATTCATAAAAACTAACGATCCTTCATCAAATTAGCAAAAAGTTATCAACTTCGTCAAACACAATTCAACCCCCTCTTCTCGTGTTCGCATTTTCAAAACCAAGTTCTGAAATCTAGAAATCATATATTCAATGCCTTCATTTTCCTTCATTTTGAAAAGCTCACACTTTTTCACCAAAAGATTTGCCTTGTCTTCTTGGACTTGTTTGTTTCCTTTGGAGGTCAGAATCAGATTTTCATCGATGCTCTTCGTTGTCTCCTTGTTAGTGCATTTGTCAAACTCCTTGAAGGTGATTGTGTTTATCATAAAGGTTATGGACTTCTGATGCATCTTGTACATTTTCTTCTATTCAACATCCATCTCTTTCCTTTGAATCTCAATACCATCAGTAATTTTTGGAGCAATGTAGCCACCTTCCACCAAGTCCTAGAGTTCAGGATCTTGTGAAATTAAGAAACTCCTTAGCCTATCCTTCTAGTACTCGAATGGTTCTCCATCAAATAGAGGTGTTTGTTGATGCTTCTTCCTGAGGCTTCTTCACCAAATCCAAACATGTTGAATCCTTGGATCTTTCCTCAAACACTATAAAGTGCTCAGACTTGAGACCAAACTTTGATGCCGATTGAAGGTGCGTAAACACCTGAAGGAAAGTTGAATTGTATTTGTCTAAATTAACACTATTTTCTAAAATTATGATTTGGTGACTTAAACAGTTTTACTAATTAGAGGCAGGAGTACAATAGATAATGCAGATGTAAAAACAATACGCAGGAATTTATCCTAGTACACCATCAACTTGGTAGCTACGTCTAGTCCCCTCACGTAGAAGGATTGATCCAGTAATTCAAAACCTTAAATTGCATAGCACCTGACTCTACAATTCATCTTCTCAAAATAGCCTGAACCTATAGACTTTTTAAGGCAAACCACACATTTACCCTATAATTAAGTCTTTTCTACACAACCTGAAACCTATAGATTGTTAGAGGAAAACTACCCACTTGACCCTACAAGTCAAGTCTTCTCAACAGAACCTGAGATCCACAGATTGCTTAGGGACACTAAAGCCACTATCAAGCTAGGTTACAATGAGTTTGAAACTAGTTTGCGTTTTCTTCAACTAAGCAGATTTGATACAATGATTTTCCTATACTACAACACTTAAGCTCTTAAGGTTTTTCAGAATAACTTTGATTTTTAGGATTTCTAAGTTTGTAGAGTTTTTCTTCATGTCGTTCTTCAACTTTTATTGTTATTTATAGGAAAAATTAGGGTTTTGATTTTGTCCCTTAAGGATTCTAATCATATCTCCTTACTAACTTAGTCAACAATGATTTCTTTCCAACCATAGTTTAAATTCATACGATCTTGATAATATGACCATTAGGAAATTTTTTATTTCCCAATCTGATATGGGGAATTCTTCTAGAAAGATATTGTGCATATTTATTCAGATTACATTGGCAACTTGATTCACTTAAGTCTTCTTTCATATGCTGGATTAGATTTAGGCGAGAATAAATTTGGGCTTGTTCTTGGACCTTTAGAGGTAAGGATAAGGCTAAGTCCAATTTATTATTTTGCTCAATGTATCAGAGTCATTGACTTTTCTCCATCAGAATCATTGACTTAATTATTGCAATCAGAGGCTATGTTGCTTGAATAATTATGTTAGAGGAAACACTGTGTGACTTAGAATTAGTGGCATGGGCAACTTCACCTTTGTTGCATTATCAAAGTCAGTGCAACTTCAGAGGTTGCTTATCAGAGGCACCATTATGGAAGATGTTGCAATTATTTGAGCTAGCAGAACATGCGCTTTAGAGGTAGACCTGAATAGTAGCTTCAAATTTTAGAGTCATGTAGAAAGTATACTTCAGAAGCATCCTAAAAATATTGTTCATCAAATGCATGCTAAAGTTGTTATTCATCACAAGCATGCTAAAATTACTATTGATTAGAGGCATGCTTAAATTATTGTTCATCAAAGGCACAGAAACTCCAGAGACACACTGAATCCTCATAGGCATTTTGGATCTTCAGAAGCAAACGTGCAGACTCGTCTGAGGCATGCTAACCAGAAGCATACTTCAGTCTTTAGAGGCAGACGCACATAATCTTCAGAGGCAAATCTTCAAAGGTATATGTGCATACATGTGTTGACTAGGTTTGACTTTGCTTCCTTTGATATTTACTTCCTCTAATATCTTCTTATGGTGACTTCCTCTAGTCATTTCCTCTGGTCGTTTCCTCTGATATTCTTGTTCTAATTGTTGTATACTTAATGAAGCCCTTAATCTAACAAATTATTCTCATAAAATACCTTAACATCAAAACACACAAGGAATTGTTCGAGGGATCAACTTGGTTCCATCATTGGCTTTCCTATACCTGCTTGTTTCCTTCGTAGTTAAGAATCATAGCATCAAAGATACTCTTATTTGTTTCTTTGTTACTTCATTTTTCAAACTCATTGAAGGGGATAGCATTCATCATGAAGGTTCTGGCTTTATGATTTGTATTGTTTATTTTGATCAGCACCAATGTTCTTTCTCGATATTTCAATGCCAACAACATCTTTTGGAGCCTCATAGCTATCTTTGACTATGTCCCAGAGTTCAGGATCGTGAGAGATGAAGAAACTTATGAGTCTATCATTCCAATACTCGAATCTCATCAAACAGAGGAGACCTATTAACGTTTCCACCTGTAACTTCTTCACCACAATTAGCCATAAGGGATAGAGATCTTTGCTCAAACATGATTAACTGCTCAACTTTGAGACCGAGCTCTAACGCCAATTATAGAACGAAAAGAACACAAGAAAGGGGGGTTTGAATTATGTTTTTAAAAACTTTTTATGTGGCTATACTTAAAGTAAAGAATGTAATGCAAGTGAAAGAAAATAGACAAGAGAGACACAACAATTTATCTTATTTCACCATCAACATAGTAGCTACGTCTAGTCCCTTCAAGCTGAAGGATTTAATCCACTAGTTTATCCCTGAATCAGACTTACACTTGAACACCTACTAGCCACACTGACTGTGTTCAATCTTCTAGCATAATACAATCAAACTGTTGAGGAAGGAAACTACTATTGGGCTAAGTTACAATAGAAAGGGTTTTGGGTTTTTCTGAATTAGCTCTTGTAGATAGTGTTTAAAATTTTTTTTCTTCAGAAATTCTCATAGCACTAAAGGGAGGCATGTATATTTCTAAATTACTTGTATGCTATGTATCTTTTGTGTCCTACTTCGTTGACGGAGGCATGTCTTTAATAGAGTACGATTAGAATTTCTGATCGTTGTCCTGATTGTAGAAAATCAGGATAATCCATAAAGTTTCGCATCGCATTTTTGTGGAATTAATTTGACAAATAAACTTTCCAGTAAAAACTGATCTTGTATTGATTTAGCTTATCTAATTGAAAAACAAAGTGAACGATGATCAGAGTATGTTTTGAGATCTTCAGACAAATGGCTGATTTAGGATGTGTATCAAAGGATGCGCAAATGCTTTGCCTTCAGAGCGTTAACTTTTCAAAGCGTTGATTTTTTCATAGCGTTGAATTTTTCAGATGAAGTTCAGAGTCAGACAATTAGACACTTGATGTGATTATTAGAGGCAGAGGCAATAACTTGATTGTCACGCTTGTCAAAGACAGAAGAATTCTTGTTGCATTCATATACTTCGTTGAATCATAGATTCAACTGGACTCAAGGTGAGAGTAGCTCTTTCATAACACCGCTCCTCGCCATTATCAAGAATAAGAAGTATTTAAGACCCTTAATTTTAAATTAATTTATGGATTAGATATCAAACATATTATGAGATATTTGTAATAAGTTTAATATATATATATATATATATTTTGAGATTGGCTAAAATTATTCGACGAAGAATAACTTAATTATATTACGAAGAATTTAATACCGGGCATTTTATCTATCAATAGAGTTGCGACATGAGTATTTAGTTAATTGAGAGTTAGTTTTAATTATAATATATATATATATACTTAACACGTAAGTAATATATATATATATATATGAGAGGAATGCAATCTGAAGGAAAAAAAATCAGAGAGAGAAAGAAAAGCTTCCTCTCTCACCTGCCGCGTACCCTTCTTTCTTCCTTCTTCTTCCTTCTTTTTCTATTTGTGTTGGTAACAAGAAAGGCATACTCAAAACTTACATTACTTCAAAATCCAAGCCTCCAATCGAAGACTGTCAAGAGGGAAAGTTACACCTCTCCTCACTACGGTGCTAGTGAGCTAATTTTGGTAGCGGCGACGCGAGCGAGAGCTTCGCCGGTTTTGGTCGCGGTAACAAAAACGATCGAGAAAGCGTAACGAAGGTAAGGGGCTCCTTCCAACTTTTTAGTTTGCATGTAGGAACCCTAAATGTGTATTTGATGGTTGATAAATGTGTTATGTTGTTGAAAACGTCAAGTTGCTGTGGTTGATGATGATAATGCCATTGTTGTGATTTCTTGTGGTTGATGTTGCTGATATATGGTTGCGTTAAAGATGAGCAGGTTGTTGTTGTGTTGATTATCAAGAAGCATTTATGTTGTTGTTGTGTTGATGATGTTCTGATTTTTGTTGTTAAAGAGATTGTGTTGTGGTCTATGTAGTAACTTTTCAAAGAAAAGAGTTTAAAACTATGGTGAAATTTACTTGAAAATTCCACTATTTTCGAAGATGTATTCAGTTACGGCACCAGTGTATTCGAATACACTTCTGCAAAGTTCAGTTTTTATTCAAATTTTGAACCTCGTATTCGAATACGACACTCCGTATTCGAATACAAATACGTAATTTTTGCTACTGACTTAGCATCTGTATTTTGCTACTACACCTTTGTATTCGAATACAGAATTGCAATTTTTGCTTCTGACTTCGTAGCTGTATTCGACTACGACCCTTTTGTATTCGAATACAGAATTGCAGATTTTGGTACTAACTTAGCATCTGTATTCGGCTACAAGGAAGCTGTATTCGAATACAGATTGGATTTGTGTCAAAAATTCTATTTTTAAATATTGGTTTATGCACTTAATTATTTGGAAAACATTTTTAAGGCATATGATAAATTATATGCGATTCTTTTGAGATTGTTTTGAAATGATGATGATGTGTCTGGGTATCATATTTGCATTTATATACTGATTTCAATGAAGAGAAACAGAGTACGCTCATGCATTGCATAGTTAAGTGGTGACCGCGATAGGCCACAGAGTTGAGAGGTGACCGTGATGGGCCGTGAAGTTAAGTAGTGACTGTGATGGCCTACAGGGTGGTTCCACAGGTATTAGACGGTTCATTTTATCCGTGCGAGGATTTAACTTATGTGTAGTGCCAGTGATAGGCTACACTTTGAGTAAATCGTGCTAGTCTGTGATGCGACTACACCTCGGTAATTAGTACTTTGGCCTGTGATAGGTGGTACAATTATGATTTATGTCCCTTGGAGGAGGGTTTTGTGTTATGTGATGACCGTTGTAAGACCCTTAATTTTTAATTAAAATTATAGAATTAATTTTAATTGTATTTTGGGGATATTTGTAAAATATTTAATATATGTATGTTTTGAGTGAATATATATATATATATATATATAAATATTTATTTTGGAAGATGAATTAAAATTATTGGATGAAGAATAAATTAATTTAATTATGAGTAATTAAATTAATCGGACAGTTAATTAAGGATTAGCGGCTAATTGCAAAACGTTTAAGTGCTGGAGGATCCAGCAATATTTTAACATTAATTGTGATGAGGTGGCACATGGAGGTGCCTATATATGGACTGCAAAGGACAGAGCAAAGACAGAAACCTTTATCTCCTCCATACTGCATGTAACAGTACCCTTCTCTCCCATTATGTTCTGCTTACCAGTTCACGATTTCAAAAGAAAGGAAAAAGAGAGTTCCTCAAAAGTGTCATTACTTGGAATCCAAGAACCAAAACACCAAACCCCCAGTACAAAAGTTGTTCACCACACCATTACGGAGCTAAAGAACCCAGTTTCGTAGCAGCAAACGCAGGCTGCAGTTTCACCGGTTTTTGGCGCGAAAATGGGAACGACAGCAGAAACGAGAGAAGTAGCAGAACACGCAACAAGGGTAAGGGCACCTTCCACTTTCTAGTTGCATTTTAGGACTGTAAATGTATGTTTGAGGTGTGATTATATTTGAGTTTCTGTTTTGAAAAAGAAACTGTTTTACATGACATTTTGAAAGATGAAAGAAAATGAATTCTGTTGAGGTTTTAAAAATCTGCAACATGCTGTTTTGGGTGATTATTCCAATACTATTTTGTTTATGGGGAAAGCTGGAAAATGCATTGCATGTTATTTTAAAGAGGAATAAAAAGCATGTTCCTAAAACTGTTTTGAATATGGGGAAAGCTGAAATGCTTTGCATGTTGTTCTGGTGTTTGAGAAAAATTGAATGCATTGCATGTTGTTCTGATGTTTGAGAAAAGCTGAATGCTTTGCATGTTGTTATGATGTTTGAAAAAGCTGAAATGCTTGCATGATGTTTTGATGGTTTGAGAAAGCTGAAATGCTTGCATGCTGTTCTGTTGATGATAATCTGGTGTTACTAAGGATTTCAAAATAAAAAGGGTTTTAAAACTAATGAAAGTGTTTCCTTCTGGAAAATCTGGTTTGATGTAAAAGTCTGACTTTTGTGGTTAAAAAGAGTGATAAAACTGTTTTGGAGTTGTGCTAATTTTTCAAAAGAAACAGTTTGAAATGTGTTGAAGTCTCAGTAAAATTTCACTGATTTCAAAGGTGTATTCAATTACAACAAGTGTGTATTCGAATAAAGCCGGTCAAGCTTCTGTTTTACTTAAGTTTTCAAACTTGTATTCGAATACGAGCCCCTATATTCGAATACAGAGGAAGGATTTTTGCTTCTGATGATTCTGGTGTGAATCATTCTGTTTTGCTTCTGATGATTCTGGTGTGAATCATTCTGTTTTGCTTCTGAGGATTCTGGTGTGAATCATTCTATTTTGTTTCTGATGATTCTGGTGTGAATCATTTTGTTTCGCTTCTGATGATTCTGGTGTGAATCATTCTGTTTTTCTTCTAATGATTCTGGTGAGAATCATTCTGTTTTGTTTATGATGATTCTGGCATGAGTCATTCTGTTTTGCTTATGATGATTCTAGTGTGAATCATTCTGTCTTGCTTCTGATGATTCTGGTGTCAATCATTCTGTTTTGCTTTTGATGATTCTGGTGTGAATCATTATGCCTTGCTTCTGATGATTTTGGTGTGAATCATTCTGCTTTGCTTCTGATGATTCTGGTGTCAATCATTCTGTTTTGCTTTTGATGATTCTGGTGTGAATCACTCTGTCTTGCTTTTGATGATTCTGGTGTGAATCATTCTGTTTTGCTTTTGATGATTCTGGTGTGAATCAGTCTGTTTTATTTCTGATAATTATGTATGAATCATTTTGTTTTGCTTCTGATTATTCTGGTGTGAATCATTCTGTTTTGCTTTTGATGATTCTGGTGTGAATCATTCTGTTTTGCTTCTGATGATTCTGGTGTTAATCATTCTGTTTTGCTTCTAATGATTCTGGTGTTAATCATTCTGATTCTAGTTCTGTTTCTATTGTTCTGGTGTTGATGGTTGTGATTCTGGTTCTGTTCCTGATGTTCTGATGTTAATCATTCTGATTCTGGTTCTGTTTCTGATGTTCTAGTGTTTATGATTCTGGTTCTGTTTCTGATGTTCTGATGTTAATCATTCTGATTCTGTTTCTGATGTTCAAGTGTTGATGATTCTGATTCTGGTTCTGTTCCTATTGTTCTGATGTTAATCATTCTGATTCTGGTTCTGTTTTTGATGTTCTGGTGTTGATGATTCTGATTCTGGTTCTCTTCCTGATGTTCTGATGTTAATCATCCTGATTCTGGTTCTGTTTCTGATATTCTGGTGTTGGTGATTCTGATTCTGGTTCTATTCCTGATGTTCTGATGTTAATCATTTTGATTCTGGTTCTGATTCTGATGTTCTAGTATTGATGATTCTGTATCTAGTTTTGTTTTTGGCTTCTGTATTCGACTACAGGCATGCTGTATTCGAATACAGAATGTTGAAATTACAGTTTCAGCTTCTGAGTTTTGTGGTTTAAAAGAGTGATAAAATTGTTTTGGTGTTGTGATGATTTTTCAACAGAAACAGTTTGAAATGTGTTGAACTCTCAGTAAAATTTCACTGATTTCGAAGGTGTATTCGAATAAAACATGTGTGTATTCGAAAACAGCCTGTCAAGCTTCTGTTTTACTTAAGTTTTCAAACTAGTATTCGAATACGAGCCCCTGTATTCGAATACAGAGGAAGGATTTTTACTTCTGATGATTCTGGTGTGAATCATTCTGTTTTGCTTCTTATGATTCTAGTGTGAATCATTCTCTTTTGCTTCTGATGATTCTGGTGTGAATCATTCTGTTTTGCTTCTGATGATCCTGGTGTGAATCATTCTGTTTTGTTTCTGATGATTCTGGTGTGAATCATTCTATTTTGTTTGTAATGATTCTGGTGTGAATCATTCTGTTTTGCTTCTAATGATTCTAGTTTGAATCATTTTGTTTTACTCAGATGATTCTGGTGTGAATCATTCTGTTTTGTTCCTAATGATTCTGCTGTGAGTCATTCTGTTTTGCTTTTGATGATTCTTGTGTGAATCATTTTGTCTTGCTTCTAATGATTCTGGGGTGAATCATTATGTTTTGCTTCTGATGATTTTGGGGCAAATCATTCTGTTTTGCTTCTAATGATTCTAGTATTAATCATTCTGTTTTGCTTCTGATGATTCTGGTGTTAATCATTCTGTTTTGCTTCTGATGATTCTGGTGTGAATCATTTTGTCTTCCTTCTGATGATTCTGGTGTGAATCATTCTGTGTTACTTCTGATTATTTTGGTGTGAATCATTCTGTTTTGCTTCTGATGAGTCTGGTGTGAATCATTCTGTTTTGCTTCTAATGATTCTGGTGTTAACCATTCTGTTTTGCTTCTGATGAATGTGGTGTGAATCATTCTGTTTTTTTCTGATGATTCTGGTGTGAATCATTCTGTTTTGCTTCTGAGGATTCTGGGGTGAATCATTCTGTTTTGTTTCTGATGATTCTGGTGTGAATCATTTTGTTTTGCTTCTGATGATTCTGGTGTGAATCATTCTGTTTTTCTTCTGATGATTCTGGTGTGAATCATTTTGTTTTGTTTCTGATGATTCTGGTGTGAGTCATTCTGTTTTGCTTCTGATGATTCTAGTGTGAAACATTCTGTCTTACTTCTGATGATTTTGGTGTGAATCATTATGTTTTGCTACTAATGATTCTAGTTTGAATCATTCTGTTTTACTTTTGATGATTCTGGTGTGAATCATTCTGTTTTGCTTCTGATGATTCTGGTGTCAATCATTCTGTTTTGCTTTTGATGATTCTGGTGTGAATCATTCTGTCTTGCTTCTGATGACTCTAGTGTGAATCATTTTGTTTTGCTTATGATGATTCTGGTGTGAATCACTCTGTTTTATTTCTGATGATTCTGTATGAATCATTCTATTTTGCTATTGATTATTCTGGTGTGAATCATTCTGTTTTGCTTCTGATGATTCTGGTGTGAATCATTCTGTTTTGTTTCTAATGATTCTGGTGTTAATCATTCTGTTTTGCTTCTGATGATTCTGGTGTGAATCATTCTATTTTGCTTCTGATGATTCTGGCGTTAATCATTTTGATTCTGGTTCTGTTTCTATTGTTCTGGTGTTGATGATTCTGATTTTGGTTCTGTTCCTGATGTTCTGATGTTAATCATTCTGATTCTGGTTATGTTTCTGATGTTCTGATGTTAATCATTCTGATTCTGATTCTGTTTCTGTTCCTATTGTTCTGATGTTAATCATTCTGATTCTGGTTTTGTTTTTGATGTTCTGGTGTTGATGATTCTGATTCTGGTTCTCTTCCTGATGTTTTGATGTTAATCCTCCTAATTCTGGTTCTGTTTCTGATGTTCTGGTGTTGGTGATTCTGATTCTGGTTCTATTCCTAATGTTCTGATGTTAATCATTTTGATTCTGGTTCTGATTCTTATGTTCTAGTATTGATGATTCTGAATCTGGTTTTGTTTTTGGCTTCTGTATTCGACTACAGGCATGCTGTATTCAAATACAGAATGTTGAAATTACAGTTTCAGCTTCTGAGTTTTGTGGTTTAAAAGAGTGATAAAACTGTTTTGGTGTTGTGATGATTTTTCAACAGAAACAGTTTGAAATGTGTTGAAGTCTCAGTAAAATTTCACTGATTTCGAAGTTGTATTCGAATAAAACATGTGTGTAATCGAAAACAGCCTGTCAAGCTTCTGTTTTACTTAAGTTTTCAAACTAGTATTCGAATACGAGCCCCTGTATTCGAATACAGAGGAAGGATTTTTACTTCTGATGATTCTGGTGTGAATCATTCTGTTTTGCTTCTAATGATTCTAGTGTGAATGATTCGATTTTGCTTATGATGATTCTGGTGTGAATCATTCTATTTTGCTTCTGATGATCCTGGTGTGAATCATTCTGTTTTGTTTTTGATGATTCTGGTGTGAGTCATTCTATTTTGCTTCTGATGATTCTAGTGTGAATCATTATGTCTTGCTTCTGATGATTATGGTGTGAATCATTATGTTTTGCTTCTAATGATTCTAGTGTGAATCATTCTGTTTTACTTTTGATGATTCTGGTGTGAATCATTCTGTTTTGCTTTTGATGATTCTTGTGTCAATCATTCTTTTTTGCTTTTGATGATTCTTGTGTGAATCATTTTGTCTTGCTTCTGATGATTATGGTGTGAATCATTATGTTTTGCTTCTAATGATTCTAGTGTGAATCATTCTGTTTTACTTTTGATGATTCTGGTGTGAATCATTCTGTTTTGCTTCTGATGATTCTGGTGTCAATCATTCTTTTTTGCTTTTGATGATTCTTGTGTGAATCATTCTGTCTTGCTTCTGATGATTCTGGTGTGAATCATTCTGTTTTGCTTGTGATGATTCTGGTGTGAATCAGTCTGTTTTATTTCTGATGATTCTGTATGATTCATTCTGTTTTGCTTTTTTCTTAATCTGGTGTGAATCATTCTGTTTTGCTTCTGATGATTCTAGTGTGAATCATTCTGTTTTGCTTCTAATGATTCTGGTGTTAATCATTCTGTTTTGCTTCTGATGATTCTGGTGTGAATCATTCTATTTTGCTTTTGATGATTCTGGTGTTAATCATTCTGATTCTGGTTCTGGTTCTATTTCTATTGTTCTGGTGTTGATGATTCTGATTCTGGTTCTGTTCCTGATGTTCTGATGTTAATCATTCTGATTCTAGTTCTGTTTTTGATGTTCTAGTGTTGATGATTCTAGTTCTGTTTCTGATGTTCTGATGTTAATCATTCTAATTTTGATTCTGTTTCTGATGTTCAGGTGTTGATGATTCTGATTCTGGTTCTGTTCCTATTGTTCTGATGTTTATCATTCTGATTCTAGTTCTGTTTTTGATGTTCTGGTGTTGATGATTCTGATTCTGGTTCTCTTCCTGATGTTCTGTTGTTAATGATCTTGATTATGGTTCTCTTTCTGATGTTCTGGTGTTGGTGATTCTGATTCTGGTTCTATTCCTGTTGTTCTGATGTTAATCATTTTGATTCTGGTTCTGATTCTGATGTTCTAGTATTGATGATTTTGAATTTGGTTTTGTTTTTGGCTTCTGTATTCGACTACAGGCATGCTGTATTCGAATTTAGAATGTTGAAATTACAGTTTCAGCTTCTGAGTTTTGTGGTTTAAAAGAGTGATAAAACTGTTTTGGAGTTGTGCTGATTTTTCAACAGAAACAGTTTGAAATGTGTTGAAGTCTCAGTAAAATTTCACTGATTTCGAAGGTGTATTCGAATAAAACATGTGTGTAATCGAAAACAGCCTGTCAAGCTTCTGTTTTACTTATGTTTTCAAACTAGTATTCGAAGACGAGCCCCTGTATTCGAATACAGAGGAAGGATTTTTACTTCTGATGATTCTGGTGTGAATCATTCTGTTTTGCTTCTAATGATTCTAGTGTGAATGATTCGATTTTGCTTCTGATGATTCTGGTGTGAATCATTCTGTTTTGCTTCTGATGATCCTGGTGTGAATCATTCTGTTTTGTTTCTGATGATTCTGGTGTGAATCATTCTGTTTTTTTGTAATGATTCTGCTGTGAATCATTCTGTTTGTCTTCTGATGATTCTAGTTTGAATCATTCTGTTTTACTCAGATGATTCTGGTGTGAATCATTCTGTTTAGATTCTGATGATTCTGGTGTGAGTCATTCTATTTTGCTTCTGATGATTCTTGTGTGAATCATTCTGTCTTGCTTCTAATGATTCTGGTGTCAATCATTATGTTTTGCTTCTGATTATTCTGGTGTGAATCATTCTGTTTTGCTTCTGATGATTCTAGTGTTAATCATTATGTTTTGCTTCTGATAATTCTGGTGTTAATCATTCTGTTTTGCTTCTGATGATTCTGGTGTGAATCATTTTGTTTGCTTATGATGATTTTGGTGTGAATCATTCTGTGTTACTTCTGATGATTTTGGTGTGAATCATTTTGTTTGGCTTCTGATGAGTCTGGTGTGAATCATTCTGTTTTGCTTCTGATGATTTTGGTGTTAACCATTCTGTTTTGCTTCTGATGAATTTGGTGTGTATCATTCTGTTTTGTTTCTGATGATTCTGGTGTGAATCATTCTGTTTTGCTTCTGAGGATTCTGGTGTGAATCATTCTGTTTTGTTTCTGATGATTCTGGTGTGAATCATTTTGTTTTGCTTCTGATGCTTCTGGTGTGAATCATTCTGTTTTTCTTCTGATGATTCTGGTGTGAATCATTCTATTTTGTTTCTGATGATTCTGGTGTGAGTCATTCTGTTTTGCTTCTGATGATTTTAGTGTGAATCATTCTGTCTTGCTTCTGATGATTATGGTGTGAATCATTATGTTTTGCTGCTAAGGATTCTAGTGTGAATCATTCTGTTTTACTTTTGATGATTCTGGTGTGAATCATTCTGTTTTGCTTCTGATGATTCTGGTGTCAATCATTTTGTTTTGCTTTTGATGATTCTGGTGTGAATCATTCTATCTTGCTTCTCATGATTCTGGTGTGAATCATTCTGTTTTGCTTGTGATGATTCTGGTGTGAATCAGTCTGTTTTATTTCTGATGATTCTGTATGAATCATTCTGTTTTGCTTTTGAATATTCTGGTGTGAATCATTGTGTTTTGCTTCTGATGATTCTGGTGTGAATCATTTTGTTTGCTTATGATGATTCTGGTGTGAATCATTCTGTGTTACTTCTGATGATTTTGGTGTGAATCATTTTGTTTGGCTTCTGATGAGTCTGGTGTGAATCATTCTGTTTTGCTTCTGATGATTTTGGTGTTAACCATTCTGTTTTGCTTCTGATGAATTTGGTGTGTATCATTCTGTTTTGTTTCTGATGATTCTGGTGTGAATCATTCTGTTTTGCTTCTGAGGATTCTGGTGTGAATCATTCTGTTTTGTTTCTGATGATTCTGGTGTGAATCATTTTGTTTTGCTTCTGATGCTTCTGGTGTGAATCATTCTGTTTTTCTTCTGATGATTCTGGTGTGAATCATTCTATTTTGTTTCTGATGATTCTGGTGTGAGTCATTCTGTTTTGCTTCTGATGATTTTAGTGTGAATCATTCTGTCTTGCTTCTGATGATTATGGTGTGAATCATTATGTTTTGCTGCTAAGGATTCTAGTGTGAATCATTCTGTTTTACTTTTGATGATTCTGGTGTGAATCATTCTGTTTTGCTTCTGATGATTCTGGTGTCAATCATTTTGTTTTGCTTTTGATGATTCTGGTGTGAATCATTCTATCTTGCTTCTCATGATTCTGGTGTGAATCATTCTGTTTTGCTTGTGATGATTCTGGTGTGAATCAGTCTGTTTTATTTCTGATGATTCTGTATGAATCATTCTGTTTTGCTTTTGAATATTCTGGTGTGAATCATTGTGTTTTGCTTCTGATGATTCTGGTGTGAATCATTTTGTTTGCTTATGATGATTCTGGTGTGAATCATTCTGTGTTACTTCTGATGATTTTGGTGTGAATCATTTTGTTTGGCTTCTGATGAGTCTGGTGTGAATCATTCTGTTTTGCTTCTGATGATTTTGGTGTTAACCATTCTGTTTTGCTTCTGATGAATTTGGTGTGTATCATTCTGTTTTGTTTCTGATGATTCTGGTGTGAATCATTCTGTTTTGCTTCTGAGGATTCTGGTGTGAATCATTCTGTTTTGTTTCTGATGATTCTGGTGTGAATCATTTTGTTTTGCTTCTGATGCTTCTGGTGTGAATCATTCTGTTTTTCTTCTGATGATTCTGGTGTGAATCATTCTATTTTGTTTCTGATGATTCTGGTGTGAGTCATTCTGTTTTGCTTCTGATGATTTTAGTGTGAATCATTCTGTCTTGCTTCTGATGATTATGGTGTGAATCATTATGTTTTGCTGCTAAGGATTCTAGTGTGAATCATTCTGTTTTACTTTTGATGATTCTGGTGTGAATCATTCTGTTTTGCTTCTGATGATTCTGGTGTCAATCATTTTGTTTTGCTTTTGATGATTCTGGTGTGAATCATTCTATCTTGCTTCTCATGATTCTGGTGTGAATCATTCTGTTTTGCTTGTGATGATTCTGGTGTGAATCAGTCTGTTTTATTTCTGATGATTCTGTATGAATCATTCTGTTTTGCTTTTGAATATTCTGGTGTGAATCATTGTGTTTTGCTTCTGATGATTCTGGTGTGAATCAATCTGTTTTGCTTCTGATGATTCTGGTGTTAATCATTCTGTTTTGCTTCTGATGATTCTGGTGTGAATCATTCTATTTTGCTTCTGATGATTCTGGTGTTAATCATTCTGATTCTGGTTCTGGTTCTGTTTCTATTGTTCTGGTGTTGATGGTTCTGATTCTGGTTCTGTTCCTGATGTTCTGATGTTAATCATTCTGATTCTGATTCTGTTTCTGATGTTCATGTGTTGATGATTCTGATTCTGGTTCTGTTCCTATTGTTCTGATGTTATTCATTCTGATTCTGGTAGTGTTTTTGATGTTCTGGTGTTGACGATTCTGATTCTGGTTCTGTTCCTGATGTTCTGATGTTAATCCTTCTGATTCTGGTTCTGTTTCTGATGTTCTGGTGTTGGTGATTCTGATTCTGGTTCTATTCCTGATGTTATGATGTTAATCATTTTGATTCTGGTTCTGATTCTGATGTTCTAGTATTGATGATTCTGAATCTGGTTTTGTTTTTGGCTTCTGTATTCGACTACAGGCATGCTGTATTCAAGTACAGAATGTTGAAATTACAGTTTCAGCTTCTGAGTTTTGTGGTTTAAAAGAGTGATAAAACTGTTTTGGAGTTGTGCTGATTTTTCAACAGAAACAGTTTGAAATGTGTTGAAGTCGCAGTAAAATTTCACTGATTTCGATGGTGTATTCGAATAAAACATGTGTGTATTCGAAAACAGCCTGTCAAGCTTCTGTTTTACTTATGTTTTCAAACTAGTATTCGAATACGAGCCCCTGTATTCGAATACAGAGGAAGGATTTTTACTTCTGATGATTCTGGTGTGAATCATTCTGTTTTGTTTATGATATTTCTGGTGTGAATCATTCTGTTTTGCTTCTGTGACCCTGGTGTGAATCATTCTATTTTGTTTCTAATGATTCTGGTGTAAATCATTCTGTTTTGTTTGTAATGATTCTGGTGTGAATCATTCTGTTTTGCTTCTTATGATTCTAGTTTGAATCATTCTGTTTTACTCTGATGATTTTGGTGTGAATCATTCTGTTTTGTTTCTGATGATTCTGGTGTGAGTCATTCTGTTTTGCTTTTGATGATTCTTGTGTGAATCATTCTGTCTTGCTTCTAATGATTCTGGTGTGAATCATTATGTTTTACTTCTGACGATTCTGGTGTGAATCATTCTGTTTTGCTTCTGATGATTCTAGTGTTAATCATTCTGTTTTGCTTCTGATGATTCTGGTGTAAGTCATTTTGTCTTGCTTCTGATGATTCTGGTGTGAATCATTCTGTGTTACTTCTGATGATTTTGGTGTGAATCATTCTGTTTTGCTTCTGATGATTATGGTGTTAACCATTTTGTTTTGCTTCTGATGAATTTTTGTGTGAATCATTCTGTTTTGTTTCTGATGATTCTGGTGTGAATCATTCTGTTTTGCTTCTGATGATTCTGGTGTGAATCATTTTGTTTTGCTTCTGATCATTCTGCTGTGAATCATTCTGTTTTGTTTCTGATCATTCTGGTGTGAATCATTCTGTTTTGCTTCTGATGATTCTCGTGTGAATCATTCTGTTTTGCTTCTAATGATTCTGGTGTGAATCATTCTATTTTGCTTCTGACGATTCTGGTGTTAATCATTCTGTTTTGCTTCTGATGATTCTGGTGTTAATCATTCTGTTTTTCTTCTGATGATTCCGGTATTAATCATTCTGATTATGGTTATGTTTCTGATGATCTGGTGTTGATGATTCTGATTCTTGTTTTGTTCCTAATGTTCTGATGTTAACCATTTTGATTCTGCTTGTGATTTTGATGTTTTGGTATTGATGATTTTGAATCTAGTTTTGTTTTTGGCTTCTGTATTCGACTACTAGTATGCTGTATTTGAATACAGAATGTTGAAATTACAGTTTCAGCTTCTGAGTTTTGTGGTTTAAAAGAGTAATAAAACTGTTTTGGAGTTGTGCTGATTTTTCAAAAGAAACAGTTTGAAATGTGTTGAAGTCTCAGTAAAATGTCACTGATTTCGAAGGTGTATTCGAATACAGTCTGTCAAGCTTCTGTTTTACTTAAGTTTTCAAACTTGTATTCGAATACCAGCCCCTGTATTCAAATACAGAGGAAGGATTTTTATTTCTGATGATTCTTGTGTGAATCATTAAGTTTTGCTTCGTATGATTCTGGTGTGAATTATTCTGTTTTGCTTCTGATGATTCTGGTGTGAATCATTCTGTTTTGCTTGTGATGATTCTGGTGTGAATCGTTCTGTTTTGCTTCTGATGATTCTGGTGTTAATCGTTCTGTTTTGCTTCTGATGATTCTGGTGTGAATCATTCTTTTTTGCTTCTAATGATTCTGGTGTTAATCATTCTTATTCTGGTTCTGTTTCTAATGTTCTGGTGTTGATGATTCTGGTTCTGGTTCTGGTTCTGTTCCAGATATTCTGATGTTAATCATTCTGATTCTAGTTCTGTTTCTGATGTTCTGGTGTTGATGATTCTGATTCTGGTTCTATTCCTGATGTTCTGATGTTAATCATTCTGATTCTGGTTCTGTTTCTGATGTTCTGGTGTTGATGATTCTGATTCTGGTTCTGTTCCTGATGTTCTGATGTTAATCATTCTGATTCTGGTTTTGTTTCTGATGTTCTGGTGTTGATGATTCTAATTCTGGTTCTTTTCCTGATGTTCTAATGTTAATCATTTTGATTCTGGTTATGTTTCTGATGTTCTGGTGTTGATGATTCTGATTCTAGTTCTGTTCCTGATGTTCTGGTTTTAATGATTTTTATTCTGGTTCTGATTCTGATGTTCTAGTATGATGATTCTGAATCTGGTTTTGTTTTTTGCTTTTGTATTCGACTACAGCCATGCGGTATTTGAATACAGAATGTTGAAATTACAGTTTCAGCTTCTCAGTTTTGTGGTTTAAAAGAGTGATAAAACTGTTTTGGAGTTTGTGCTGAATTTTCAACAGATACAGTTTGAAATGTGTTGAAGTCTCAGTAAAATTTCTCCGATTTCGAAGGTGTATTCGAATACAACATGTGTGTATTCGCATACAGCTTGTCAAGCTTCTGTTTTACTTAAGTTTTCAAACTTGTATTTGAATATGAGCCCCTGTATTTGAATACAGAGGAAGGATTTTTACTTCTGATGATTCTGGTGTGAATCATTCTGTTTTGCTTCTGATGATTCTGGTGTGAATCATTCTGTTTTGCTTTGTGAATCATTATGTTTTGCTTTCGATGATTCTAGTGTGAATCATTCGGTTTTGCATCTGATGATTCTGGTGTGAATCATTCTGTTTTGCTTCTGATGATTCTAGTGTGAATCATTTTGTTTAGCTTCTCATGATTTTGGTGTGAATCATTCTGTTTTGTTTCTGATGTTTCTGGTGTGAATCATTCGGTTTTGTTTCTGATGATTCTGGTGTGAATCATTCTGTTTTGCTTCTGATGATTCTGTTGTGAATCATTCTGTTTTGTTTTTCATGATTCTGGTGTGAGTCATTCTGTTTTGCTTCAGTTGAGTCTGGTGTGAATTATTCTGTTTTGCTTCTTATGATTCTTGTGTTAACCGTTCTGTTTTTCTTCTGATGATTCTGGTGTGAATCATTCTGTTTTGTTTCTAATGATTCTGGTGTGAATCATTCTGTTTTGCTTCTGATGATTCTGGTGTGAATCATTCTGTTTTGCTTCTGATGATTATGGTGTGAATCATTTTGTTTTGCTTCTGATGATTCTGGTGTGAATCATTCTGTTTTGTTTCTGATGATTATGGTGTGAATCATTCTATTTTGCTTCTGATGATTCTGGTGTGAATCATTCTGTTTTGCTTCTGATGATTCTGGTTTGAATCATTCTGTTTTGCTTCTGATGATTCTGGTGTTAATCATTTTGTTTTGCTTCTGATGATTCTGGTGTGAATCATTCTGTTTTGCTTCTGATGATTCAAGTGTTAATCTTTCTGATTCTAGTTCTGTTTCTAATGTTCAGGTGTTGATGATTCTGATTCTGGTTCTGTTCCTGATGTTCTGATGTTAATCATTCTGATTTTAGTTCTGTTTCTGATGTTCTGGTGTTGATGATTCTAATTCTGGTTCTGTTCCTGATGTTCTGATGTTAATCATTCTGATTCTGGTTATGATTCTGATGTTCTGGTGTTGATGATTGTGATTCTGGTTCTCTTCTTGATGTTCTGATGTTAATCATTCTGATTCTGGTTGTGTTTCTGATGTTCTGGTGTTGATGATTCTGATTCTGGTTCTGTTCCTGATGTTCTGATGTTAATCATTACGATTCTGGTTCTGATTCTGATGTTCTGGTATTGATGATTTTGAATGTAGTTTTGTTTTTGGCTTCTGTATTGACTACAGGCGTGCTGTATTCGAATACAGAATGTTGAATTACAGTTTCAGCTTCTGTATTCAAATACAAGGGATCTGTATTCGAATACAGATTCGGGTTTTCAGAAATTCCAAGTTTTTCAACATTGTTTTGTGAACCCTACGTGTTGGGGAGTATTGGGAAGGTTTATGACAAATTAAAATGGAATTTTTTTTTGTGATAATTTGAAGTGGTGTTGATGAAGTTTTTGGGACTTTACTGATGTAGTGAAAAATGTTGATTTGTGTACTGAGACTGCCTATGTATTCGACTACCAGGGGGGGCTGTAGTCGAATACAGAGTGTTAATTCTGCATTGTTTTGGCTCCTGTATTCGAATACATAGAGGCTTATTCGAATACAGATTTGTATTTTCCAGAAATCTCAGTTTTAAACACTGTGTTATGAATTTTAAGAGCTTGGGAAAACATTGCAAAGTATTAATGATTACTTGACTGTTTAGTCATGATTGTGATGATGATAATATTGATTGTGCTGAGATGTTTTTAAAAATGATGGAAAGGCATGAATTTTCTGATTTTGCATTCTGTTTCCAGTGAAGAGAAACACTGCATATTCATGCATTGCATAGTCAAGTGGTACCCGCGATGGGCCACAGAGTAATGCGTAACCACGTGATGATCTGTTGAGCGATTGCTCGAGTGCTGGTCTGTTAAGCGACTGCACTAGGTACTGATCTGTTGAGCGATTGTACCTTGCTATATAGGTGCTGTTCTGTTGGGCTACTGCACTGGTACTGGACTGTTGAGCGTCTGTACCCTGAAATGCGCAACCACGTGCTGATCTGTTGAGCGATTGCACGAGTGCTGGTCTGTTGAGCGACTGCACTAGGAACTGATCTGTTGAGCGATTGTACCTTGGTATATGTCAAACGTGCTGGTCTGTTGAGCGACTACACTGGTACTGGACTGTTGAACATCTGTACCTTTAAATGCGCAACCACGTGCTGATCTGTTGAGCGATTGCAAGAGTGCTGGTCTTATGAGCGACTGCACTAGGTACTGATCTGTTGAGCGATTGTACCTTGGTATATGTTAAACGCGTTGGTATGTTAAGCGACTGCACGAGTGCTGCTCTGTTGAGTGACTGCACTAGGTGCTGATCTGTTGAGCGATTGCACCTTGGTCTTGAGTGCCGTTAAAGTCATACATATTTAAATTTTGCTGGTCTGTTGAGCGACTGCTCCTTGGTGATTCCAAGAAAATTGTATACATGAGCATATACATATCGCATTGAGGGATTGACCGGTGGGTCACGATTAATTATATGACGAATGGTTGGAAATTGATGTGTGTGAGTACTGTACAGAATCTGAATTTCTGATTTAATAATTGTGATTTGCTAAGGTGTTGTTTGTACTTACCACATATTTCATAATAATTGGCTGCTGTTTTTGAAAAGGCATATATGTCATTAAATTTCAAATGAGCATTATTATTTTCCTCATCGTCATATGTTATACCATGGATATAATTGTTGCTGTGAGATGCATGCTATGTGATTATTTGTTAATTTCGGTCGGTGCCCCTTGCTATTATATTGTGGAAATTGGGCTTTGCCCTCAGATGCCCCCCAAACCCATGCCACCCATGGGTACCCGGACGACAGAAACGTCGTTAGACTTCCTTGATCGATATTCGCGTACTGCTTGGGTATTTGACCCCATCTCAAGCAGGGCGACTTACATGGGATGGTTGGAGAGGACGAGTAGGACCGACGGAGTAGAGGATTTCGTGGAGCGCACTTATACGATTATATATTTTCCTGTGCCTTATAGGATTTCGTGGGCGCACGGAATTTTTGACGATGCTGAGGAGTCAGCTAGAGGGGTTGAGACGGAGGCCACCGTAGGAGTGGTGACTCCCAACCCGGTGATTGGAGGAGATGTACATGAGTCTGAGGTAGAAGGGAAGAATGAAGAGCCGAAGCCAGTAGCAGCTGAGATTCCGGGTCCGTCTAGGATCTCCGATGATTGTTATGAGATTCCGGCACCGCCGAAGCAACCGAGACTGTGTATTGATTTGACTTCTGAGGAGACCGACCCCTCTCTGTATGATGAGGAGGAGGAGGTTATGTCGAGCCGAGCGGAAGAGTCGGAGGAGACTTGCTTGGGATGCGGAGGAAATCCGTCCTACTGTAGCTTTAGCGCATGATCAGTTAGACTTGATGTATAGGATTTGAGCTGGAAATGTATTTTGTTTTTATTTTGGAAAATTGTTGTACTAATTATTCCGCACTCTGATATTGTCTTTTGGGAATGCTATGATATTGTTATCTTTTGAAAATGTCTTATTGTTTATTATTAAATTTCCAAAATTAAGTATTTATTGAGATTACGATGAATTTATTTTGTTACGTTCATCGATCAATCTATGGCGTACTATTTTACGAAAAACTTTATTTTAATTCCTTTCGAATTAAATCTGGAAAATCCTTTTTATTATTGATTTTAAAAATAAAAAAATGCACCCGCACTGTGTTTCAAACTCGGGGTGTTACAATTGTGGTATCAGGGCATTTGGTTAAAGTTTTGGGTAAAAGCTCTTATTTAAGTATTTGTTTTGAGTTATTAGCTGATCATGCATAGGAGCAAGTAGTTAAAGTGTCAAGTCTTGTGTAAGTTGTGGTGTGACTGAAGTGATGATGGTTTTGTAAGGAACAATGCCTCCAAAGAAGAGACGACACCACAAGAGCCAATGCCAGCCGAGAAGATATGATGGTTGAGGCGATGAACAACATGGCTGCGTCTGTTGCTGCACAGACAGCTGCAAAGACTCAACGAGATCTGGAGAAGAGAGAAAGAGAGATTCGCGCTGCTGAATCTAGAGGACTAGAGGATTTTCGCCGTCATAATCCTCCCAAGTTCAAGGGTGATGAGGGTCCAGAAAGAGCAGACCAGTGGATTCAAGAGATGGAGAAAATCTTCGAGATGATTAATTGCCGAGCAGCGGTAAAGGTCAACTATGCCACGTATCTGCTGATAGGGGATGCAGAGTACTGGTGGAGAAGTACAAGGCTACTAATGGGATCAGCTCACAAGGAGGTAAATTGGGAGTCGTTCGGTATTTGGCTGCTAACAAACTCAAAGTATCTCTAAGAGAAGGAACTCATGAATTTTTATCATTGGCTAACGTGGAGACCAAGATGGATGTGAACATAGAAGATGTGGTGTTAGTCAAAGAATATCCGGACGTATTTCCATCAGAAATTCCTGGATTACCCCCAGTGAGAGAGGTGGAGTTCTTCATTGATTTGCACCCAGGAACTGGACCTATTTCAATTGCGCTATACGGATGTCGCCATTGGAATTAAGTGAGCTTAAAGGTCGGACCAGATAACATTCTGAGATGTAATGGAAGAGTTTGTGTACCGGAAGTTGCAGATTTGAGGAGAATGATTTTGGAAGAGGCTCATAAGAGTAAATTGAGTTCCGCTTATCATCCACAAACAAACGGACAGACTGAGAGAACAAATCAGTCCTTGGAAGATCTATTAAGAGCATGTGTGTTGGATGACAGAGGAAACTGGGATGAGGTGTTGCCATTGATCGAGTTCACTTACAACAACAGTTTTCACGCAAGTATTGGAATGGCACCCTACGAGGCTTTGTATGGACGCAAGTGTCAGACGCCTTTATGCTGGTATAAGGACGGAGAGAGTATGATTGTTGGACCTGAGATGGTGGAACAGACTACACAGAAAATCAAGAGGATACAAGAGAAAATGAAGGTTTCGCAAGATCGTCAGAAGAGTTATGCGGACAAGCGTCGCAGACCTTTGGAATTCGAGCAGGGTGATCATGTATTTCTGAAGGTCACGCCTACAACTGGTGTTGGCAGAGCTATTAAGTCAAGAAAGTTGACTCCGAAATTTATTGGACCATACCAGATTACTACACGTATTGGACCATTGGCTTATCGGATAGCTTTACCTCCAATATTGTCCAATATTCACGACGTATTTCATGTGTCGCAGTTAAGGAAATACATTGCAGACCCGTCACATGTAATCGCACCAGATACGATTCAGCTGAAGGATAACCTGTCATTTGAGGTATTCCCTGTAAGGATTGAAGACAGGAAGATTAAACAGTTGAGGAACAAGGAAGTCCCACTAGTCAAAGTGATTTGGAATCCGACTATGGAAACGCGACTTGGGAACTGGAGAGTAAGATGAGGGAGCAATATCCTCAGTTGTTTAGGGGCATGTAGTTTCGAGGACAAAACTAATTTAAGGGGAGGAGTAATGTAAGACCCTTAATTTTTAATTAAAATTATGGAATTAATTTTAATTGTATTTTGGGGATATTTGTAAAATATTTAATATATGTATGTTTTGAGTGAATATATATATATATATAAATATTTATTTTGGAAGATTAATTAAAATTATTGGATGAAGAATAAATTAATTTAATTATGAGTAATTAAATTAATCGGACATTAATTAAGGTTAGCGGCTAATTGCAAAACGTTTAAGTGCTGGAGGATCCAGCAATATTTTAACATTAATTGTGATGAGGTGGCACATGGAGGTGCCTATATATGGACTGCAAAGGACAGAGCAAAGACAGAAACCTCTCTCTCCTCCATACTGCATGTAACAGTACCATTCTCTCCCATTCTGTTCTGCTTACCAGTTCACGATTTCAAAAGGAAAAAGAGAGTTCCTCAAAAGTGCCATTACTTGGAAATCCAAGCACCGAAACACCAAACCCCCAGTACAAAAGTTGTTCCCCACACCATTACGGAGCTAAAGAACCCAGTTTCGTAGCAGCAAACGCAGGCTGCAGTTTCACCGATTTTTGGTACGAAAACGGGAACGACAGCAGAAATGAGAAAGATAGCAGAACACGCAACAAGGGTAAGGGCACCTTCCACTTTCTAGTTGCATTTTAGGACTGTAAATGTATGTTTGAGGTGTGATTATATTTGAGTTTCGGTTTTGAAAAAGAAACAGTTTTACATGACATTTTGAAAGATGAAAGAAAATGCATTCTGTTGAGGTTTTAAAAATCTGCAACATGCTGTTTTTGGTGATTATTCCAATACTCTTTTGTTTATGGCGAAAGCTAAAAAATGCATTGCATGTTATTTTGAAGAGGAGTAAAAAGCATGTTCATAAAACTGTTTTGAATATTGCAAAAATGCATTATGTTGGTATTTTGCTGCTATATGATGCTTGCTGTTTGACTGAATGTGTTAATATTGTTCCGATGTTTGAGAAAGCTGAAATACTTTGCATGTTGTTCTGGTGTTTGAGAAAAACTGAATGCTTTACATGTTGTTCTGATGTTTGAGAAAAGCTGAATGCTTTGCATGTTGTTATGATGTTTGAAAAGCTGAAATGCTTGCATGATGTTCTGATGGTTTGAGAAAATTGAAATGCTTGCATGCTATTCTGTTGATGAAAATCAAGTGTTACTAAGGATTTCAAAATAAAAAGGGTTTTAAAACTGATAAAAGTGTTTCCTTCTGGAAAATCTGGTTAGATATAAAAGTCTGAGTTTTGTGGTTTAAAAGAGTGATAAAACTGTTTTGGAGTTGTGCTGATTTTTCAAAAGAAACAGTTTGAAATGTGTTGAAGTCTTAGTAAAATTTCACTGACTTCGAAGGTGTATTCGAATACAACATGTGTGTATTCGAATACAGCCTGTCAAGCTTCTATTTTACTTAAGTTTTCAAACTTGTATTCGAATACGAGCCCCTGTATTCAAATACAGAGGAAGGATTTTTGCTTCTGATGATTCTGGTGTGAATCATTCTGTTTTGCTTCTGATGATTTTCGTGTGAATCATTATGTTTTGCTTCTGATGATTCTGGTGTGAATCATTCTGTTTTGCTTCTGATGATTCTGGTGTGAATCATTCTGTTTTGCTTCAAATGATTCTGGTGTGAATCCTTTTGTTTTGTTTCTGATGATTCTGGTGTGAATCATTTTGTTTTGCTTCTGATGTTTCTGGTGTGAATCATTCTGTTTTGTTTCTGATGATTCTGGTGTGAGTTATTATGTTTTGCTTCTGATGATTCTGGTGTGAATCACTCTGTCTTGCTTCTGATGATTCTGGTGTGAATCATTTTGTTTTGCTTCTGATGATTCTGGTGTGAATCATTCTGTTTTGCTTCAGTGATTCTGGTGTGAATCATTCTCTTTTGCTTCTGATGATTCTGGTGTGAATCATTCTGTTTTGCTTCTGATGATTCTAGTGTTAATCATTCTGTTTTGCTTCTTATGAGTCTGGTATGAATCATTTTGTCTTGCTTCTACTGATTCTGGTTTGAATCATTCTGTTTTACTTCTGATGATTATGGTGTGAATCATTCTGTTTTGCTTCTGATGAGTCTAGTGTGAATCATTTTGTTTTGCTTCTGATGATTCTAGTGTTAAGCATTGTGTTTTGCTTCTGATGATTCTGGTGTGAATCATTCTGTTTTGTTTCTGATGATTCTGGTGTGAATCATTCTGTTTTGCTTCTGATGATTCTGGTGTGAATCATTGTGTTTTGCTTATGATGATTCTGGCGTGAATCATTCTGTTTTGTTTCTGATGATTCTGGTGTGAATCATTCTATTTTTGCTTTTGATGATTCTTGTGTGAATCATTCTGTTTTGCTTCTGATGATTCTTGTGTGAATCATTCTGTTTTGCTTCTGATGATTCTGGTGTTAATCATTCTGTTTTGCTTCTGATGATTCTGGTGTGAATCATTGTGTTTTGCTTCTGATGATTCTGGTGTTAATCATTCTGATTCTGGTTCTGTTTCTAATGTTCTGGTGTTGATGATTCTGTTTCTGGTTCTGTTCCTGATGTTCTGATGTTAATCATTCTGATTTTGGTTCTGTTTCTGATGTTCTGGTGTTGATTATTCTGATTCTGGTTCTGTTCCTGATGTTCTGATGTTAATCATTCTGATTCTGGTTCTGTTTCTGATGTTCTGGTGTTGATGATTCTGATTCTGGTTCTATTCCTGATGCTCTGATGTTAATCATTCTGATTCTGGTTCTGTTTCTGATGTTCTGGTGTTGATGATTCTAATTCTGTTCCTAATGTTCTGATGTTAATCATTCTGATTTTGGTTCTGTTTCTGATGTTCTGGTGTTGATGATTCTGATTCTGGTTCTGTTCTTGATGTTCTGATGTTAATCATTTTGATTCTGGTTTTGATTTTGATGTTCTGGTATTGATGATTCTGAATCTAGTTTTGTTTTTGGCTTCTGTATTCGACTACATGCATGCTGTATTCGAATACAGAATGTTGAAATTACAGTTTCAGCTTCTGTATTCGAATACAAGGGATCTGTATTCGAATACAGATTCGGGTTTTCTGAAATTCCATGTTTTCAACATTGTTTTGTGAACCCTACGTGTTGGGGAGTATTGGGAAGGTTTATGACGAATTAAAATGGAATTTTTTTTTGTCTTAGTTTGAAGTGGGGGTGATGAAGTTTTTGGGACTTTACTGATGTAGTGAAAAATGTTGATTTGTGTACTGAGACTGCCTCTGTATTCGACTACCGGGGGGGCTGTAGTCGAATACAGAGTGTTAATTCTGCACTGTTTTGGCTCCTGTATTCGAATACATAGAGGCTGTATTCTAATACAGATTTGTATTTTCCATAAATCTCAGTTTTAAACACTGAGTTATGAATTTTAAGAGCTGGGGAAAACATTGCAAAGTATTAATGATTACTTAACTGTTTAGTCATGATTGTGATGATGATAATATTGATTGTGCTGAGATGTTTTGAAAAATGATGGAAAGGCATGAATTTTCTGATTTTGCATTCTGTTTCCAGTGAAGAGAAACACTGCATATTCATGCATTGCATAGTCAAGTGGTACCCACGATGGCCCACAGTGTAATGTGCAACCACGTGCTGATCTGTTGAGCGATTGCACGAGTGCTGGTCTGTTGAGCGACTGCACTAGGTACTGATTTGTTGAGCGATTGTACCTTGGTATATAGGTGCTGGTCTGTTGAGCGACTGCACTGGTACTGGACTGTTGAGCGTCTGTACCCTGAAATGCGCAACCAAGTGCTGATCTCTTGAGCGATTTTACGAGTGCTGGTCTGTTGAGCGACTGCACGAGTGCTGGTCTGTTGAGCGACTGCACTAGGTGCTGATCTGTTGAGCGATTGCACCCTGGTCTTGAGGGCCGTTAAAGTCATACATATTTAAATTGTGCTGGTCTGTTGAGCGACTGCACCTTGGTGATTCCAAGAAAATTGTATACATGAGCATATACATATCGCATTGAGGGATTGACCGGTGGGTCACGATTGATTATATGACGAATGGTTGGAAATTGATGTGTGTGAGTACTGTACAGAATCTGAATTTCTTATTCAATGATTGTGATTTGTTGAGGTGTTGTTTGTACTTACCACATATTTCATAATAATTGGCTGCTGTTTTTGAAAAGGCATATATGTCATTAAATTTCAAATGAGCATTATTATTTTCCTCATCGTCATATAATATACCATGGATATAATTGTTGCTGTGAGATGCATGCTATGTGATTATTTGTTAATTTCGGTTGGTGACCCTTGCTATTATATTGTGGAAATTGGGCTTTGCCCTCAGATGCCCCCCAAACCCATGCCACCCGTGGGTACCCAGACGACGGAAACTTTGTTAGACTTCCTTGATCGATATTCGCGTACTGCTTGGGTATTTGACCCCATCTCAAGCAGGGCGACTTACACGGGGTGGTTGGAGAGGCGAGCAGGACCGACGGAGTAGAGGATTTCGTGGAGCGCACTTATACGATTATATATTTTCCTGTGCCTTCCCGTCTGGTATTGGAGGCGCACAGAATTTTTGACGATGCTGAGAAGTCAGCTAGAGGGGTTGAGACGGAGGCCACCGTAGGAGTGGTGACTCCCAACCCGATGATTGGAGGAGATGTACATGAGTCTGAGAAAGAAGGGAAGAATGAAGAGCCCAAGCCAGTAGCAGCTGAGATTCTGGGTCCATCTAGGATCTCCGATGATTGTTATGAGATTCCGGCACCCCCGAAGCGACCGAGACTGTGTATTGATTTGACTTCTGAGGAGACCAACCCCTCTCTGTATGATGAGGAGGAGGAGGAGGTTACGTCAAGGCGAGCGGCAGAGTCGGGGGAGACTTGCTTGGGATGCGGAGGAAATCCGTGCTACTGTAGCTTTAGCGCATGATCAGTTAGACTTGATGTATAGGATTTGAGCTGGAAATGTATTTTGTTTATATTTTGGAAAATTGTTGTACTACTTATTCCACACTCTGATATTGTCTTTTGGGAATGCTATGATATTGTTATCTTTTGAAAATGTCTTATTGTTTATTATTAAATTTCCAGAATTAAGTATTTATTGAGATTACGATGAATTTATTTTGTTACGTTCATCGATCAATCTACGGCGTACTATTTTACAAAAAACTTTATTTTAATTCCTTTCGAATTAAATCTTGAAAATCCTTTTTATTATTGATTTTAAAAAATAAAAAAAAATGCACCCGCGCTGTGTTTTAAACTCGGGGTGTTACAACCGTGATGGGCCACGAAGTTAAGTAGTGACCGTGATGGGCTATAGGGTGGTTCCGCGTGTATTAGACGGTCCATTCTATCCGTACGAGGATTTAATTTATGTGTAGTGCCTGTGATAGGCTACACAAGTAAATTGTGCTAGTTTGTGAGAGACTGCACCTCGGTAATTAGTACTTTGGCCTGTGATAGGCGGTACAATTATGATTTACGCCCCTCGTAGAGGGTTTTGTTTTGAGGGTTTTTATTCTGGAAATTTCAAAATCATGCGCATTGGCTTATACGCATTGCATTGGGTTGGTTGACCTGCGAGTCATTATTGTTATGAGCTGATGTGTGGAAACGATAAGTGCAAGTACCTTAAAATCCTAAGTTCCTAATAAGTTGTTGTGATTGTTGATTGTATTTGGACTTGCAACATGATTTGTATTCTAAGTCTTTTGTTTCTCGAAAAATGTAGATGTTATACATTTTAATAAGTGAGTATACTTATTTTATCACTATTGTTATAGTGCTGGAATATGTCATGTATGTATTTGTTATCTTTGCAATAACTGCTAATTATTAATTGTTAATTTCGGTTGGTGACCCTTTACATTATTGTGAAAAATTGGGTTTTGCCCTCAAATGATACCCAAACCCGTACCACCGACGGTTACCCTGACAACGGAGACGTCGTTAGATTTCCTTGATCGTCACATGTCGACTGCTTGGGTGTACGACCCCGTCTCAACCAAGGCTACTTATACAGCGAGATTGGTGAGAACCATTAGGATCGCTGGGGCAGTGTCGTATGTGGAACACACTCACACGCGGATCGATTTTCCGGTACCATCAGGACTGGTGCTTTAGGTGAACGAGGTATTTACGGACACAGAGGGTCCGACAGTTAGAGTTGAGACGGAGGCCACTGTAGGTGTGGTGACTTTTACCGCGGTAGCAAAAGATGCAGTGATTGAACAAGAGGCGGGTAAGAAGGACAAAGGGCCAACGCCAGCGGAGGTTGATATTCCAGGTCTGTCTAGGCCAGTAGAGGACTGCTTTGAGATTCCAGCACCACCGAAGCGACCTAGATCATGGATAGATCTTACTTCAGAGGAGACTGATCCTTCTCTAGCTGAGGAGGAGGAGGATGTCACGTCGAGGCGAGCTACTGTGTCGGACGAGACCTATGGAGAGTGTGGTGGTAACCGTTGTTATTGTAGTTGTAGTGCATGATCAGATCAGTTTTGTTGTATAGGACCCTAGTATTTTGGTGGTTGTACTTATTTCTTTTTGGGATGACTGTATTTATGACGTACTCTAAAGTGACTTTTATTGGTGGGTCCATGATCCAAAATTTTTTTAATGTGACCATGGGGGAGAGTTAGCATTCATGGAGCAACACTTATGCGCAGGTGTCTGTCGAGAATACCCCTATGGTATGAGCGTTGTCTGACTGGTCTCATAGCCCTGGTGTATTTTCTATTTGTGTATTTGAATATTAATTTCCAAAACTATTTTACTTGGTTATATTATGATGTAATTATTTAATTACTTTTGTCGTTTTATGTTACGACATATCACTTTATTGAATGGTTTTAATTTTATTTTAAATTCTTTTATCTGTTTTGAGCTTCAGATTTGCTTTCAAAAATATCTGGCCAATCCAGTCTTTAGTTTCTTCCCACCAACAGCTTCTAAACTCCCATACGACTTCACTTTATTTTTGTCACAAATCCTTTTAATACTTTGATCAAATTTAATTAAATCTCCACCGTTAATCCTCATGATTAAATCTGGACCTTTGATCTTTTGCGCTAGTCCACATCTGGACCATACTAAGTGATTTGTTGTGATCCTCTGATTTCGGCCAACCCTGGACCACACTTTCTGATCTTCTGATCTCGGCCAACCTGGTCTAGCAAATTGATCTGTTGTGATCCTCTGATCTCGGCCAATGCTGGACCACACATTTTGACCTTCTGATTTCGGCCAACACTGGGCCATGGTCTGATCTTCTGATCTCGGCCAACATTGGGCCATATACTTAAATCTAGACCATTGATCTGAATATCTTCCCTCTGATCTAGACCAATTCTGGACTTGGTCTGGATTGAACTGAAATTAACTCTGGACAAAGGATATTTAAATCTGGACTTTTACCTTTGATTCTGGATCAGGTCTGGATCAATTCTGGACATCATTTCTTCTGGTCTGGACTTAGTTTCATACCCTGAACCATGCTATCTTCTGGTCTGGGCCAAATCTGGATTAAATCTCTTGTTCTGGACCCATTAATTCATCCTCTGATTAAGTCTGGATCAAGTCCGGGCTGTTTATCATTTCACTGTCAGGCCATCTTCTGGTCAGAATAACTTCTGGACTAAGTCTGACTTATGATTCCTTCTGGTCTGGATCAAGTCTCCCTCTGGCAGGCTTCCTTTTGGTCTGGTCCAGGTCTCCTTCTGACTTTGCTTCCTTCTGATCTAGGCCAGCAAAGATATCCTCTGGTAATTTCAGGATGCATCCTCTGGTACCTTCTGGATGTATTATATGGTGTCTTCATCTTCTGCCTCTGTAAACTTCATCTTTTGGTGGCACTTAATGTAATAATTCAAGGTACAAAATAAGATTACATGGAGTGCTTTTGTAAACATCAAAATCCTAAGTACTTAGAACCAACTTGGTTCCAACAAAAAATTGGGGTGTTACAATTGTGGTATCAAAGCTTTGGTAAGATTGTAGGTTGGGAGTCGTTATCTAATCATGCGCCATCGTAAGTAGTTAGAATGTGAAGTCTTGTATAGTTGTGGTGTGCTTAAGTGATGATGCTTTTACAGTTATGATTTTGGAATTATTCTAAGTGGTGTGAGATTTCTACTTGATGATGGTTTTGTAGGGAACAATGCCTCCAAGGAGAGACACCACTGCAAGAGCCGACGTCAGCCGGGATGATCGGATGGCTGAAGCAATGAATAACATGGCTGCTTTTGTTGCTGCATAGACGGCTGCAAAGACTCTACGAGATCTAGAGAAAAGGGAAAGAGATTTGTGTTGCTGAATCAAGGGGACTAGAGGATTTTCATCGTCATAATCCTCCAAAGTTCAAGGGTGATGAGGGTCTAGAAAGAGCTGACCAATGGATTCAAGAAATGGAGAAAAATTTTGAAATAATTAATTGCCAGGCAACGGTGAAGGTCAACTATGCTACGTAGCTGCTCCTAGGGGATGCAGAATATTGGTGGAGAAGTACAAGGCTTCTGACGGGATTAGCTCACGAGGAGGTAAATTGGAAGTCGTTCAAAAGGAAGTTTTTAGACAAATACTTCCCGATGAGCACTAGGACTAAGTTGGGTGATGATTTTCTTAAATTACACCAGGGAAATATGACAGTGGGTGAATATGCTGCTAAGTTTGAGTCCTTGTCAAGGCATTTCAGGTTTTTCCGTGAAGAGGTTGATGAACAATTTATGTGTCATCGTTTCCAAAATGGACTAAAGTATGAGATTCAAGACTCTGTCTTGCCATTGGGAATTCAACATTTCCAAGCCTTAGTGGAGAAGTGTAGAGAGGTTGAAGTCATGAAGAACAAGAGGGCCAACCGAAGAGGGAACTTTAATTCAAGGGGCCTAGTTGGATTAACCATCAGAACAATAAAGGGAAGCAGGTTGCTAAGCCATATAACCGACCACAGAACAACAACATGGGTCATAATTGCTCAGGGAACTAGAATTTTGGAAGACTACTAGGACAAGTGGTTCGATGTTTCCAATGTGGGGAAGAGGGACATTATGTTAATGCTTGTACCACTAAGGGTCCTCCATGCTACAATTGCCAGAAGCAAGGCCACTTTGCAAGGGATTGCAAGGCTCCGAAGGTAGAACCAACAGTGAATGCAACTAGGGCTACTCGTCCTACTGCTAGGGGACGTGTTTATTGCATGGGTGCTGAAGTTGGCAGTCAATCTCACAATTTGATCCAACGAGACTGCGAGATTGTAGGTAACACACTAACTGCACTTTTTGATTCGGGGGCAACCCATTCCTTCATTGCTATGGATTGTGTGAATCGTTTGGAGCTATCAATGTCTTCTTTGCCTTTTGATTTGGTTGTTTCCACACCTGCTAAGACCTTGACCGTAAATACTGCATGTTTACGCTGTCATGTAACCATTCAAAATAGAGATTTCTTGATTAATTTGATTTGTTTACCCCTACAATCCCTCGAGATCATTCTCGGCATGGATTGGATGTTGTATCATTATGTAGTCTTGGATTGTGCTCGCAAATTAGTTCTTTTTCCCGAGCCTGGAGTCATTCGGTATTTAGCTTCTAACAAACTCGGAGTGTAACTGAGAGAAGAAACTCAAGAGTTTTTATCGTTGGCTAACGTGGAGGCAAAGATAGATGTAAGCATAGAAGACGTGGTGCTTGTCAAGGAGTACCCGACGTATTTCCAACAGAAATTACAGGATTACCCCCAGTAAGAGAGGTGGAGTTTTTCATTGATCTACACACAGGAACCGGACCTATTTCAATTGTGCCATATTGGATGTCGCCATTGGAATTAAGCGAGCTCAAGGGCCAAATTGAAGATTTGTTAGAGAAAGGATTTATCAGACCAAGTGTGTCACCATGTGGAGCTCCGGTGTTGTTGGTTAAGAAGAAGGACGGAAGCTCACGCTTATGTGTGGATTATAGGCAACTTAATAAGGCAACTATCAAGAATCGTTATCCTTTACCACGTATCGACGATTTGATGGATCAATTAAGATGAGCCGCGGTGTTTTCAAAGATTGATTTGAAGTCAGGTTACCATCAAATTAGGGTAAGAGAAGGAGATATTCAGAAGACTGCTTTCAAAACCCGTTACGGACATTATGAATATCTTGTTATGCCATTTGGAGTTACAAATGCACCAGCAATTTTTATGGATTATATGAATAGAATCATTAACCCATTTCTGGATAAATTTGTTGTGGTGTTCATCGATGATATATTGATTTATTCAAAGGATGAGGAAGAACATGGAGAGCATTTACGCCAAGTTCTTGAAGTTTTAAGCGAGAAGCAATTGTATGCCAATCTGTCGAAGTGCGAGTTTTAGCTAGGAAAAGTGAACTTCTTGGGACATGTGATAACCAAAGAGGGAATCGTTGTGGATCTGGAAAAGATTGAGACAGTCCTCGCACGGAAACAGCCTCAGACTATCACAGATATACGAAGTTTTGTCAGACTGGCAAGATACTACCGGAGGTTTATTGAAGGATTTGCTAAGATTGTAGCTCCATTGACACAACTCACTAGAAAGAATCAGCCGTTCACATGGACAGAGAAGTGTGAGGAAAATTTTCAGTTACTTAAGGAAAAGATGAAAACCTCACCCGTATTGGTCTTACCACAACCAGAAGAACCATACGAAGTTTATTGTGATGCATCTCACTAAGGTTTGGGATGTGTTTTGATGCAACATAAGAAAGTTGTAGCCTGCGCCTCAAGGCAATTGAAAACTCATGAACGAAACTATCCTACTCATGATTTAGAGCTTGCTGTTGTAGTTTTTGCATTAAAGATCTGGAGGCACTACTTATATGGATGCACGTTCACAATGTTCAGTGACCATAAGAGTTTGAAATATCTTTTTGATCAGAAAGAATTGAACATGTGCCAGAGGAGATGGATGGAGACTCTCAAGGATTATGATTTCACATTACAGTACCACCTTGGGAAAGCCAATGTAGTGGCTAATGCATTGAGTAGAAGAAGTGTGTCAGTATCTTCAATAATAATGGCTAGACAACAAGAGTTGTGGGAAGCATTTAGAGATCTACACTTGGACATAGAGTTCGCACCGAGAATTTTAAAATGTGGAATGATAAAAATTTTGATTGGTCTACTTGAGGATATTGCGAATTTCCAAGATGACGCATTAATCCAAGAGAAGAGGAACCTAATAGTGCAAGGAAAGACAACTGAGTTCAGGATTGGACCGGATAATATTTTGAGATGTAATGGGAGGATTTGTGTACCGCAGTTGCAGATCTGAGAAGAACAATTTTGTGTACCTTGTATTGTAGTTGTAGTGCATGATCAGACTAGTTTTGTTGTATAGGGCCTTAGTATTTTGGTGGTTGTACTTATTTCTTTTTGGGATGACTGTATTTATGACATACTCTGATAGTGACTTTTATTGGTGGGTCCATGATCCAAAATTTTTTTGATGTGACCATAGGGGAGAGTTAACATTCTTGGAGCAGCACTTCTGCGCAAGTGTCTGCCGAGAATACCCCAGGGGTATGAGCGTTGTCTGACTGGTCTCATAGCCCTGGTGTATTTTCTATTTGTGTATTTGAATATTAGTTTCAAAAACTATTTTTCTTGGTTATATTATGATGTAATTATTTAATTACTTTTGTCGTTTTATGTTACGGCATATCACTTTATTGAATGGTTTTAATTTTATTTTAAATTCTTTTATTTGTTTTGAAAAAAAAATACATCCGCGCTGTTAAAAATCGTGGTGTTATAAAGTACAAGAAGATCATAATGCCAAGTGCCAAAGTGTCTACCAACATTAACCTTGACATAGTAGAAGACCTTCACCATGTGATATTGAAAGACACTTTCAACATTAATTTTATTCCAACCTTTTTAATTGTTTTTGTATTTTATACATTTTTTTATAAATTAAATTAAAAAAAATGTATTATAAGGTCGCTACTTGGGAAAACGACCTCTTAGCAATTAAAAAAATTAAAATTAACTAAAGATGGTTTATTTGAAAGAACAATCTCATTTACAAATGTTAAAAGTACGACATTTTCATATTTAATTATGAAAGTAGAATATTTTGTTTTCAAATTGGGTTATTTAAAAAAATCTACATATTAATCGTACTATCTCTATGTTTAAATATAAGATCCCTTGATTAAATTTTTAGGAATTAAGAAAGTTAATAATATTAAATTTTTCAAAAATTAGTATTGTTTTTATATTTTCATCCTCAAAAGAAAGAATTAGTTAATGTTTTTAATATAGTATTTGTTGTTGGTTGCAAAAAAATATGTACATTAATTAAGGTGGATAATAGATTAGGATTTGAAAAGATTTTAAAATGATTTTTTGTGAGAATCAATCTTGAGGTATTTAATTCGAATTGTTCAGATTTATAAAAATTTAGTAATATTCAATCAATATTTTTATGACTTATAAAAAGTGTCTAAGTGTTAAATAAAATAAAATTTAATGGATTATTTTCAAAAATCGATTTCATGGGATTGTTTTAGACTTTTGGTATGAAAAAACATTTTCCTACAACGTAAGATTTCTATAAATTCTTATTTTTTTATTTTTTTTTGTCTCTCTCTCACATGTACCATGACCACCATCCTCCTCTGTCTTCTCCTCCCACATCTATTTTCTCTCATATATCTTTTTTCATTATCTCTCCTTGGTGCTATACATCTCTCTCTTCTTCCACTATCTTTCTCCTCTCTCCCATGTTCTCTTTTCATGACACAAATAAGATGATTGTTTTTTCACCTCTTCTTTTTTTTTTCTATAGAATTATATAATTATATTTTTACTCTTAATAAATGTCCAAATAATATTTTAAAGAATCATTTTAAAGACATGTCAAATAATCAAAATAATTTTTCCACTTTTATTAAGCTAACAAAACATTTTTTTTATAGACACTAAATTAATTATTATGTTATGTTATCTTATAAGTATTAATATGACTATTAACTTTATATTATTTTAGTAATGTTATTGTTTATGTAATAAGTAAAAACATTGATAAAAAATAATAAGTAAAAGAATTAGTAGAACATGAATTTTTAAAATTACATCAATTTTAAGCTCCACTTTAAGGTGTGTGATATTCCATTTGAATGTGTGATATAATTTACAAAATAATGCATATCATAATAATAACTCTCAAAATAAAAATAAATTGACAACTTTATCAATACATCCTTGAAAATTTAAGCAAGATAAGAATATTACTAGTATAACTAATCATCAAAATATTACTTATCATCATAATAATTTTTAGGCTAAATAGCACCCGTGGTCCCTTAACTTAATTTCAGTTAACGTTTTAGTCTTTTATCTTTTTTTTCCCGATTTGGTCTTTTATTTTAATTTTAAGTGAAATAAAGAATGAAAATATGAATTTATTTGAAGATTTGAGTTACAAATCTGATGAAATTTGTATTATATGAAAAAATATAATTAATTTTATGGGTTTTGGTTGAAAATTTTGATAAATTTTTGTAAAAAAAAAAGCATAATATTGTTGACATTTTAAAACATAAAAGATCAAATTATCACTAAAACATTAACTGAAATTAAGTTAAGGGACCACGAGTGCTATTTAGTCTAATTTTTAAAATAAAAATAAATTATTAATCTACTTCCTCCATTCTTAAAAATATATAATAGAGATAATTGCAATGAAAAAAAAAAGGGATATATAACACTAACAACTGTCAAAATGAACATAAATTATTAATTTTTCAATTCATCGAAGAAGGTTATGTTGATAGAATAATTATTATTGTTTTCATTTTAAATATATTAGATTTGAATTTTGAAAGTATCTTTATTTCTCTTCAATAATTACTTAAAGTTTTTTAAGTGTTTTTAAATCTTATTAAATCATAAAATTTTACGATAATAATTCTCTAAAATCAAAATTATAAATTTTAATAGTCTTTCAAAATCTTAAAAATCATTAATTTTACAAGTCTTCTAAAATTTATATGACTTTTTTTATTCAAAAATAATCTTTTAAAATTTTAATCCAATATATTCTTCTAAAAATATATTAATAAAAAAATAATTAATGCACTTAAAATTCCAAAAAAATCTTATTAAAATGACGAAGAAAAAAAAATTTCAAGAAAATTTTGTTATTTGAAGACGAATGTATCATAAAATAAAATCCCTTAAAAAGAAAAACAAATATATAATAAAATTAGCACAGTATATCCTAATAATTCGTTTGAGTGGATAATTAGCTTAAATTAACATGAAGAGTAGCGTTTTTGAAGCATTTACAGACAGGACAAGTATGCAGTGTAGACCCACACATAGTACAGAGACAGAGGTGTCTGCAAGGCAGGATTAGTACACACGATTCTCCTTTCCCACAATTTCTGCACAGTCTCTTCTTTTCATTGTAACCGCTATCGTACTCATTCATTACTCTGCCGCCACCACCACCACCACTAGCACATTTTCCATCTTCCTTATCCTGCGCACCAAATGCTACCGTGCACCACCCCTCTTTATTATAATTATTACTTCCGCAAGATGACTCCGCGCCTTCCTCCGACACGACGGTGGCATCTACGCCACCACCGTTGTTTTTCAGCTGCGTAAGAACTTGTTCGAGATTGTTCCGTAGAGCGTTGGCGGTGGCTTCGTTGGTTTGTGCTAGTTCACGCCATATTTGATTCTCGATGCAAAGTGATTTTATTCTGTCTTCAAGTGCCATGTTCATTCTTTCAATTTTCTCGATTTCTTCTTCTTTAGCTTTCAGTATCTTTATAATTCCAATCTCTATTGATTCCATTAACATCCTCGCTTGTCTCTTCCTCTTTCCTTCCAATTCCACTCTCACCTTGTCCATCTAAACAAACACAATATTATTAAAAACCAAAACAAATTTAAAAGAGAAAAAATATTTGAGTGATTCAGATAATGAAATTACGTGTTGAGAAACGAGGTTGTCGATGTCGATGTTTTGGTGGTAGATATTTTGAGAAATATCTTCGCCAAGGAAGGAGAAAATTCCGCTATTCTTGTAAGAAGGGAAAGTAGTGTAGTCACTAATTGTATCTCTCGAGCGTTTTCTTGTGTACGAGGCAACGTTGTTGTTGTTGTAAGTGAGTGTGCTGTCGGATTTCATGTCGGTGGTTTTTTGAAGGAGGGAATCGGTTACGAAGGGATTGTACGGCGGAGGTTGCGTCTGGAGGAGATTATCCGACACGGTGGTTGTGCAAGATAGTGGAAGTAGTGAGGAGTAGTTGTTGTAAATGTTTATGAAGTTTGCGTCGGTAACATTGGGGTTCGTGATCACGTCTCTGCATATTCATAAATCCATAACCAAGAAATTGAAATCACAAAAAATAAGAGAAGAAAAACAGGGTTTAGATTTAAAAAATTGAAACTTTGAAATTTAAGGATAATAAAAAAAAACAGAGAGAGATCGATGGAGATGTACCTGTTGTTGGTATTGGGTAGGAGTTGAGAAGGAAAAAGGTTGAGATGGCGAGCCTCGACGGCCATGTTATTATACTCACACAAGGTGTGTTGTGTTGTGTTCTTCTTTGCTCTGTTTTTTTCTTGTGTTTGTGATGTCTTTGATTTGTGGTGAAGTCTTTGGATTTTGAAACGGAGGAAGGGAGATATGAAGAGAGAAAAATATGGGGGAGTGAATTAATGAGGGTCAGAAAACAATGAAAACAAAAGCATGCAATCGAGGTGTCAAGGCTTTATGGTGGGGTTTATTTTCAGCGTTTTGGTTCTTTCCCTTTGGCATTAATTAATTATTTTCAAAAATACTTTAAATATTCTGTGTGTTGAGATTTTTATACTACTTTACTTTTATTGTAAGATTTTGTCTCTTAATGGATTGTTAAGTTTCTAACCTTCCAGATTTGAACCTCTCATAGTTAAAGGCTATAGCATGTTATCAGCGGTATTTTCAGTAACACGCACCCTTCCGAAAAATAAAATCTTTAATTTGGTCACGGTTTCAAAAGTTAAATCAGTATAGAGATTAATGTCATTCAAATGTACTTTTAAAACCATTTTAAGCTGTCGAATAACATTAAATTAAATAGTACATAATTTAAGAAAGAAACTTTCAACAAATTTGATAATGGATTTGTTATTTAAGAATGAAATAGTTTTGATAAAGAAATTCATGATAAATCAATTATTTTTTTTATAATTATCAAAATCGTTTTTAAAACTAGAAATTTATGTAATGAAATACCTAAATTGTGAAGAACATCTCTTTGTTTTTTCCTTTTTACTTGTAAACACGTATTCTTTTTTCACAAACATTAACAAAATAGTAATAATTTGATGTCATCTATTTTATATAGAAATACTTCTAAAATAATCTTCATATATAATAAATATATTTTATATTTGTATCTTCTAAAATAAAATAGTAATATTAATGAAGATTATGCTTAAAAAATAATTAATATATTTAATAATTTGAAGGAGACTTATATTTAAGAAAAAAATTATTTTCCAAATAGTACTTTTAATGATAAACATCTACAGTTTTCTAATTATCATTTTAATATTATTTATACATACAATTACCATCGACAAATTTTGTTAATATTTATGATGTTTCTATAACAACTTTAATTATTTATTATTTTGTTTCAATTATATATTTTTATATAATTATTATTAAATATATTAGTAGTTGTTTTTATAGATTGGTTAATATGACATTAAACTTTTTCTTACAGTAATATGATATTAAAATTATAAAATGACATATTAATTTTGACGAGAAAAATGACATTAATAAAAACAATTTGTATTGTATAAAAGTTCAGTTAAACAGGAACGGAGAGAGTAATGCAATGGTAAAAATTGATGTTACAGATTTTAAACAAGAGTAGTAGGGTAAGTATCACGTAATACTTGCCAACTATGGGTGCCATGTTGTCACATTAAAATCCAAAACAGATCCACTTTCCTGTTTCCGCAATGAAACACTGCACAGTTTTGTTAGGATTCATTTTTTTCCTTTTATGTTTTGGTGTGCAAGGATGAGAAAGAGGAATAACGGGAGGTATGTGGGGCCCACCAAAAAGCACGTGCGTGGCAAGGTTGTCAGAAACAGTGTAAAGGGGACGCAGGGATAGGCACGTGCGAACTGAGGACTTTTTTTGGCTGTTTCATTTTTGAATACCAGATCTATGCTAATAATATATATATTTATACTGATTATAAATATGTCTTTTGCAATTTCTTAAATAAAATCTTAACATCTCAGTTCATAATTTTTAAAAACTATTCCTAAAAAAAAAATTTAAAAACTACTTTGAGTTATCTTTTTTTCCCTTTTCATTGCTTACTCTTTTTTTCTATTAATTCTTTCATTACAATTAAATAATATTCAGTGGAAGATTTATTTTAAAAAAAAAATCTAATAAATGGTATATAATAAATCCAATAAATATTAACACACTTTAGTGCAATAAAAAATAGATAGACGGACACGAGAGTGAACGCTAGTGATTTATAATGCAAATACATAAATTGTGTAAATGTAAAAAGGTTTTGAAATGCAAACATTAAATTTAAACCAAAAATATGTAAAATTGACTAAAAGTCATAGATACGTCAAAGTAAATTTGCATGAATGAAATAAATTTCAAAATGAGTTTGAAAGTACATACTAGAAAACAAAATCCATAGAAATACAAAATATTTTTTGAAAGTAAATTGCAAGAATGTAAAGTGAAGAAAGTTAAAGAACATGAATTGTAAAATTTAAAGAAATGTAATGACATAATTAGAATTACAAAGAATCAATGATCTTTTTTGTAAGATGTGATTTTTGGAAAACATAAGCACCATTTATTACTAAGTCTTTGATGTCTATATAGAAAAGATTACAACAGCTAGTGCCTGCATGTGTGTCACGCAACCTAAGTCTAACTACATTATTCAACTCATCGTTTTGATATTGCATGTATGTCTTTGACAATTATTTTTTATGCAAAGTAATAACATTCTTTCAAACACAATTCTAGTTTCTCATATATATTTTCATAGATTTATTCGTTTTGACAAAAAATTAGTTGCCATGACTACTTTAGTACATAGCAAATTAGTCTTAAACCAATACATTTGAATTGATTTTTATGATACATACGCACCACCATACTTAATTTGAGATCTAAGTCTTAGAAAAATATTGATAGACCAATTTTGACTTCTTCAACTTTGGTTGAATGTTGTATTAATAAAACTAGGAACTGATACTTGATATCTGAATGAAATTCCTCCTAACTGTGGTGCTATGTTATACAATGTGTCTAGTCAATTCATCCTCAATAGTGACAAATGGATTTGTTCATTTTTTTTACCAAGTTTTGTCATCACACTTTCTTTTATTAATGTAAACTTTTACCATTTCAATGAGAGAAAATTTGGTCCTACGTGGTTTACTAGGCCTTTTGATACATCAAATATCAGTAATCATGTCACTTGGTCTCATTTCCTTTGTCAAAGGATGCTTCTAGCAACTTTCCCTCTTTCTAAAATAGGGGAAATTGCTATGCATTTTCCAAGCTTGACAAATGGGTTCGTGTCAAGGCATTTCCAATTAAATAATCAAATAAATATCACAAACGCAATAACACCATATATCTTTTCATCAAATGCCAAAAATAAAACTAAGAAAAATCAAGTCAATTATTCACGGAGAAAAACATCATCATTTTGAGGATAAAATCACACACATAGACATCAATTTTTTCCACATATATCAGTTAAAGTAAAAAATGCACATATAGTTAGTATGCATGTCAATGCAAGACTCTATGCATGATCAGGATATAAATCATCCACACCAATGAAAAAAATTCGTACAACGTGCACAAATCCACAACAATATCACCAATACCAATAGAAATTTTTTGCACAAAATCGTGTCATACATTCTACATGATGCACGATAATGAACCAAAATACAAAATCAAATTTTCACACATTCCCATAAGAATCATGTTATGCTAATTTGATTAAATCAATTTCAATGTCAAAACCCTTTACATTTCAACCACATTCAATTCACGATACACAAGACACTTAATATGCAAAACTTAATACAAGGATTACAATAAAATAACCATAAAACTAGAGAGAAATAACAACTAAATTAAAGTTAAGGTAACAATTATTTAAAAAAAATAGAAACATAAAAACTATAAATAAATTAAGAAAATAACAATTATTTTCAAAAACAACAACAATTAAAAAAACAACAAATACTTTTTTGAAAAAACAACAATTGCAACAATCAAAGAAAACAACAACATCAATAGTTTAAAAGACAACAAAAGCAATATTTACAAGACTTCAACAACAATAATAAAAATCAGCAACAACACTTATTTCATAAAAATCGCTTTTTAATAAAAGTCATAACTATTTATTTTATTTATCTTTTATAAAAATTACTTCTTCATACTCATGTGATAAACAAAATTTCAAAGGTAAAGAAAACAACAACCAATATTTTCTCAAAGCCATAAGTTTATCCATTTCACATCATACCCTACACATTATTTCTCCTTATAATAAATTTTTTGCAAAAACAACCCAAGAGATATACACAATTTGGTACACACACATATATATACAAACATTATCGAGTTCATAATCTCAAGAAATAAAAAATATAAATAAAAATATCCAAAATTAATGTGTAACTTGAAACGTGAAAATAGGAACGATCCTTACCTTTGACACTTTCTTTCCCAAAAATAACTCTAAGAAACGAGGACTAAAAGCACCCACAGAGGAAAAATCAAAGTCTTTCTTGGTGTCTCACAAAAATTAGAGAAAAAGACTAGAAATTTCAATTTGATATGTGAATGATGGTGATGGTGGCGTGAAGATGATGGAGGGAGGCTAGATTTTCCTTCTTCTTTTTGTTTGTGATGGAAAGTTTGAAGACTTAGGTAAATGGTATGAATAAGTGTGTGAAATGAAAGGAAATACACTAATATGTAGGCCAACATTTTTTTTGGGTAAATTTACTTTAGACTAAAAATATTTTAAATAACATGAATGATAAATTACTAGAAAAGTAAAAGACATTGAATAAAAATGCTTGAAAGTAAAGGGGCACACTTTGATTCGAGAGAAGTTAGACAATTGTAAGGTAGATGTGAGTTTTTTAGAAACAACAAGCAACCCTTATTACTTAGCCATCAACGAATATTTATAGAACATACATCACATACATCATAATAGTTGGTGGTTCGGCGTGTAGTGTTTGGTGCAAGAACTTGGAGATGCTTCAACTCGTGCTTCGGGCATATTAAGCTTTTGTTGATGGAAAGACTTCTGCTTGGATTACTTGTGCTATATTTTTCTATGACGTCAACCCTACTTGTTGTCACTTGAGATTTGTCAATTTCTTCTCATTTTACTGATTTCGACAAAGTCTAAATTTGTCACTCAATAAATGTAGTAGGCTCTACTCATCTCCAACGACTTTTTTTCTCAATGGACATATATTCAAGAGCTATAAGAAGAATTATCTTCAAACTAAACAAGGTGACGATACAGTTCAAAGTGGACGACAGTGACCCACTCATGAAAGTATGAGAATAATGAGTGAAATAAATCTAAGACTTTGTTCATAACATAAAAATCAAATGAAATTTTTGAAAGATCGAAATGGAGAAAATACAAAAGGCATCTTCATATTCAAAAGAATATATCAAAAAAGCCATCAACATGAGATTTATATTGTAATATCTTCTCTTAGGAGAGTCATTAGAAATCTTTGTAAATCAATCAAGTATAATCACAATTATTTCAAAATGAATTGTGATACTTGAACTTATATAGGATTTAAATGGTAATATGCTCTCAATGAAGAACGTAATAAGTTCCTAGAACAAACTTTGTGTCATGTCAAACAGAAACTTGTAACATCGAATGTAAATCTGCCCATCAGTGCCAACCTTATTTAGGTTTAAGGGAAGTTGAAAAGACAGGAAACACTTGGTTCCTCAACAACGCAAGAGGTCCTTAACAGAATTATTGAGGCTGATTTAAGAATACTCTAATGGATTAAATCCCTGGTTGTACTACGAAAAATCTCTCTATAAGTGGAGAACAAAGATGTAGCAATAGTTGTTGCGAACTCGTATACAAATACTTGTGTGTTTTTTTCTCCCTCATCTCTTTACTTTTACTTTTGCTTTTGGATTCATAATATCTTTTTTTCTATTATGTAATTTTACTAAAAATATTCTTTTGATAAATAATATATCTTAAACAACAAAGAAGATTTAAAAAATCGTCAACACAATTCAAACCCCATTTATTAAGTTTTTCAGTACCTTTAACTTTGGCATATTCCACTTTTAGGATAGGTGTGAAGCTAAACATTTGTCCTTCGTATGTTGGAATGTGGCCAAGTAGTCATCAACATGTTCATTTTACTTCATTTTCACGGTGAAAAAATATGTCAAAATGACATTTGTATCTCATCTAAAAAATTAATATAGAACACCATAATTAATAACCTGAATATAATCATGTCCATCCTCAATTTCAACATAAGACTCATGGATATGGACTCCATTTCCTCGCCTTTGCTCGACGTCTATTTCATCAGGATTAACAACTCCCAATTCTTAAATTTGCCTTTACATTTGTTCTAAAAAGGCTATAAAAATGATATTGACCACTTCAATTAATGGCGTAATCACTACACCCATTTGATGGGCGAATATGTTAACCATTTCATGATTTCTATTATCGACTTGTTGTCGATCCCTAGGTATTAGGTAATGAGTTCTATGACAAATCCTACTGCAATGGGTAGATTTTGTCTTGACATATTTGGAAATACTAGAACATTTTCATTACCAGTTTGTCTCGACACAGTTGTAGCAGTGACATTGGTTACATTGAAACCTATACTTTGAACACCAATTGTTTATAAGGCAAGATTGTTAAAGGGATAATTATATATGAAGGCGTTCCAAATAATGGTTATGCTAATGGTTGCCTTCTAATTAATGATGAACATGTATATGTTATGAATGAAGGATGGAATCCTTAGGTTATATTGCCTACATTATCATAGAATGCAAATCCTTGTGGAATCTTTGTTGATCCACCGTGGCATTGGCATTGTTAACCCTTGAACACGAATTGCTTTATTTTCTCATATCCCACAAAGGTAACGGCTCCAACCAATAGGCTAATAACTACAAGAGCAGTTTTTGAAACCTTAGGAGTGAACATTGAAGTATTTGCAACACTTGTTGCTCTTGAACCAACACTTGCAACATTCGTCATTTTAATGGCACACATATGCTTATGTTTAGTAAGAGCGTAATTTGGATTTCCAATTTTATCACTTCTTAATTGCATGTAAATCGCATCTTTCACATCTATGTTAAGCCAAAATTTTATACAAGTTATTTAAAAAAGTTATTCCTTGCATGCAAATTTGTTAACGTTGATTTTAATTTTTAACAATCTGACTATTTTATTTATGTTTTGTTTACGTTAAACCATTTCGTTGATCAAACAATTATGCTAAAACATATATGGATAGTGGAATGGATTAATAACCATGTAGAAACAATGGTTTGATAGTCGTAAATGATTGAAAAGTAAATACATAAGAAAGTAAATTTGCATAAAGGTAAAAAGAATTTAAAGACAATGTGGGAAAATAAAATACAGAAACGTGAAAAGTTTTAAGGTTAAAGTAAATAAACTTAAAGTTCAAGGAAAGTAAACAACAAGAAAGATAAATTATTGGAAAAGCAAATGACACTGAATCAAAATTCTTAAAAGTTAAGTGGCATACTTAAGATTTGTGATAAATTCCACAATCATTATGGTAGATGTGAATTTTATGGAAACAATTAGCAACCTGTAACAATCCATTTTCAATAACCTAAGTCAGATTGTAGTTAGAATCGTCTGTTAAGCATTTAAATGCGTCTTATAAGTGTTAGGGTTCCTAAGGTGAAAGTAGGTTGATTTTCGAGTCGTTGAATTATTCAGCAAGTAATCAAAATGTGTTGGGGTTGACAAGATTCACTCAACGATTTTGGTTAACCATGTTTAAGCTTTAAGGAATTCGTTTAGCGAATTTGTGCAGCTTGACACATGTTATTAGGTTTCGAAAATTTGCACCACGTGTCAATCTCATGCTGGATCAAGACACGTGGCATTCCCTAAATAGAGCAAACAAAAAGCTGGAGGATTTTAGGAAAGGAAAATTCTTTAAGCAAATTGGAATTAGCTAAGGGAAGTGGAAATGACTAAGAGAATTTGATACAAAATTTCCTATAAATAGCAACTTCATACCTCTTTTCTTTCATGTAGTTCTCAATTTCCTTTCTCACTCTAAGTCTTGTTTATAGACCAACTCTCTCTAATTTTGTTAGTGTGTTGTGAGTTTTATGATTTGGTTACGATTTGAGTGAATTTTCAAGGCACTAAGGTACTATTTATGTTTTTAGAGACATTTAGGTTTCTCTTCGAAAGTTGTTGAGGCAATGCCCAATTTATTTTCTTTACATTCTAAAGTTTATTAAGATGTCACGGGTATGCCTAAACCAAATTGTTTCACTTTAAATCTTTTTCAATAATTTTTAAATGTCAAATTAGGGTTTTGATTTAAAACTAGGTTTTTATGTTGTTACAAGGGCCATGTTTATACCCTACCTAACATGGCGTCCCAACAAGACTCTAGTGAGGTCATGTCAGGCTTAAGTTGCTTATCATAGGATTAATATAATGGTATATTTTTTAGAGATGTATTGCTTAATTTTTGTGTGTGTGTGTTTTGCTTTAATTTTTTGAATGTTCTATGTGGTATGTGTATACTTGTGGTTGTTAGTTTAAATAAGTTTGAAAAATCTTGACATGAGATAAATAATGGATTTATGAATTAGGTAGGTTATGGGGAGGTTAAATAAAGAAAAGATAATGGTATACGTTAAAGAACAACACTCAATCTAGGTGACTAGTATAAGTTATGGCATAGTGATGTAACATGTGAATATCGTAGTGCTTAGGGTTGGAGAGCCCATGACTTGAGAGACCATATAGACTTAAATTAAGATGGTTAAATCCAATTATGTGTGTTTGCATTCATGAGGACAATTTACTGCCTAAATTGTGACAAACATTTTTCTCATTATTGCATGCTTGGCAAGATAAGTATCTTGTTCCGTTAAGGAATCGACTTATAACCGTTAGACTACAGCAGAAGTCAAGTGACATCTACTATATTATAGGGATATTGGCGGCATGCAGTTACAGATACCAACTAATGTTTAGGGGATATCCTTAATAGCGTTTAGTTGGTAGAGTTAGCATATAGCTAAAAAATGCATTGATTTAGTTAAGATATGATTTAATAGTATATTTGAGGATGGTGTGCTTACATGAATACTTGTTTATGGCACATACACCTACACACATATATATTCCTATTTTACACTCCATCCCCACTTTTATACTTGTTCGTAAATCAAAATCTTTGTTTTCTTGTATTTGGGGTATTCTTTGTTGTGTTACAAATAGAGAGATTCCTACATCCACACTTCACCAAGGCACTAGGTCAACCGTTGAGGGAAAGCTCCTAGGGAAATCAATTGTATTAGAAATGACTTCCTTTGTGATAGGTTGGGTCTTCCTAATTTTCCTTTCTGTTAATTTATTTTTATGGGTTTTGGTTTATGTTCCCCTATATCTTTGTTTTCTTTTTCTTTTTTTCATTAACGATATTTTTAAGGTATTGTAGATGATTGATGAATTGCTGAAGAGCCAACATAGTTGGGATGTCAGTAGTTAATCCCCTAATATTATATATACACATATAAGACTTTGTGATGATGTTTTTGTTCATTTGAAGACGTCAAAATGGAAAGTTATGGGAGAATCGTAACACCAAACCTGTTGTTTTAGTGTAGTTGGCGCAAGACTGCGTGGACGGGTGGTTGAGCGTTTGTGGATGCATAAATTTAATTTGCTTAGAAGTCAAATAAGTCAATGAGCCAAAGAATGCAAAAAAAAAAAAATGGCTTATGGTCTTAATGAATTTTGAAGAAGGATCATCTTTCGACATGACAAAGAAAATCGACAGCATAAGAAAACACAAGTTATATCACATGTCGAAGGCAAATAACTTAGCGCAGTCTTAGGGATTGTCGAACGGGGCAATTCATTAGATTGGTGATATGGTTCATGTCACACCACCAGCTGTTAGGATGATTTTTCTATAAATAGCAACGTAGGATGTAGTTCTAGAGGTTGCTTACTTGTTTTCAGAAATCATATTTAACGAATGATAGCTGATTCTCTGTCAAAACTCTTAAGTATGCCATTTACATATCTTGCAACTTTCTTTTCTTTGTTAACCTTTCTAGCATTTATTTGATTTTCTTTTCTTTATTTCATACAATTCTTTTACTGCACTTTACTTTTATGCAATTTATGTTCACTATAATTTGTAAGTTTTGCATTTTGTATTTTCTCCACTTTGTCGAACAATCCCTTATGCTCATTGTTTGAGCTGATTTCATTTTAAACTTAAAAATCTTCCACTGATTTTCTATGTTAAAATAATTGTTTTATCACTTAAAATATGCAATGTACTTGTATTTTTGTTAATAATCAGACCATCTTGCATCCACAAGCCATATCATTGTATAACATTAAAAAACCTTTTGTCTACATTTTATCTTAACACCTTTTTCTTACATTAATTTTTTTTTTTTGCATTTTTACTTTGAAAACCAATTTTCCTGCATAAGTTTTGTTGCATTAAAACAATTTTTTTGTATAAAATAAACATTCTCATTCTCATTTTCACTTCATACTCTATTCAATTGTATTCTCGACATCGTGATAGGAAAATTCTATCACAAATTGTGAATGAGACTTAGCCATCAAATTACTTCATCCCTGATCAATTATAAGCAAGTGGTGAATAATAAAACTTATCAAGAGCCTACTATTAAACATTATGTTTTGGTAGATCGTGTACTAAACCTAAACTCAACATTAATATTGTTTAACATTGGGCGTGCAATGATGAAGCAATGCGCATAACGGGAGGAGCAGTAAGGTGGATGAAACCAGTTGTCAGCCACATGAATTGTAACGTGGATGCTACCATTTTTACGAATCATGGATGCTCTTGGTGTTGTGGACTACCACCACCAATTGAAGCAAAACCATGAGGCTTGAAAAGGGCAATAACTTGGCTTGGTGAATCGAGCATTACCGATATTGAACTCAATTGTTAGTAAGTCCAAATGGCGTATCCAACATACTACATTCCTGTTGGAACCAAGTTGGTTCTAAGTACTTACGATTTTGATGTTTACAAAAGCACTCCATGTAATCTTATTTTGTACCTTGAATTATTACATTAAATACCACCAAAAAATGAAGTTTGCAGAGGCAGAAAATGCATCTAGAATGCATCCTGGAATTACCAGAGGATACACCAGGATGTCAAAACACTACCAGAGGATATCTTTGCTGGCCCAGATTAGAAGGAAGCAAAGTCAGAAGGAGACCTGGACCAGACCAGAGGGAAGCCTGCCAGAGGGAGAGTTGTTCCAGACCAGAAGATGTCAAATGTCATATTTATTCCAGAAGTTATTCTGACCAGAAGATGGCCTGGTAGTGAAATAATAAACAGCCCAGACTTGATCCAGACTTAATCAGAGGATAAGTTAATGGGTCCAGAACAAGAGAATCAATCCATATTTGACCCATACCAGAAGATAGCATGGTTCAGGGTATGAAACTAAGTCCAGACTAGAAGAAATGATATCCAGAATTGATCCAGAACTGATCCAAAACAGAAGGTAAAATGTCCAAACTGAAATATTATTTGTCCAGATTTAATTTCAGTTTAATCCAGACCAAGTCCAGAATTGGTCCAGATCAGAGGGAAGATTTTTAGATCAATGGTTCAGATTTGAGTATATGGCCCAGTGTTGGCCGAGATCAGAAGATCAGACCATGGCCCAGTGTTGGCCGAAATCAGAAGGTTAGGATGTGTGGTCCAGCAGTGGCCGAGATCAGAGGATCACAGCAGATCAGTTTGCTAGACCAGGATGGCCGAGATCAGAAGATCAGAAGGTTAGAAAGTGTGGTCCAGGGCTGGCCGAAATCAGAGGATCACAGCAGATCACTTAGTATTGTCCAGACGTGGACTAGCACAGAAGATCAAATGGTCCAGATTTAATCACGAGGATTAACGATGGAGATTTTAATTTATTTTGATCAAAGTATTAAAAAGATTTATTACAAAAATAAAGTGAAGTATTGTGGAATTCAGGAGGTGTTGGCGGGAAGAAACTAAAGACATGATTGGCCAGTTATTTTTGAAAGAAAATCTGAAGCTTAAAAAAGATACGTTTTTTATTTAAATGAAGCCCAATTGGTCAAGATATTTTTGCAAGAGAAGCCAGCAAGATTCAGCTCGAAATTAAGCTTGGAAGAGGCCCTAATCTGCATCTATAAAAGGAGGCTCAAGGCAGAATACTTAGCATTGAAAATCACAAAAGAGTCATACACTTCCAAAGCAAAAACTCAAGTTTTCAGTGAGGTTAATTGTGAGTTCCAGCTTTCAAGAAGCAAGCACTCGTGTTATTTTCTTTCCCTTGTGGTAGATCTAAGTTGTTGAAGTAGAGTCTACAATCTGAGGGAGTCAGAAGGGGTAGCAGATTATGTAGCACCCCGAGTTTAAAATACAGCGCAAATGTATTTTTTATTTTTTTTTTAAAATAATTAAGTAACAGAATTTTCCAGATTTAATTCAAGGGAATTAAAATAAAATTTTCATCAGTTCATTTCAAAAGAGAACGCCCGGCCTGTGGCCACTAAATAGCATCAGAGTGCAGAAGAATACAGCGGAAAAGTCATTCATTAATTCCCAAAATAAAATTACATTTCCCAAATCTCAAGACCCTATACAAAAGTCTAGTCTGATTATGCGCTAAAGCTACAGTAGCACGGATTTCCTCCGCATCCCAAGCAAATCTCCTCCGACTCTGCCGCTCGCCTCGACATAACCTCCTCATCCTCCTCATCATACAAAGAGGGGTCGGTCTCCTCAGAAGTCAAATCAATACACAGTCTCGGTCGCTTCGGCGGTGCCGGAATCTCATAACAATCATCGGAGATCCTAGACGGACCCGAAATCTCAGCTGCTACTGGCTTTGGCTCTTCATTCTTCCCTTCTACCTCAGACTCATGTACATCTCCTCCAATCACCGGGTTGGGAGTCACCACTCCTACGGTGGCCTCCGTCTCAACCCCTCTAGTTGACTCCTCAGCATCGTCAAAAATTCTGTGCACCTCCAATACCAGACAGGAAGGCACAGGAAAATCTATACTCGTATAAGTGCGCTCCACGAAATCCTCTACTCCGTCGGTCCTGCTCATCCTCTCCAACCACCCCGTGTAAGTCGCCCTGCTTGAGATGGGGTCAAATACCCAAGCAGTACGCGAATATTGATCAAGGAAGTCTAACGACGTTTCCGTCGTCCGGGTACCCACGGGTGGCATTGGTTTGGGGGGCATCTGAGGGCAAAGCCCAATTTCCACAATATAATAGCAAGGGTCACCGACCGAAATTAACAAATAATCACATAGCATGCATCTCACAGCAACAATTATATCCATGGTATAACATATGACGATGAGGAAAATAATAATGCTCATTTGAAATTTAATGACATATATGCCTTTTCAAAAACAGCAGCCAATTATTATGAAATATGTGGTAAGTACAAACAACACCTCAGCAAATCACAATCATTAAATCAGAAATTCAGATTCTGTACAGTACTCACACACATCAATTTCCAACCTTTCGTCATATAATCAATCGTGACCCACCGGTCAATCCCTCAATGCGATATGTATATGCTCATGTATACAATTTTCTTGGAATCACCAAGGTGCAGTCGTTCAACAGACCAGCACAATTTAAATATGTATGACTTTAACGGCCCTCAAGACCAGGGTGCAATCGCTCAACAGATCAGCACCTAGTGCAGTCGCTCAATAGACCAGCACTCGTGCAGTCGCTCAACAGACCAGCACGTTTAACATATACCAAGGTACAATCGCTCAACAGATCAGTACCTAGTGCAGTCGCTCAACAGACCAGCACTCATGCAATCGCTCAACAGATCAGCATGTGGTTGCGCATTTCAGGGTACAGACGCTCAACAGTCCAGTACCAGTGCAGTCGCTCAACAGACCAACACCTATATACCAAAGTACAATCGCTCAACAGATCAGTACTTAGTGCAGTCGCTCAATAGACCAGCACTCGTGCAATCGCTCAACAGATCAGCACGTGGTTGCGCATTACTCTGTGGCCCATCGCGGGTACCACTTGACTATGCAATGCATGAATATGCAGTGTTTCACTTCTCTGGAAACAGTATGCAAAACCAGAAAATTCATGCCTTTCCATCATATTTAAAAATATCTCAGCACAATCAAGATTATCATTATCACAAACATGACTAAACAGCCAAGTAATCATTAACACTTTGCAATGATTTCCCAAACTTTTAAAATTCATAACACAATGTTTAAAACTGGGATTTCTGGAAATTACGAATCTGTATTCGAATACAGCTTCTCTGTATTCGAATACAGAAGTCAAAAACAGTGCAGAATTACACTCTGTATTCGAATACAGCCCTCTGGTATTCGAATACAGAGGCAGTCTAAGTGCACAAATCAACATCTTTCACTATATCAGTAAAGTCTCAAAAACTTCATCACCACTACTTCAAAATATCACCAAAAGTTCCATTTTAATTCACCACAACATTCCCAATATTCCCCAAACACTCAGGGTTTACAAAACACTGTTGAAAACTTGGAATTTCTGAAAACTCGAATCTATATTCGAATACAGACCCCTTGTATTCGAATACAGAAGCATGAAACTGCAATTTTAACATTCTGTATTCGAATACAACATGCTTGTAGTCGAATACAGAAGACCAAACCTTGAAAAATTCAGATTTTTCTCCCAGGTCATTAAAGATTTTCAAAACATCATCCTCTCCTCTTCAAAAATATTTCAAGGACTCCATTTAAAATCACTTTAACCATTCTCAAAGTTTCCCAACACTTTAAAATGTGTATCACAGTGTTTAAAACTTGATTTTCTGGAAAACACGAATCTGTATTCGAATACAGCTTCCTTGTATTCAAATACAGAACCTAAAAATTGAGCTTCTGGAAAAACACGAATCTGTATTCGAATACAGACCCATTGTATTCGAATACAGAAGCTGAAACTAGTGAAAATCTGCATTATGTATTCGAATACAGCATGCCTGTAGTCGAATACAGATGCGAATACAGTGTTAAAATCCCACTTCTATATTCGAATACAGATACTAAGTCAGAAGCAAAAGTCTTTCCTCTGTATTCGAATACTGGGGCTCGTATTCGAATACAAGGTTGGAAACTTAAGTAAAACAAAAACTTGGCAGGTTGTATTCGAATACACACATGTTGTATTCGAATACACCTTCGAAAACCAGTGAAAATTTTTCCTGAGACTTCAACACATTTCAAACTGTTTCTTTTAAAAAGAACAACCAAACATCAAAACAGATTCAACACTTTTCTAGACAATACTTTCCTCATTCAAAATCCCTTTTCTTTTTTAATTCATCAACATCACCAAAATCACTCAAAACAGAAACAGAATCAGAATGATTAACATCAGAACATCAGGAACAGAACCAGAATCAGAATCATCAACACCAGAACATCAGAAAACAGAACCAGAATCAGAATGATTAACACCAGAATCATCAAAAGCAAAACAGAATGATTCACATTAGAAACATCAGAAGCAAAACAGGATGATTCACACCAGAATCATCATAAGCAAAATAGAATGATTCACACCAGAATCATCAGAAGCAAAACAGAATGATTCACACCAGAATCATCAGAAGCAAAACAGAATGATTCACACCAGAATCATCAGAAGCAAAACAGGATGATTCACACCAGAATCATCAGAAGCAAAAAGGATGATTCACACCAGAATCATCAGAAGCAAAACAGAATGATTCACACCAGAATCATCAGAAGCAAAACAAAATGATTCACACCAGAATCATCAGAAGCAAAACAGAATGATTCACACCAGAATCATCAGAAGCAAAACATAATGATTCACACCAGAATCATCAGAAGTAGAAACAGAATGATTCACACCAGAATCATCAGAAGCAAAACAGAACGATTCACACCAGAATCATCAGAAGCAAAACAGAACGATTCACACCAGAATCATCAGAAGCAAAACAGAACGATTCACACTAGAATCATCAGAAGCAAAACATAATGATTTACACTAGAATCATCAGAAGCAACAAATAATGATTCACACCAGAATCATCAGAAGCAAAACATAATGATTCACACTAGAATCATTAGAAGCAAAACAGAATGATTCACACCAGAATCATCAGAAGCAAAACATAATGATTCACACCAGAATCATCAGAAGTAAAAATCCTTCCTCTGTATTCGAATACAAGGGCTCGTATTCGAATACAAGTTTGAAAACTTAAGCAAAACAGAAGCTTGACAGACTGTATTCGAATACACCTTCGAAATCAGTGACATTTTACTGAAACTTCAACACATTTCAAACTGTTTCTTTTGAAAAATCAGCACAACTCCAGAACATCAGAAACAGAACCAGAATCAGAATGATTAACATCAGAACATCAGGAACAGAACCAGAATCAGAATAATCAACACCAGAACATCAGAAACAGAACCAAAATCAGAATGATTAACATCAGAACATCAGAAACAGAACCAGAAACAGAATCATCAACACCAGAACATTAGAAACAGAACCAGAATCAGAATGATTAACACCAGAATCATCAGAAGCAAAACAGAATGATTCACACCAGAATCATCAGAAGCAAAACAGGATGATTCACACCAGAATCATCAGAAGCAAAAAAGAATGATTCACACCAGAATCATCATAAGAAAAACAGAACGATTCACACTAGAATCATCAGAAGCAAAACAGAATGATTCACACCAGAATCATCAGAAGCAAAACAAAATGATTCACACCAGAATCATCAGAAGCAAAACATAATGATTCACACCAGAATCATCAGAAGTAGAAACAGAATGACATTAATATATTCAGTCAAATAGAAATCATCACATAGCATCAAAACACCATCAGTATGCATTTTCGCATTTTATGCAAAACAGTTTTATGAACATGCATTTTGATCAACTTTAAAATAACATGCAAAAATTTTTCAGCTTTCCCACATAAGCAAAACAGCATGTTATATCAGCAAAAACAGCCAACATCACAAAATCATCAACATCAACAGAATGCATTTCTCATTCTTCAAAATGACATGCAAAATAGTTTTTCTTCAAAAACAGAAATGGAACAATGTGCATGTCATAAAAATATGCATTTACAACCCTAATGCAACTAGAAAGTTGAAGGTGCCCTTACATTTGTTGCGTTTTCTGCTTCTGCTCACGTTTATGCGTCAAAAACGGCGAAACTCCCGTCTGCATTTGCTGCTACGAAACTGGGTTCTTTAGCTCCGTAATGATGTGGGGAACAACTTTTGTACTGGGGGTTTGGTGTTTCGTTGCTTGGATTTCCAAGTAATGGCACTTTTGAGGAACTGTCTTTTTCCTTTCTTTTGAAATCGTGGATTGGTAAGCAGAACAGAATGGGAGTGAAGGGTACTGTTACATGCAGTACTGTTACATGCAGTATGGAGGAGAGAAAGGTTTCTGTCTTTGTTCTGTCCTTTGCAGTCCATATATAGGCACCTCCATGTGCCACCTCATCACAATTAATGTTAAAATATTGCTGGATCCTCCAGCACTTAAACGTTTTGCAATTAGCCACTAATCATTAATTAACAGTCCGATTAATTTAATTACTCGTAATTAAATTAATTTATTCTTCATCCAATAATTTTAATTCATCTTCCAAAATAAATATTTATATATATATATATATTCACTCAAAACATACATATATTAAATATTTTACAAATATCCCCAAAATACCCTTAATATTAATTCCAAAATTAATATTAAATTTAAGGGTCTTACATTACTTGGCAATTAGATCCAAGGCGTTGTAATTCCTTCTACAATCTGGGGTTGTCAGATTGGCAGGAGAATACTTGACATCGGAAGTCAAGGTGCTGTATTCCTCAAGAGTCTAAGGTTGTTAGACTGTTTGAGAAGACTGACTTGGAGGGTCAGTGGAACTGTTGTAATTCATGGTTTGAATTAGTGAAATCCTTCAAGGTGAAGGGACTTGACGTAGCCTCGTTAACGGTGAACTAGTATAAAAATCCTTCAATTGGCATCAGAGCTCGGTCTCAAGGCTGAGCACTTAACAGTGTTTGAGGAAAGGTCCAAGGGCTTCAACATGGCAGAATCCAGAGATGAACTGGGAGGCAACATCAACAGACCACCACTGTTTGATGTAGAAAGGTTTGAGTATTGGAAGGACAGAATGAGAAGTTTCTTCATATCTCATGATCCTGAATTATGGAAGATGGTAGTCAAAGGATACACTGCACCTATTGATCCAGAAGATCCAACTAAAGAACTAGACATGGATGACATGAAACCAGATCAGAGCAGATTACACAAACTTCATCACAAGTCTAGAAACATCATGATCAGTGCCATCACATTCAAGGAATTTGATAGATGCACAAATAAAGAAACAGCAAAGAGCATATTCGACAGTCTGGTTCTGACCTATGAAGGAAGCCAGCAGGTTCAAGAAGCAAGGGCTAACATACTTATCAAATAGTATGAGATGTTCAAGATGGAAGATGATGAAAACATTGATGGAATGTTCTGCAGATTCCAGACTCTGATATCTGGACTGAAGGTCTTGAAGAAAAGCTACACAACAGCAGATCATGTCTAGAAGATTCTATGAAGTTTACCAACCAAGTGGAGACCAATGGTTACTGCAGTTCAGCAAGCCAAAGATCTGAATAACTTAAGACTTGAAGATCTGATCAGCTCACTCAGGTCTCATGAAATAGAACTAGAAGCAGATGAACCAAAGAAGAAGAAGAATCAGGCTCTGAAGTTGAAACAGAAGAAAGCTGCAAGGGCAGTATCAGAATCAGAGGATAGTAACAGTGATGATATGACTTACTTAACCAAAAAGATGGTTAAGATCTGGGAAAACAGGAAGAGGAGATGTTCCAAAAAGAGACATAACAGCAAAGATAAGGAAGAATCTGATAAGAAGAACATCATCTGTTATGGATGCAATGAACCTGGACATATCAAGTCAGAATGTCCAAATGTAGAAAAAGTCAAACATCACAAGAAGAGTTCCATATACAGAAAGAAGGGTCTGATGGATGTCTGGGATGTATCAGAATCAGAAGAAGAATCGTCTGATGAAGAAGAGGCAGAAACAACAATGATGGCACACATCAAGTGTTCTTATGGACCTCATAAAGGCATGATTTCAGGAAGGAAAGCAGGCAGAAGGATGATGAACGAAGTAGTCATTCAAGCAAGTCTGGAAGCACATCAGAGGAAGCAATTCTGTTTCTGATGGCTCATACCAACTCAAGTTCTGGATACAGCTCAGGCTCTGGAACAGAATCAGAAGATGAAGACAATGAGGTATTTTGTGATCTTTCTAAATCTGAATTAAATGCTGTAAAAGACTTGTTAAATGCAAACAATAAGATGTCTTTAAAACTGAAAACTCTTAGGGAAGATAAGAAAAATCTAATCAAAGAAGTCCAAGTTTTAAAGAATCGAAATTCTGAGTATGCAACTGAAAGCAAAGATTTTAAAACTGAAGTTGCAAGACTCAAATCTGAAAACCAAACTCTCAAAAGTAATATATGTTCCACTTCCAAAACTGTTTGTGAATCTGATATGCATGAACAATTTTTTCAAAACTTTATTTCTAATGGAATGGAAAGAAGTAAATATGCATCTATGATTTATGGAAACAGTAACATTGGAAAGAGAGGTCTTGGTTTTACAGAAACTATTGCTGATACTAAAACTGTTCATTCTGATGTTTTTATGTATTGTTTGTGCTAGGAAAGGTCACTCTGAATTATCTTGTCCAATGGAAAAATCTGAACAAGATCAGAGAGCTGTTACAACTAACAAACTTGGACCCAATCAGTTCTGGGTACCAAAAGATCAAATTGTCTATGTTGCAGATATTCTGAGCAACCAGAAGGAGACACCAACAATGGTTCCTGGACAATGGATGTTGGCAATGCACAAGCAGAAGAAGGTTTATGTTCCAACATCTACCAAACAGAAGCCAATTGACTCTGGTAGAAGAAGAACTGGTCAACACAATACCTATCAGAGCCAGAACCAGAATCATAGGAGGAACAAGAAATATCAATGAAATCACACATATCAGAACAGGAACTAGAATCAGAACTGGAACCAGTATCAGAGGTACAGGAACTGGAACCAGTATCAGAGGCACAGGAACTGGAACCAGAATCAACACTGGAACCAGAATCTGAATCAGTACCAGAACCAGAACCAGAACCATCATAATTACCAAAATCAGTATAATCACCAGAATCACCATAAGTTCCAGAATCACCAGAGGAACATGGTGTATCAGCCAAAGCAGAAAGAGTGGAATCAGAATCAGGAGAGTTCTTCAAACACTCCAGTGAGATTCATCAAGACTACAAACCTGGAAGGGAATTCAAATCCCTTAATCCAAACCATGTAATCACAGAACATACAGATTCGGAATCTGAAAATCAGAAGCAAGAGGATTTTCAAGAAACTGTTGACACAGAGATAAGTATTTTGCAGGTTTTCAAACTATCAGAGGAACCAGGTGATTCACACGAATTGAACACTTCAGCAGAAACAACATTCCAGTGGTTTCAAAAACAAGCAGAAACCACCAGAAGCAGAATTAATGGTTTGGATGTATTGAGTTCAATTTTAAATTATTTGATTTATATTATGTTATATGACAAACTGCTTGATCTTGACAAATCAAAGAAAGATAAAGATAGTACAAGTTCACCTGAACCAAATGGAGCAGAAGCAGAAGAAACAGAAGTACTTGGAAAGGTAGAGGATACAAGCAAGTCAGCAACACATGACAAATATTCAAAGGATAAATCTGATCAAGTCAGAAATAGCCAAGATAAGTCAGAAGAGAAATCTGGATATTTACTAGAATCAGAAGCTGTTACAGTTTTACCAGAACCATAAATTGATTTATCAGAATCATAAGCTGTTACAGATTTACCAGAACCAGAAGTTGATTTATCAGAATCAGAAGCTGTTGCAGGGAAAAGAACTTAAAAAAGCAGAAGCTTCAAGCAAGAATACGACAAATCTTCAAATTTGAAGTAAAAGGTTGGATACTTGCAATGCAAGAAGAGCTGAACGAATTTCAAAGGAATGATGTTTGGGATCTGGTATCCAGACCAAACAAAAACATTATTGGAACCAAGTGGGTTTTCAGGAATAAACTAAATGAAAAAGGTGAAGTGGTAAGAAACAAAGCCAGATTAGTAGCTCAAGGATACAATCAACAGGAAGGTATAGATTACACTGAGACTTTTGCTCTAGTGGCTAGGTTAGAAGCAATTAGAATTCTCTTATCGTTTTCTGCTAATCATGATATAATGTTGTATCAAATGGATGTTAAAAGTGCATTCTTAAATGGCTACATAAGTGAGGAAGTCTATGTCAAACAGCCCCCTAGATTTGGAAATTCTGATTTTCCAGACCATGTTTTTAAACTTAAAAAATATTTATATGGTTTAAAACAAGCACCAAGGGTATGGTATGACAGACTTAGTAACTTTCTGCTTAAGAATGAATTTAATAGAGGCCAGATTGATAATACTATATTTAGGAAATCCATTAAAAATGATATTTTGATTATTCAAGTTTATGTTGATGATATCATATTTGGATCGACTAATGGCACCTTGTGCAAAGAGTTTTCTGACCTAATGCAGAAAGAGTTCCAAATGAGCATGATGGAGAACTCAAGTTCTTCCTGGGAATTCAGATTCACCAAGGTAAATTAAGTATACTCATTCACCAATCTAAATATACTAAAGAACTTCTTAAAAAGTTCAAAATGAGTGAATGTATGCCTATGGCCAACCCCATGCACCCAACCTGCTCACTTGAGAAAGATGAAACCAGTCAAAAGGTAGACCAGAAAACATACAGAGGTATGATTGGATCCCTTCTTTATTTAACTGCTTCTAGACCTGACATCTTGTTTAGTGTTTGTGTCTGTGCTCGTTTTCAAGATGACCCTAGGGAATCCCATTTAACTGCTGTTAAACGAATTTTGAGATACCTTAAAGGAACCACCAACCTTACCCTGTTATACAAGAAAACCCCCACCTACAAACTAAAAGGTTTTTGTGATTCCAACTATGCTGGAGACAAGTTGGAAAGGAAAAGTACAAGTGGCAACTGCACTTTCTTAAGTGATAATTTGATCTCTTGGTCAAGCAAAAGACAAAGCACCATTGCCATGTCAACAGCTAAAGCTGAGTATATATCAGCAGCAGGATGCAGTTCACATTTACTCTGGATGAAACATCAACTTGAAGATTACAACATCTTTGAAACCAATATCCCTTTGTTCTGTGATAACACTTCAGCCATAAACCTAACCAAGAACCCTATCTTACACTCTAGAGCCAAACACATTGAAATAAAACATCATTTCATTAGGGACCATGTTCAAAAAGGGACTTTAAGCATCTAATTTGTGGACACTAATCATCAATGGGCTGACATCTTCACCAAAGCATTACCAGAAGATAGGTTCGAGTTCATCAAGAAGCATCTCAGCATTACCTCCATATCTGACTAGCTCAAGTAGTCATCTTAGGAGTTTTTAAATTTCTTGTAATTTTATTTTCTGTCTTTTATTTTCTGTTTTACTTTCTGTAATTTGTAAAGAGAAAAACAAAAAATACAAAAATAGTAGGACCTCTTTTTGGCTGATGACTAAGAGGGGGAGAGAGAGAGAGAAAAAGGAGAAATAAGTAGAAAAGGAGAGATAAAAAGAAAGGAGGAGTGAAAAAGAAAGAGTTGAAAAGAGAAGAAGTTGAAAAGAAGAAGAATTAGGGAGAGAGAAAAAGAAAGAGTGAAAAAGAGAAGAAGTTGAAAAGGAAAGGAAACAGGGAGAGAGAAAAATAAAGAGAGAAAAAGAAAGAGTGAAAAAAGAAGGAGTTGAAAAGGAGAGGCTATGTGAAGGGAGAAAAGAAAGAGAGAATAAAAAAGGAATTGAAAAGGAGAGGAGAAGAGAAGAAAAGAAAGAGTGAAAAGAGAAGGAGTTGAAAAGGAGAAGAAAAAGACAGTATCAGACTTAGGGGGAGAGATTGGTTTGAGGGGGAGTAATTCAAGTCGTCGAGTTACAAGCTAGCAAAATAAGTTAAGGTTTTGTCATCATCAAAAAGGGGGAGATTGTTGGAACCAAGTTGGTTCTAAGTACTTAGGATTTTGATGTTTACAAAAGCACTCCATGTAATCTTATTTTGTACCTTGAATTATTAAAATAAATACCACCAGAAAATGAAGTTTGCAGAGGCAGAAAATGCATCCAGAATGCATCCTGGAATTACCAGAAGATACACCAGGATGTCAAAACACTACTAGAGGATATCTTTGCTGGCCCAGATTAGAAGGAAGCAAAGTCAGAAGGAGACCTGGACCAGACCAGAGGGAAGCCTGCCAGAGGGAGAATTGTTCCAGACCAGAAGATGTCAAATATCAGATTTATTCCAAAAGTTATTCTAACCAGAAGATGGCCTGGCAGTGAAATAATAAACAACCCAGACTTAATTAGAGGATAAGTTAATGGGTCCAGAACAAGAGAATCAATCCAGATTTGACCCAGACCAGAAGATAGCATGGTTCAGGGTATGAAACTAAGTCCATACTAGAAGAAATGATCTCCAGAATTGATCCAGAACTGATCCAAAACAGAAGGTAAAATGTCCAGACTGAAATATTATTTGTCCACATTTAATTTCAGTTTAATCCAGACCAAGTCCAGAATTGGTCCAGATCAGAGGAAAGATTTTCAGATCAATGGTTCAGATTTGAGTATATGGCCCAGTGTTGGCCGAGATCAGAAGATCAGAAATGGCCCAGTGTTGGCCGAAATCAGAAGGTCAGGATGTGTGGTCCAGCAGTAGCCGAGATCAGAGGATCATAGCAGATCAGTTTGCTAGACCAGGATGGCCGAGATCAGAAGGTTAGAAAGTGTGGTCCAGGGCTGGCCGAAATCAGAGGATCACAGCAGATCACTTAGTATGGTCCATATGTGGACTAGCGCATATGATCAAATGGTCCAGATTTAATCATGAGGATTAACGGTGGAGATTTTAATTTATTTTGATCAAAGTATTAAAAAGATTTATTACAAAAATAAAGTGAAGTATTGTGGAATTCAGGAGCTGTTGGCGGGAAGAAACTAAAGACATGATTGGCCAGTTATTTTTGAAAGAAAATCTAAGCTTAAAAAAGATATGTTTTTTATTTAAATGAAGCCCAATTGGTCAAGATATTTTTGAAAGAGAATCCAGCAAGATTCAGCTCGAAATTAAGCTTGGAAGAGGCCCTAATCTGCATCTATAAAAGGAGGCTCAAGGCAGAATACTTAGCATCGAAAATCACAAAAGAGTCATACACTTCCAAAGCAAACACTCAAGTTTTCAGTGAGGTTAATTGTGAGTTCCATCTTTCAAGAAGCAAGCACTCGTGTTATTTTCTTTCCCTTGTGTTAGATCTAAGTTGTTGAAGTAGAGTCTACAATCTGAGGGAGTCAGAAGGGGTAGCAGATTACAATCTAAGTTTGCTCCTTCAATTCCCATTCTAAGTTTGGTGCTATTATCTTATGCTATAAAGCTATGTTACAATCATTTTCAAATTTTATGATAAATTTTATTAGGAGGTAAAGTGGGGGCGGAGGTTGACCAAAAAATATGGGGTGACCAAAATAAATAAGAGTTGCTAATAAACACAAAATTGATCATCAAATTGTTAAACTACGTGACTTAAAAATACTTTAAAGTAATGTTCTACACTTTTTGAGTGGCTTGAAATCATTGATAATATATGAAACCTTTATAAAAGACAACTAGACAAATGGATGGGTGAAATCTCAAACATGTGCTAGTGTTACTTGTTGGAACCAAGTTGATTCTTTCAACTAAAGTTTTGATGTTAACAAAAGTATTTTATGAAAATCATATTTTGACTTAGAAGAAGTATGAAAAATTAGAGGATATGAAAAATCAGAGGATGTGAAAAATCAGAGGATGACGTCACCAGATGATGACGTCAGCAGAAGATACCTCCTGAAAGTACAACTAGAAGATACCTCCAGAAGATACAAATCAAAAGCAGAAGATGTCATTAGAGGATGACGTCACCAGAAGATAAAAATGCCACCAGAAGATACGGCCAGAAGATATCACTAGGGGATACCAGAGGATGTCATCAGAGGATGCATCCAGAGGATACCAGAAGATACCTCTAGAGGATCCCATCAGAAGCAAGAATCAGAGGATGTCATCAAAGGCAAACATCAGAGGATATCATCAGAGGGAAGAAACAATGACATCATCAGAGGATATTATTCTTGGCCCAAATCAAAAGGAAGCAGAGTCCAGAAAGAGACTTAGTCCATACCAGAAGGAAACATTGTCCAGAAGGAAACTTGGTCCATCCAGAAGGAAACATAAGTCAGACTTGGTCCAGAGTAGAAGATAGCATGGTCCAGAACAGAAGACTTGGTCCAGATCAGAAGATCACACAGTCTAGATCATGAGACAAAATGGTACATATCAGATCACATGGTCCAGACTTGGTCCAAATCAATAGATCATATGGTCCAGAATTTAAATCATGATGCAGATTAGTGAAGACTTGATTAAAAAATCACTAAAGACTTGAAGGAAATTCGAATGAAATCTGAAGCTAAAAGATACAGTCTGAAATTAAGAGAAACATGATTGGTCAACAAAATTTTCAAATGAAATATGAAGCTAAAAGATACGCTTTGAAATTAAGAGAAACCGGATTGGCCTTAATTGTAGCTATAAAAGGAGGCTTCAGGCAGCAGCATTAGGCAATGAAAAACACAAGAACTCAAGCTTCAATTCAAAGTCATCCGAGAGTTCAAAAGAGAGAAATACTTGAGTGCAAAAGAAATATTCTCTAAGTGATTTTTCGAGAGTGAAATTCAGTGCAACAATCAGCTTTCTAGAAACAACAAAAGAGTGTGAAAGTCATTGCAACAATCAGCTATTCAGAAGCAACTTTTCAAAGTTCCAAACCCTTGTAATCAAACCCGTTAGAGGTGTAGATTCCTTCTTTAATCTGGGGTTGTCAGATTGGTAGGAGAAGACTTGACTTGTAGGGTCAAGGTGTTGTTGTCGTTCCTCAAAAGTCTGGGGTTGTCAGACTGTTTGGAAAGACTGACTTGGAGGGCCAAATGTTGTAATTCAAAGTGTTTTGAATTAGTGGATTAAAGCCTTCGGAGTGAAGGGATTGGATGTAGCCAAGTTAATGGTGAATCAGGATAAATCGTTGTGTTCTTATGTTGTTATTATCCGCTGCTAAGTCTGATTATTTATTCATCAAATAATTCACATCAACATTCAACAAAACAATAAAAGAATTCAAGTTTGACAAACACAATAAATCTGTCTTTTCTATAAATTAACAACTACCGTGTTGCCTTTTCAGATATGAATTAGGCATTAAATAAGATGGAAAGTAAGAGAATATTCGAGTTGTTTAACCTAAATAGATAGCGAAGAATTTGATATTTTTTTTTACTGATAAAAATTTAAGGTGAGGAGATGATGTCACATTCAAATATAAAGAAGAGTTTAGAACTCATTAAACATTTATAAATTGATTTATATTTACCTGGTTCATATGAATTTAATGTTTAAACTATTATTACCAAACATATAATAAAAAGAAATTGAGAGAGAGGGACGAGTTGAGTCTTTCTCACGACGAGTAGCTGAAAAATAGCTATGCCACCTCATAATCTTTTCATTTCAATTTTATTGCTCTTTTAAAGCTCACGTATACTCTCCAACTATATTCACCCTACTTAAGTTGAAACCAATTAATCCACCAACATGAAGAATTTAAAGAAAAAGAAAAGATAAAAGTAAGCAAAAGATGGGAAAAATAAAAGAGGAGCCATGGTCACAATATAACTACAATTTGATTAACTACTTTAGTTGATATTAGGTAAATCATGCGTGTTTGTGATTGTCCCTCTTTTTAGGGAAACTTGTTTGCATCTTGACTTGTAAACTACTTTCTTTATACATACCCTTTTCTATGTTCAACATATTAAAAGTTACCGGTGATCTCCATCATTTCTATGTTCTAATTAAGTAAATAACCTCTCACATTATTATTCTTGATCTGTACCACCATAAGTGATCCAATTGACAATTTCATATAGATTAAAAAATATATAAAAAAATATTATATTTTTATTTATTATGAATTTGTACATTCGTAATTATTATTAATATAAAGTGAAAAATATTGAATTAAAAATTATACATGTACTTAGTATTAATTAGAGGCACAATTAAAAAAAATTAATGTCAGATTGTAAATAGAAAAAAATTATTCATTTAAAAATAAATCATTCGTTATGGAGGGAAAAATTACATGTGAATCTTTAATTTTTGGAAATCTCTCATCATCTGAAATACAATCATATATAAAACTTGCTTTTGAACACGTCAAGCATCCATCTCTCATTCCCTTTCTTAAAAAGTAAAAAATAAATAAAAATTATCGAATTATAAGAGACCATAATTATGTCATGCTTCACAAAATTTTGCCAAGACTATATATGTATATATATTTTAATTAGCCATGTGTCAGAAGTGGAAATAAATAGTATAATTAATTAATGACTGAAAATATGATCACTACTAATTAAAATATTACATTAATTAACAACAAAAATTTAAAGAAAAAATAAATTTGTCTTTAATTTCGCCATTAAACTTTTTGACAAGTATGACATTAAAGACATATTTTTCGTCTCGAGTTTTAAACACAAATTTAAGTTTGTGGAATCATTGTTAACAAACTTATACATTTCTTTTATTTGAGTTCGTTTTTTTAAAAAGTTTTTATATTGGTTATTCTATGCTTAAGGGGATTTGTTTTGTTGAAATGGGCATGTGAGTTGAGCTATCACTATTTCTTGTATTAGAGACATACCTTTCTTGTGTTCATGATATTGTGAAGAAGGTAGCTTTATTTCTATCCATAGCTAAGAAAATAAAAATTGACCGTTCAGTTGAGAGAAGTGGTTTTCAGAGAAATTGCATAATTCATGGGTTTGTGTGGACCCCTCTCCCTCTTCTTTTTATTTCTTTACAATATATTCAGCTGTTCACATGTTGAAAGTCTACCATGCATTTTTAGTAGTTGGCATTTTCTTTGTTCAACAGCAACACATGTAACTTCACAATCAGAATTCAATTCCCTTGAAATGAAAAAACTACCAAAATTGAATAAGTTTGTACCAATGACAAAGGAAAGTGAGAGATTTTGGGAAAAGGAGTTTAGATATGGTCAATGGAAATAGTTGATGGAAAAGTCCTTTTTCTAAATTAAAGAATACATTTCCCAATATATGCTCTAATTTCTTTTTTGGCAGGTATTCATAATTCCATGTGCATTAATACACAAGATGCTTACTCCCCTTACAATAAGACAGGTCATTAATTTCACATTCATTTTTGTTAGACATTGTTTTCAACAGACAAGATGCTTATTCTAGAGGAACCATATTGGCTGTTATGGATCATGATTTTGCACTATTTAAGTAATTGAAAGGAAGGGAAGGGTTGTCTTGTCTCAACTATTTTTGCTGACTCATCTGCCACTTTGAAGTTTCATGCATTTATTCTAATGTGATTTTGGGGGTTCAATTGAAAACACCTAACTTTTATTGACACTGATTATTAACCTTATAGCATAAAACCAAATACGATGGTGATTGTTGACAGATACAGATGAACAAATATAAATATATATATATATATATATATATATATATATATATATATATATATATATATATATATATATATATATATATATATATATATATATAGTACGCATGCATGTGAGGAAAAATTAAATAAAAGTTTTCCAACCAACTTTATTTTTTTAGTTGGGTGGGTGAGTTGATTATAACTTGTGTTAAAAGGTGTTGAGTTTAAGTCATAATTACAAGATTAATAAGCACATATTGCAAAAGTGCTAGAATATAGGCGAAAGTTCCCTTATTTGGTAGAAAAAAAAAACTAATGGTCAACTCTAAGTGTTGTTATTGTACTTGTTAAATATTCAACATAAAAATATTTTTATACTTATGGTTTGGAGACTCTAGAAAAAGGATTGAATGCAATTGTCAAATTTTCGCAAAAAGTTGTTTCTTTTTAAAACTGTATAATGGTATTTAGATCGAAACAAAATGTATTGCGAAATGATATGACAAAAATTATTTTAACAGAATTATACAAAATGTGCCAATTGTTTGAACCGTGAGTGAAACGATAACTAATCAAAATTTGATAACCTAAATCAAAGATAGTACACCAAAATTTCTGTTTTCAAAGAAATTCAAGATTACTCAATTTTTGTGAATTCAAAATTTTGAACCAATGCAACGACGACTAAAAGTAAAATATGAACAATGATATACAATCATGTAACACATGCATAAGTCATAAGGAGAAAGATAAGAGAAAGACATTGCGATTTATATGGGTTCCATTACTTTGTTTTCGCTTTTGTAGTGTATATCTGGTCTTGATACAGCTTGTATGAGAGTTTCTGAAGGTACTAGAAAACGCAAGATGAGAGGGTTTGAAATTTGTTTTCTATATTAAAATATTTTGACTGTTTAATATAATTTTTTTAATCAAAAGTTTATCACTAGTTAAACAAAAATATTTGAGTTGGTAAAATATAAAGAAATTAGACATCAAAATAACGAGATAAGGGATAAGAATAGCGTAATTATAAGGTGTCTCTTAGTTAGTTTTGTTTTAAACTTAATGTTTTGAGTGATGTCAACTTGCTTAGTCTAGATAGTGCTTTGATTGTGTGTTTTGTTGATTCTCTTTCTCTAAGTTTTGCATACACTATTTGATCAAGAAAGATTGGATAAGAAAGAAGTTTTTATCATGCATTAGCTTATTTACATGTGTTTTAGCATGCATTAAGTTTGAGGCATGAACATATTGCATTGGTAACCTTAATTTGAAACTCATTTTAAATAATTTTCGAAGTGTTTTTGATTTTGTAAATCGACTTACTCACTTATGAATAGACTCATGAACTTCAAGAACTAAGTTCTTGAAGTCCCAAGGTTGTGGATCTACTCATAGAGAATGTGAATGGACTCATCAGCAAAGGGTGGAGTTGTTTTAATTCGACTCACACAACTTCAAAATTCATTTTTGATTTTTTTAATTAGTGTGACTCGACTCACCTGTCTTATGGATTGACTCACATAACTTCTATACTTATAATTTGACACTTTTAAAGTTGTTATGGAAGTTACAAAGTGATAATTTTTCTTAGAAATGGATTTTCATTGAGTTACCTCTTTCATTCATCATATAAAAGGTTTTCTCATAAATTCCAAACACAAGAACAATTTCACTCATTCCTTATACTCAAGCATTCAAGATCATTTCATATTTTGTAAACTCTTTCTTGATCAAGTCATGTATGCAATCTAGTAGTGAAGCGATAAACAACAGCGAGGGGATATCGTTGAATGGAGTGCCTATCTAGATTCGAATCATCAAGGGGATATCGGTGGATTGCATATCGAGGGCTGAAGAAGGTGTTCTTTAGAAAAGTCATAGAAGGGTTTCTAGGTCTCTATCTTTCAAGATTGAGGTGTGATTTTCATCTTGAAGATATGGTCGTGTTCATAATTTGGAGGGTGTTCCAAGATTCTATGTAGAAGAGTGTTTAAAAAAGAAGGGGTCGTGTATACGAGTGTTTGTAACTTCTGCTAAAGATTCTATAAACATTCTCAATAATAATAAAGGAAGAAAACTCTATTCATTTGAATGGGGACATGATGTACTCTACAAGCGAGGACGAAGTAGAGGAACCTGTATAAATGATGTGTGAATCTTTTCATCTCTAACTCTTTAATTTTCGAAATTTTACTTTGTTCTTGATTTTCTATTTTATTTTGGAGTTTGGTGAAAAAACATTTTTGCTACAAATTGATAGAAAAATTGTTATAAGATTTTTCTGTTTTGAAATCTTGTCTTTGTTTTGAATGTTGAATAAAATTATGTTTTGATTATTGCAATTCAACATCTTAGACTTGATTCAATTTGAAGAAAATGTGATACAATAGTGTTTCTATTGATTAAGATTTATTGAGTCTTTATTTGATGATCTTTGTCATATTTGATCAATGTGCTAAAATTATTTTATAAAACTACTTCAATCAGTTTTCTGTTTATCTTATATAAGTCTCTATTGAATTTTGTGTTGTTTATTTCATATACCATCATCAAACCAATCCGAATATCCTATGCGCATTGTAACACCCCGAGTTTAAAACACAGCGCGAGTGCATTTTTTTTTTTCAAATAAATAATTGAAATGAGTTTTTCCAAAATTAATATCAAAGGTATTAAAATAAAATCAGTTCATTTCAAAGGTTATCACCCAATCAGTGTCAGAGTGCAGAATAATACAGCGGAAAAAGTATTACATTAATTCCCAAAGTAAAATTTACATTTCCTAAAACTCAAGACCCTATACAAAAGTCTAGACTGATCATGCACTAAGCTACAATAGCACGGTCTCCACCGTATCCTTTATAAGTCTCGTCTTCAGCCAACCTTCCGTCCCTCTACGTTGTCCACGTAGACTCCGTACGTAAAGATCAGGGGAAACTAACGACATTTCCGTCGTTAGTGTATCCGTCGGTAGGACGGGTTCGGGGTAACATATGAGGGCAAAGCCCAAAGTCCACAATATAATAGCAAGGGTCACCGACCGAGATTAACAAATAAGCACATATCATATATCTCACAACAACACATATATTCATGGCATAATATATGACAATGATGAGGAAAATAATAATGTTCATTTGAAATTTAATGACATATATGCCTTTTCAAAACAGTAGCCAATGAATATGAAAAATATGTGGTAAGTACAACTAACACTTCAGCAATCACAATCATTAATCCGAAATTCAGATTATAAAAAAGTACTCACACATATTCAAATTCCACTCATCATCATAATCCAATTGTGACCCACCGGTCAATCACCCCGATGCAATATGCATATGCTCATGTATACAATTTCTTGGAATCACCAAGGTGCAGTCGCTCAACAGACCAGGACAACATGTTTGACTTTAACGGCCCTCAAGACCAAGGTGCAATCGCTCAACAGCTCAGCACCTAGTGCAGTCGCTCAACAGACCAGCACTCGTGCAGTCGCTCAACAGACCAGCACGTTTGACATATACCAAGGTACAATCGCTCAACAGATCAGTACCTAGTGCAGACGCTCAACAGTCCAGCACTCATGCAATCACTCAACAGATCAGCACGTGGCTGCGTATTTCAGGGTACAGACGCTCAACAGTCCAGTACCAGTGCAGACGCTCAACAGTCCAGCACTCGTGCAATCGCTCAACAGATCAGCACGTGGTTGCGCATATTTGAATGGACCACCAGGAACACGCGGCCATTCCGTAGCCCGGATAGAATGGACCACCACGAACACGCGGCCACTCTGAACCCGGATAGAGTGGACCACCACGAACACGCGGCCACTCTACAACCCATGGTTACTACTTAACTTCGCGGCCCATGACGGTCACCGCATCAACTCTGTGGCCCATCGCGGTCACCACTTGACTATGCAATGCATGAATATGCAGTGTTTTCTCTTCACTGAAAACAGTATGCGACATCAATGAATTTCATGCATTCCACCATTTCTCAAAATACCTCAACACAACCAATTTTATTATCAACTCATCAATGCTTAAACATTCATGTAATCATTAACACTTTACATTATCACACAATTCCATTCTCAATCATCATAAGTCTTTCCATTGTTCCCCAAACTCTTAAAATTCACAAAACAGTGTTTAAAACCGAGTTTTCTGGAAAATACGAATCTGTATTCGAATACAGCTTCCTTGTATTCGAATACAGAAGCTAAAAACTGAGTTTCTGGAAAAACACGAATCTGTATTCGAATACAGATCCCTTGTATTCGAATACAGAAACTAAAACTAATGAAAATCTGCAATTTTAAGATTCTGTATTTGAATACAGAATGCCTGTAGTCGAATACAGAAGACAAAACCAGAATGATCTACATCAAATCATTAGAAAACAGAACTAGAATCAGATCATTAGAAACAGAATTAGAATCAGAATCATCAACACGAGAACATCAGAAATAGAACCAGAATGAATGATTAATCATCAGAACCAGAATGAATGATTAACATCAGAACAGAACCAGAATGATGATTAACATCAGAACAGAACCAGAATGATGATTAACATCAGAACAGAACCAGAATGATGATTAACATCAGAACAGAACCAGAATGATGATTAACAACAGAACAGAACCAGAATGATGATTAACATCAGAACAGAACCAGAATGATGATTAACATCAGAACAGAACCAGAATGATGATTAACAACAGAACAGAACCAAAATGATAATTAACATCAGAACAGAACCAGAATGATGATTAACATCGGAACAGAACCAAAATGATGATTAACATCAGAACAGAACCAGAATGATGATTAACATCAGAACAGAACCAGAATGATGATTAACATTAGAACAGAACAAGAAGGATCAACATCAGAAACAGAACAAGATGATTATCAGAATCATCAGAAGCAGAAACAAGATGATTGTCAGAAGCAGAAACAAGATGATTATCAGAATCATCAGAAGTAGAAACAAAATGATCAATATCAGAATCATCAGAAGAAGAAATAGAATGATTGTCAGAATCATCAGAAGCAGAAACAGAATGATTAATATCAGAACCATCAGAAGAAAAACAGAATGATTCACACAGAACCATCAGAAGATGAATGTATCAGAGGATACATTCTGAATTTACAGAAGATGCATTTCTGGAATTATCAGAAGATAAACCAGAATGTCCAAAACCGACCAGAAGATAACTTTGGAGGTTTATATCAAACAGAAACAAAATCAGAAGAACATCTGGAAAACACCAGAGGGAAGCCTGCCATAATATGAATTGCTCCAAACAAGAATGATTCAAATATCAAAAGCAATCAAGAAGTTATACTGATCAGAACATAGCATGGCAGTGTAATTTCAACACAGTCCATACTTGTCCAGAAGTGACCAGAAGATATCTTTGATGGACTATATCAGAGGGAATAAATATCAGAAGATTCTTTAGGCCATACTATTGTGAAGCCTGCCATGTGGAGAGTTGTTCCAGGCCATAAGTTGTCAAAAGAAATAAGTAATCCAGAAGATAATTTGACCAGAACATGGCATGACAATCGAATTTTGAATAACCCAGACTTCGCCCAGACTTCATCCAGAATTGATCAGAAGAAGCACAGAATGGTTCATGCCAAAATCACCAGAAGCAGAAACAACAGAATGATTCACATCAGAACCATCAGAAGCAGAAACAGACTGATTCACATCAGAATCATCAGAAGATGGTTAACATCAGAACCATCAGAAGCAGAAATAGACACAGAATGACCCACACAAGGATCATCAGAACCAGAAACAGAAACGGAATGATCCACACAAGGATCATCAGAACAAACATGCAGGTATCATAGCTTTCTCAAAACATCAGAATAACGTGTATAGCATTTCAGCTTTTCAAACAATCAAAACAACATGCAAAGCATTTCAGCTTCCTCAAACATCAGAATAACATGCATAGCGTTTCAGCTTTTACAATCATCAGAACATGACCAATGTTTTCAACCAAAACAAAAATCATCACACAGCAGCAAAACACCAACAGAATGCATTTTTGCATTTTTAAAACTATTTTCCAAAACAGTTTTATGAACATGTATTTTAACCATCTTTAAAATAACATGCAAGACATCTTCAGTTTTCTCACACAAGTAAAACAGCATTAATGCATTCAACCAACAACAGCCATCACAGAATCATCACATATCAACAAAAATGCATTTTCTTCATTTTTCAAGATGTCATTTCGAAAACATGTTTTTCTTTCAAAACAAAACTGAAATAACATGCATTTACAGCCCTAATGCAACTAGAAAGTTGGAAGGTGCCCTTACCCTTGTAGCGTGCTTTGCTATTTCCTCTGTTTTCTGCTGTGTTCCCTTCTCTGCGTCCAGAGACGGTGAAACTGTTCCCTGAGTTTGCTGCTGCAAAACTGGGTTCTTTGGCTTCGTAATGGAGTGGGGATTAACTTTACTATTGTGGGTTTTCTGGTTTGAGGTTTTGATTTCCAGTTTATGGTGTTGGAGGAATTCCCTCTTCTGAATTTAAAGAACCCGTGAAACTGTTTTTCAGAAACCAGGGGCAGAAATGGGAGGAAAATTACTGTTGCATGCAATCACTCATTACATGCAAAATAGGAGAGTATGTGTTCTGGTCTTTGCTCAGTTCCTCTGCCGTGTACTCATGGAATTACTTGAGTGCATTCCTTCTTGAAAATACTAATAAAATAATGTTGTATCATTTCAGCACTTAATCCTTTAATTAATCACTAATCCTTAATTAGTGGTCCAATTAATTTAATTACTCGAAATTAAATTAATTTAATTCTTCATCCAATAATTTAATTCCTCTTCCAAAATAAATATTTATATATATATATATATATATTCACTCAAAACATACATATATTAAATATTTACAAAAATTCCCAAAATGCCCTTGACAATAATTCCAAAATTAATATTTAAAATTAAGGGTCTTACACGCATTATCAATGAGTCCATTGCATTAAAAGATTTTTAATTTCCTCTGTGCGACTCGAAAGTTTTCAAAAATATTTTAGGAAAGTTTCAAACTCTATTCAACCCCCTCTCCGTTCAGGAGTTCATTGTATGTCATTTCGTGAGTAAAAAGAGCACACAACGTGGTAGGAAATCATTGCAGGAATTGGTTGAACAATTTTTGTACGCCCATGATTTGTACTGATTGTACTATATAGGACAACTGACATGAATTTTAAAAAAAAAACTATTTTGTTCTATTTCCCACTTCCTTCCTTTTTCACCAAATATCTTTTTATGCCACAACAGAATAATTAGAAGATGTGATCACTAGAGCATTCTCATCTTATATATGCTTGAATTAGAGAATTCAAAACACGTTGTTGTAGATGCTTCAATCGAATGTTGTAGATGTTTCATATACGCATGAATTTTGTGCTTAACAGAGGATTGACTGTGTTCAAAGTATGAAATAAGAGGTTCAATAAAATCTCTTTTGTTGCACTTAAGAGGCAAACAACTCAGAGTGAATATTAAGGCGCGTTAATAAGAGTAACAAATAGATGTGTTGATCAGAGTCTTGAAATCGTGTTGCATAGAGAATAGAGTCTTTTATTCAAATCAATACTTTCAAAGCTAGTATTAGAGTCTACACACTTATACAAATACATTAAAACATAATTTTTTCTCACATATAACAAGTTGGTTCTAACAAACTTGTTTGATAGTGACAATCTCCTTTGTTTTTAAAGGAAGTCTAAAAAGACAGGTAAACACTTGGTTCCTATACAGCCAAAAGGTCCTAGCGAGAATTATTGAGAAGACTAGAAGGTCTCTAATGGTATCCCTGAGCGGTGGTTAGAACAATAATTGGAACTTGAAGAATTACTATACAAACTCAACTCAAGAGGCGAGGGACGCTAGAGTTCTTGAGGAATCCCGAAACTGTACTTTTAGATCATGTTGAGGCTTTATAATACGAGGTTCCCCGAGAGGAAAGCTAATAATACTTAGCTTGGAGAAACTTATAGCTTACTTAAATCTTAAAGAATCAGAGTTAAGAATACTTTATTGGATTAAGTCTCTAATAGTACTAGAACAAATCTAAAAGTAACTGGAAGATATGATGTAGCAACAATTGTTGCGAACTAGTATAAAAATACTTGTGCCTTCTATTATATGTTTTTAATAAAGACAAGCTTTTGATAAAGAACCTATTTTATAAAAACCCCATTTCTTATGTTTGTACCTTCATTTGGTATCAGAGTTTGATCTCTTATGATTTTAAACTTTACCGTGCGAAAGTAAACGTCATTACACAAGTGAAAAATATTGATAAATGGTTTTATTTCCTTTATGTTGACAACTCATTCCTATTTGTGAGTTTTGTTTTATTTTCTTTATTTTTTAAAAACAGGAATGATCATAAGCAGTCTATTATGAATAGATATTATAGGCATAAATGATTGTAAAAACAAATATTCAATTTTATAATTTCAAATTCACAACAAAACCATTTTGTTTAAATCTAATTTTTCAAAGAGAATTTTATGAAAAGAATTTTTAAATGTTTCTTTTTGTGTTTTGTAGTTCAATCACTCTGTTGTGATATTTTAAGTAATGAATTAGATTTGTCTTGATTGAGAAATTTGAGACACTTAAAAAGAAGAACAAAAATGGAAAAAAAAAAAGTTATGTGTACAACTTTTCCAGGCTAATTACTATTTTCTTGTCTCTTCAGGCATTTAGTATTCTTCAAAGTCTCTTCAGACCTACAAGAATTAGAGACCTTCTAGTATTTTAAACATTTATAGAAATTTCCTATTGAAGTACCAATTATTTATATGTCTCTTGTACATAAAATAGTGAACCACTATTGAGCTAGTTTGCTGAGATACAAGTTTGTGTCTGAATTAACACAAAATTTGTTTTAGGATTCTAAATCTCGATGAGAGAATATTACAATGTAAATATGTTTTTGTGAAAAAGACAACCGAAGAAACGAATGACTATTTTCAACTTTTTGAGTTTTGAGTATTCTCTAAGCTTCTCAAAAAAAAAAAAATTTGTTTTCTTGTGTCTATAGGCATTGAGTATTGTCAAGTCTCTTCCGACTGTCTATATTATAATGCCTTAGCAAGCAACTAGAAGTATAATCTCTTGATTTCTCACGAATTTTGGATTAACTCGCCTCTTGAGTTTAAATTTGTACAATACATCACCAGGTTCCATGAGTAATATTTGTTAAGACAAAATCTCAAATTAATGTTTTAAGGAAAACAAACAAAAATTTAATTAAGACTTCTAATTATGATTCTAAATGTTTTGTTGTTTTAATGTGTGCTTTTGAGTGTGATAAATCCAAGATAGGTACTAAGCAAAGCAAGCAAAATCAATTTAAGGAAAAAGCAACTAAGAACGTTCTTGACAAGATTTTGTAAAGCCAAAAATGTTCTCCACGTTTTTCATTTCATCAAGAATGTTCAAATCATCTGTTAATGCAAGGAAAACTCCTGAAAATTATAAATACATTTCTAGTACATATACAAGGAATGTACAACTCTCACATTAGCAGAAGAAACACTCCAAAAGATCAAAGGTTAAAAGACATGACTTAAAGCAAAAATGATAAGATCATTCTTCATGTTCAAAGAACGATTATTCTCCAGCTTCTGAGTTATTGATCAAGAACGTTCTTAAAACTAAAACTGCAGCATGACTTTGAGACAATCTATACTCTTGATAAAGCAACCTTCAAACACTGTCCAAAGAAGATGACAAAGAAAGCATCAGATCTGGAAGTTCTGCAGAAAACAGAAAAAACGAAAAATGTCCAGTTAAGAACATTCTTGGTTCGAAATCTGACTTTTTGTCACAATTTGACACATGACAGCTTGGCCCCCTTTTCAACAGTTATATTAGCTGTCATCAACATCCTTGAAGCCTATAAAAGGAACCCCAAGCTCAAGGAAAAAATCATAACTCGAAGTGCTAAGAAAATTCATCACTTACTTACATTCAAACACTTGAAAGTCTCTCATTCATCAAAAGAATAAGTGTTTTTCATATTCGAATATTTTGTTATTATTTTACTGAATCTTTTGTAAAAAATCTAACCTCAAAAAAGGGTTGAGGTTATTTAGATTCTGTCAAACACTTGAAATCATTATCTTGTAAACTCAAAGCTATAGTGTTAGCTTGAGTAGTTTGTAGAAAATCCTTTTATGGTTAAAAGGTGAAGGTAACCTGTGGAAAACCTTTATGGGTGGAAAGGTAGAGCTGTGTCACAGATCAAGGTTGATCTGAACTGGTGGTGTAAAAACCAGGAACGTTTTCCGTTTGGAACTCTTAGTGAAAAATCTCACAACTGTGAGGATTGAACGTAACCCGGTTTGAGTGAACCAGGATATATCTCTGTGTGATATCTCTTTCCTTATCTCTATTTATTTTCAGCTCTTTGATTATTAGATTAAATAGATAAGTTAAAATTGTGTGTTATTTACTAACCAAGAACGTTCTCCGTTTTCTGGTTTCATAACGAAGATTCTTCGTTTTCTGTTTTTATAACCAAAATCAATCTTGAGTTAAAATCTTTAAATTTAACAGGAGGAAATTTTAAAAAGATGAATTTACAATTCAAACCCCCCTTTTCTTATAAATTGACATTGCTACTTCAATATTTACTCTACCTCTCCAGGCGTTCCCACTAGAGACCTTATATTCTTAATATTTCTACAACTTTGATTTTTGTGTTGTAATATCACATTCTCTTGACTAAGAGCAAGTGCCAATCTTCTTATTGTCATTGATGTCTTTTGAATTAATTGTGAACATTAAAAGAATGATAAAATAAGCACTTAAAATAGAAATCAAATAAAAATAAAGCACAATAAAAAATTAGAGAAATGAATTAAATTAAATTGCAATTAATAAAATGATAGAAAAAAATAATTTTTTTCTCAAGCAATTATACTAAAACTAAGCTTTTATCATTGGATTAGCAAACAACTTTTACAACGTAAAAGCACTCTTCAAACAAAATTGTCTCTTTGTAGAAGAGCCTCCTACTTAATAATATATCATCTCTCTTGAATAAATGAGATTAGACCCAATAATGTTATAACAAGAGATGAATGATTAGACTAAAAGTATAGATAAATTAAGTTGAAACTAAAGAATTATTACAAAACAATCCTATGCAGTATAAAAGATCTCAAAGAAAATATTAAAAGTGATCAAGTGAGCAAGAAAGAATTTAAAAACAGTGGAAGAAAAGGAGAATTGACAAGAGAAGAAGCCAATTGGTATGATTAGAAAATGTGAAAAAGTCTCCTATTTATAGTAGTAGAAGTTGAACCAAATAAGGCAATTGGAATATATGTGCCTATGAATACCATTCAATCGTACGGTCTCCCATTGCGGGCCTGGGCCATCTTTTCATGCCATAGTCGATTTGAGATGTTCATAATGGATTACTACAAGCTGGTTTACTATGTATGTTTGTGATGTAGTAGTCTTGCATCTACCTCGTGAAGAGAATGGAGAGGCTAATGATTTAGCCCAACATGGTTCTTGTTATAGGGAAACCTCCTTACACTTATACATTTATATTATCCTATAGAAGGATGTATTCAAGTGGTTGACTCTTGGGTTAAAGAGTTAATTGAATACTCCAAAGACCCCCTCTACTTAAGTCGATTTCAAGTTGAAGAAGGAAACACTCAACTATGCACTGATATATAGGGATTTGTATATGAGAGGGATTGTTGGTGTTCTATTAAAATGTGTGAGGAAGAAGGAAACTTTCAAGATTACTGGTGAAGTTCATGAAGGACTTTATGGTTCCCTCAAGGCTGGTCCTATAATGAAATGGCCTATTTATCACCGTCGACTATATTGGTTAACTATAACAGCTAATTGCTTTCATTATGCTAAGGGATGTGAAGCATGTTAGCTGTATGGTCCAATACAAAGGGTACCAGCCGATTTAGTGCATCCAATAAGCAAACCATGACGTTTCAGAGGATGGGCTATGCACTTGATTGGGAAAATATATCTTTCCTCCTATAAAAGACTCACATACACCATAATGGCTACTGATTACTTTACCAAATGGGTAGAAGCTCAACCGATGACAAATGTAGGACAAAATGAGGTTATCTATTTCATACAACATGATATCATATATAGGGACAGAGTTCACTAGCAATAAGTTAGTATAGTCTTTATGCAAAGGTTTGGAATAAAGCTTATACATTCTTTTTCTTACTATACTCAAGCTTGTGGGCAAGCTGAGACAACCAATAAGATCATTATTGAACTTATAAAAAAAAACATTGACGATAAGTTGAAGAAGTGGCATGAAACCTTGTAAGAAATTATATGGGCTATAAGGAACTTCAAAACATATGCAGCTTGTTCTGCTCCTTATCAGATCACCTATGGTTAGATGTAGTACTCCCTTTAGAAATTAACGCAGTTTCACTTAAGATTGTTAAGAAAAATGATCTTAGTATTTATGAGTATTGACATACTACGATGATGGAATTTGACTCTCTAGATGAAGATCCACTTATAGCTTTAACCATAAATGAGTTCAAAAATGGAGCGTATCCACCGGTGAATATGAAAAATAGAGAGTTAAATAGAAGCATAAATGAAAGATATTTAAAGAAATATTATTCTACTATTTGGGAAAGTATAGAAGACCAACTCAATTAATTCTATTAATGTTTCAAGAAGGATGGTAGTCACAAGAACTACCTAGACGATACAAAGGATTGCCAAATATTACAAAAAGCCTATGAGGTTGGTTCTTAATTTTCCCCCTCCGGGGTGTTAAGCTTTTTCTTCATTATGCGGAGGAGAGGTTGCAACATGAACTTTCTCTTGTTGAATATTTTCGGCTGCTACCTCATCATTCAAAGAGGATTTTGTACTTCAGCATCGTGGATTTAACGTTCCTCAATTACATGAGTTATGTCTGGCTTGGATACAAGGGAAAAAGGTGTTGCAACTAGAAGAACAAGCACTGGTGCCCTAGCATCAACTAAGGAAATTATGAACTTCTTCCAATTTTGGCGCTTAAGCTTTAACCCTTCTTGGCAAGTGGCAAATTTGAGATCAAGACCTGACTTTGGAGCCATTAAAGGCCTCATATCGCTTTCAATTTGCGTGGACTTGGTATACAAGCCATTTCTTCTATTGTTGGCCGTTTTTAATTGCTCGACTAATTGTGAAGCCAGTGTTATTAACCGCTCCATTTCTTGTTTGATTCGTTCCTATTCATACTTCAGGAAAGTCATCCTGTCTTCAATTTCATGTTTCTTGTGAAGAGATGCACTATGTTCCTTTATTTGCAGAGCATCCACTTGATTTATGCCTTTTTGAGAGGACATAGAGACCATGAGAGGGAAAGCAACTTCAGAGAAGTATTTGCTTAGTTACAAAGCTACCTTGTTGGCTTGCCAATGATACTTTGTTTTTGTTGGGAGGCTTAAATCAAGGTGGTTGCACACGGAAAGGCTTAACATGTTGAGCCGATTCATCGCTGGAGTTATCCTTCATAAAGCAAAATGACATCGTTGAACGTTGGTTGTCTTAAAAGTATCCTTATAGAAGGCCACCAATAGACAAAGGCACTAGATTCCCCAAGCTGATTAAGGAATGTTGCCATTGAAAATGTGTTAATCCATTCCATGCTTAGGCGAGCTACCTTGTATAACTCAACCTCCTCCATGAAACTCTTGTTAGCACAAGGGACTGCAGTTTCATAGCTAATGGTTGTAGTACTCTGGAAATATTGTTATTTCTGGTTGTCGAAATCCTAGCCTAGTTTTCATATACAAATGCTTGGACATGTTGTGGTAAGTCATTTAACCCCAAATTTTATAATAAATTATTTTTTAAATTAAATAGAATTTTAAAAAATTAATTTGATATTAAAAGTGTTTTAGAGTATATACTGATAAATTTTGAGATTAATCTTTTTTTATATGTGCGTTTGTTATGGTGTGATAATTTTATATATATTTATTTAAAGAGTAATATAGATTATAAATATTATATTTAACTATCTTATTTATATTTTTAAAAATAATAGTACTTTAGTGTAAGTATTTTAAATAATAAAATTTTAGGCAATTTTATGTTTATATGTTCGTGTGTTATTTACTAAATAGTGCTTTAGTAATTGTTGTGATATTTTAGTATGCGTTTGACTAAATGATAAATATGTGTAATTATATTTTATATTTTTTTAACTATTTCTTACTTTAGATATTGTGTTTTTAAATAATTATCTGAAGATATTAATAATATTGTGATTGATTTCCTTTATTTTTATACTGTTATTTTATACATGGTGATGGTAGTTTTATTCATATTTCTTGTTGTTTAGTAGTAAATATCAAGTGTTAATTATTCTAATTATTTTATTTTATAAATATTAGTTCTAAAATAATAGTAATATTTTGAAAATAATTTTATTTAAGAAAGTGTTACAATAAATTTTAATAATTATTGGTTTAATTTTAATAAAATAGAATACAATAGAATATATATTGGGCAAAACCTATGTGTGGTTGAGTGAAGAAAATAATAATAATAACATAATATAAAAATGGTTTAATTTCTAATTTGGTCTCTTACTTTATTTTAGGTTTCAATTTAGTTTTTTACGTTTTAAAAGTTTCAAGTTGGTCCCTCATGTTAGTCATGTTTGTATAAGTTAATCATTTATGTATGTTTTATAGTAACTTCGTTTATTTTAGGTCAGCTGATGAGAATCTAGCCGGTGTGTGACACATAAAAAGTTTAAATATTTTTTTTAAAATTTTAAAAATATATCAGTTTTATAAAACAAAAAATCTAAAATAATAATAAATAAACATAACATTAAAAAACTTAAAAGATTAAAAACATAAAAAAGAGGAAAGTTTTAAAAATAGGGTTTGTAAATTGTAGACTTTGAAATTGAATAGAGGAAGGGGACGAACGAAACGACGATGACGAAACAAGGGAGACGAGACGAGGTAGATGGCACAACACGAAGGAGACAATACACAAGGTTCATTGAGATCACAGTTGTAGGGTACATTGTTGTTTAATCATTTGAGATAGTTTAATTAGTCCTATTATCGGTTGTAGTTGTTGTCCTCTAGGTTTCAGGGTTTTTGTTGTTGTGTAGGGTTTATTGACATGTTTAGTGACTATGCTTTTGTTTAATGAATGGAGGTGTTATGCTTTAGGGTTTTTATTGTCATGTAGGGATCAATCACATGTATTCTAATTATGCTTTTGTTTAATGACTTAAGGTGTTATATTTTATGGTATTTGTTGTAGTTTAATGTGATGTGTGAACAGTGATCCCATGTTGAGTTTTCTTGTGTTGTCTTGTTTGTGTGGACCCATTTTTGTTTATATGTGTTCTTTTGTCTGTTATTTTATAGGTGATGTATTCCTTTTTTGAATGTGTATTCCACTTTGGATGGTATTTTAGTAATATGAAAAAATTGGAGTATGTGGGACAAGAATCAACTTAGAAATGTGACCTAGATAGATGGTTGTATAGGGAGGTTTTGGCTATTTTGGAAGAAAAAGGTGTCAAACGGGATCATATTTTAGGTATTTGGTATAATGACAAAAGAAAAAAAAAATATTGGGGTGTGGGTTTAGAAAGTTGGTTGATGATGTAGGTGCAACTGAGATGTTCAACATAGCAAAAAAATGGGAATGTGTGCTTATATGTTGATAACGAACCTGGTTATGTTTTAAGGTCTTGTAAATATCATAAGGTAGTTATGCATAATGGTCCAGTGGAGAATGATGTTCATAGTGAGATATTTGGATAGACTGAATAGTCAGGAAAACAAATAGAAAATGATAGTGAATATAGTGATAGAGGAAACATGTTTAAGGATTGTGAGGAAGAAATAGACGAAGATGACTATTTTAAAGAACATATTGTGCTACTAGTAATGATAACAGAGGAAGGGGAAGAGGCGGTGTCAAAGCCTAAAAAGAAAAATAAGGCATCAACTATAGTAATGCCCAAGCCAAGACCAAGAAAAGAAAAGGAGGCCAAAGAATAATTTGGGTAAAGAGATTATGCATGAGCTCTATAGTGAGGAGTCATCAGACTATTCTTTGTATGATGAGAGAGATGTAGCAAAGGAAATCAAACAAGTTAGGGAAAATAGAGGTTTAAGTGATGATGCGTATAGTACTAAGGATATTGAAGGTGGTGCGGAAAATGATTAGGAGGATGGTGTGATGTCAACAACCAAATTTGCTACAATCAGTATGCCAAAAAAGATGATTGACTTAAAGTGGGAACTTGGTACTTACTTTGTTTCAAAGCATTCCTTTAGAGAAGCAATGATAACATATGTTATGCAGACAAGAAGGAATTTGAAATTTATTAGGAATGATAAGGTAAGGATGAGAGTGATATGTCCGAGTGTATTTGCAAAGCATATTATGCTAAGCTACATGATGAAGACACTTAACAATTAAGAAAGATATATGACATACACACTTGTAGTATGAAATTCATAGTTAACTTAGCTCAAAATGGTTTACAAAAAAATTGCATTCAACTATGAGGGAAACCCCAAATTTCAAACTAATTGACATACAAGAGAAAGCTCAAAAGAAGTGGAACATAGGTATAACAAAATGATGGCTTATAAAGCAAGGGAAGTTGTTGTAGACTTGGTAGATGGTTCTTTTAGAGAGAAGTATATTAGGTTGTATGGCTACTACCATGAGTTGTTGAGATCAAATCATAGTTCTACTGTGAAGGTTGCTAATGAACAATATATTCCCACTAACGAGGATCTACAATCACCTTAGATGCCTCTAGTCCCTTATTTCCAAAGATTGTATGTTTGTTTCAATGGATGCAAATAGAGTTTTAGGAGGTGTATATCAATAATTGGTTTTGATACTTGATTTTGGAAGGGATACTATGGATGACAAATATTGATAGCAATAGGTAGAGTTCCTAATGATCAAATGCTTCCAATAGCATTTGTTGTGGTTGAGGGAGAAACAAAAGATTCATGGTTATGGTCCCTCCAACTTCTTATCAATGATTTAGGGGGCCAAAACTGTTGTAGTACTTATACTTTTATAAACAACCAGGAAAAGTTAACTGTCATAATATTATTTAAGTTATTTTCAATCCTATTAATTTTTATTTAGTTTTACATAATTTTAGTGCACTATTTTGTTTAATTGATATTGTTGTAGGGGTTACTACTAACAATTGAAGAGTTGTTACCAAATGTGGATCAAATATTTTGTGTAAGACATTTATACAACAACTTCAAGAATAGGTTTCCTGAGAAAAATATGAAACAATTGATGTCGAGGGAAGCAAAGGTCACATTTCCCAAGCATAAGAAAGAGAATGAGAGAGATAAGGAAAGTTAATGAGAACGCATTCAAACAGTTGTTGCAAATACCACCAAGGTACGGGAGAAAATCAAGATTTATACCTGAGCCCAAGTGTGACACTTTGTTAAATAATACGTCTGAAGCATTCAACTCTGTTATTGTTGGTGCAAGATAGAAACCGATAATGACCATGTTGGACGAAATAAGAATTTATCTAATGGAGAAATGGAAAAGAAATGGGCAAAAGATTGATGTATATGATGAAAGCATACTTTCTAAGATAAAAAAGAAACTTGAAAAAGAGGCTTAGTATACTAATCAATGGGTGCCGAGGTAAATAATTATTGTTCTTTAAGAATTGTTCCTATTCAATAATTGTTGTTCCTTTTTATAATTGTTGTTGTTGGTTAATGATTGTTTGGATTACTGGAGAGTTCTTTTATGAGGTGAAACCCGTTAGCTTAAGTGTGGACAAGTTTGTTGTCAACCTAGAAATAAAGGAACGTAGCTATAGAAAATGAATGCTGACAGACTGCCACGTTGTCATGCAATTGTTGCCATGCAAAATAAATATCAGAAGCTTGATTAATATGTTCCAAATTACTACAAGTCATTAATATATCCTGGTAATGGTCAAACAATTTGAACAATTACCCATTAGACTGATCTGCAACTGTCACCAATCAAGAAACAACCTGGAAGGCCCAAAAAGAAGAGAAATAGAGACCCAGATGAATTGATTAAATATGGTTCACAACTTAGAAAAGTTAAATCTTAATCAAATGTGTAGGAGGTGTCACCAAACTGGGCACAAGAAGTCAACATGCAAACTACCACCACCGCCACCTTCAATTAAGCAAGCACTTGTACAAGCACAAAAAACTAAGCAAGCACCAACACCAGGGCTAGCAACTGGAAAAATGTCTAATTATAACATTAATTAGGATTTATTGTCTAATTATGTCTTATATTGTCTATTATTTGTCTGTTTACTGTTTTCATTACTTGTTGTTTGTAAAATTCTTGTAAGTGTTTGACTTGCAAATTAATTTACAAATAATTCTTCAGATGTTTCCTTGATGTTAAATGACTATGTAAATTTCTTGGCATTGTTGAAATTTCAAAACTATTTTTCTAATGAGTTTTTTGAAAACCGGCAAGATATAACCATTGTTATTTTGATGAACTCATAATGGCACCAAAATTTAACTGAGAGTTTTATATATCGATTATAATGAGAATTTGATCTCGTTATATTTTTCAAAGCTAAGGAACAAAAATGTCGTCGGATAAAAATTTATACACGACGGTTTAAAAAGTTTTAATTATTCAATTATTTTATAATTTTTCTGTTATCGAGAAATTTAATCGTGTGCAAAATTCAATTTGTTTAAGAATGAACTCAGAAACTGAGCAAGATGATGTAACATAAAGTCACAAAATATCTAGATATTTTACTAAAATAGATCTAAAAGTAAGTGATGTAATATAATTATGACTACGTGTCATAAAGAATAATTATGAGAATCTATAATTGATTTTTATGTGACTTTTGTGTGGTGTTTAACAACCCTTACTAAAATCTTGTGGCTACAAATTATTGGAGAATCTTTATATACTTTCCCTCTCTTTCACAATGAATGGCCGAGGCTGAATGTGCAAACACGAGAAGGGGGCTTGAATTGTGTTTGACTAACTTAAATATTTTTTTTCTTCTGTTTTTGCAGTTTTATAACAAAACCTGATGTATGAATCAAACAGAGTTAGCACAGATATAAAGTAAATATAAAACACAGAGTTTTATACTGGTTTACCGTTAACGAGGCTACGTCCAATCCCTTCACTTTGAAGGATCTCACTAATTCAAAACCTTGAATTGCAACAATACCACTGACCCTCCAAGTCAGTCTTCTCAAACAGTCTAACAATCCTAGACTTTTGAGAAATACATCACCTTGACTTCTCAAGTCAAGTCTTCTCCTGCCAATCTGACAACCCCAGATTGTAGAAGGAATTACAACGCCTTGAATCTAATTGCTAAGTAATCTGCTACCCCTTCTGACTCCCTCAGATTGTAGACTCTACTTCAACAACTTAGATCTAACACAAGGGAAAGAAAAACACGAGTGCTTGCTTCTAGAAAGCTGAAACTCACAATTAACCTCACTGAAAACTCGAGTGTTTGCTTCTGGAAGTGTATGACTCTTTTGTGGAAGTGTATGACTCTTCTGCCTTGAGCCTCCTTTTATAGATGAATAATTAGGGTTGCTTCCATGCTTAAGTTCGAGCTGTATCTTGCTGGATTTTCTTGCAAAAATAACTTGGCCAATCTGGTTTTTCTTAAATAAAAAACATATCTTTTTAGCTCCAGATTTGCTTTCAAAAATAACTTTGGCCAATCCTGTTCTTTGATTAATTCTGAACCAAATCTTTCTTCCCACCAATAGCTTCTGAATTCCCACAAGACTTCAATTTATTTTTGTATCAAATCCTCTTAATACTTTGATCGAATTTAATCAAATCTCCACGATTATCATCATGATTAAATCTTAAGCGTTTGATCTTCTGCTCTCGTCCACATCTGGATCATACAATCTGATCTACTGTGATCCTCTGATCTCGGCCAACACTTGACCACACTTTTTGATCTTCTGATCTCGACCACTCTAGACTTGCAATCTAATCTGCTATGATCCTTTGATCTCGGCCAACACTGGACCACACTTTTTGATCTTCTGATTTCGGCCAATCACTGGACCATATGATCTGATCTTCTGATCTCGGCCAACACTAGGCCATATGGTCTGATCTTCTGATCTCGGCCAACACTAGTCCATGGTGCTTAAATCTGGACCATTGATCTGAACATCTTCCATCTGATCTGGACCAATTCTGAATTGGGTCTGGATTGAACTGAAATTAAGTCTGGACATATGACATTTTAATCTGGACAGTTGCCTTCTGATTTGGATCAAGTCTGGATTAAATATGGACATCATTTCTTCTGCTCTGGACTTGGATTAATACTCTGGACCATGCTATCTTCTGGTCTGGGCCAAATTTGGATTAAATCTCTTGTTTTGGACCAATTAATTTATGCTCTGATTAAGTCTGGATCAAGTCTGGACTGATTATCATTTTGTAAGACCCTTAAATTTAAAATTAAATTATGGATTTAATATTAAGTGTATTTTGGGGAACAATTGTAAAATATTTAATATATGTATATTTTGTGTAAATATATATATATATAAATATTTATTTTAGGTTGAATTAAAATTATTGGATGAAGGATAAATTAAATTTAATTACGAGTAATTAACTATCGGGAAGTTAATTAAGATGTATCGGTTAATTACAACAAGAGTGGTTAAGTACATGATGATCAAGCAATATTATAATATTATTGTTGGATGAGGTGGCACATATATGTGCCTATATATATGAGGGAGTGGCAAGAACAAAGGCAGAAAACCCATTTTCCCTCCTTCCTCACTGCATGCAACCATTTTCTTTCTGCTCGTTTCTGTTTTGCTGTTGATAGAAAAAAAAAGAGCATCCTCAAAAGTGAGATTACTTGGAAATCCAAGCACCAAACCATTAAGTGTCCAGTACAAAAGTTGTTCCTCTCCTCATTACGGAGCTAGAGAACCCACTTTCGTAGCGGCGAACGCAAACAGGAGTTTCGCCGACATTGTTGTGGTAGCATAAACGAGCGCAGGAAACGTAACAGAGGTAAGGGGCATTTTCCACTTTCTAGATTGCATTTAGGGCTGTAAATGCATGCTGTTGTGGCATTGATGATGTTTTCGTTGTTGTTTTTGAAGTAAAACTGTTTTGCATGTCGTTTTGAAATATGAAAATGCATTATGTTGATGTTTTGATGATTTTGTGATGTTTGCTGCTTTAGCTGATACATCAATGTTGTTTTGTTTGTGTGGGAATACTGGAAAATGCTTTGCATGTTGTTTGGGAATGATCAAAATGCAAACGTTTGAAAATGGCTGTTCTGTTTTGTGGTTGACTTTCTGTTTTGGTGGTTAAAGCAAAACTGTGAGATTATTCTGGTGTTGGTGATTCTGTTTTCTGTTATGTTGATAACAATCTGGTGTTGATGATGGTTTCAAAAGAAAAGGATTTAAAATGGTGGAAGTGTTTTTCTGGAAAATCTGTTGTTGATGAAAAATGTTCTGAGTTTTGTGCTTAAAGAAAAACAATGAGGTTATTCTGGTGGTGATGATTCTGTTTTTCTGTTGTGTTGTTAAAAATCTGTTGTTTATTGTGTTGATGGTGATTTTTAAAGGAGAAGGATTTTAAATGGGTGAAGGTGTTTCTGGAAAATCTGTTGTTGATGAAAAATGTTTTGAGTTTTGTGGTTTCAAAAGAATGGTGATTTTGTTTTGGTGTTGTGTTGGTTTTTCAAAGAAAAGAATTTGAAAACGTGTTGAAGAATGGTGATTTTGTTTTGGTGTTGTGTTGTGTTGGTTTTTCACTGTTGTAGCTTCTGTATTCGAATACAAGGAAGCTGTATTCGAATACAGAGTGTTGATTTTGCACTATTTTAGCTTCTGTATTCGAATACAAGGAAGCTGTATTCGAATACAGACTGTTCTTTTTAAGAAATCTCGGTTTTAAACATGTGTTTAGAAACTTTAAGAGTTGGGGAAACATTGGAAAGATTTGTTATCAATTAAAATGGAGGTTTTGAGATAGTGTGTGGTGGTAATGATGAGGTGCTTGAATTCTTTGTTGATGTGATGATAATGAAATTATTTGGGTTGCGATGGTTTTGAGGAAGTGATGGAATGGCTGAATTTTTGCTGGTGTTTGCTGTAACACCCCGAGTTTAAAACATAGCGCGAGTGTATTTTTTTTTTCAAAATAAATAATTAAAATGATTTTCCGATTTAATTACTTCAAAAGAATTGAAATAAAATTTCCTTTAATTCCTTTAAGTCGAGCGACGTTTCCGTCGTCTCGGGACCCACAGGTGGAATGGGTTTGGGGGGCATCTGAGGGCAAAGCCCAAATTCCACATATAATAGTAAAGGGTCACCGACCGAAATTAACAAATATACACATAACATTTATATCACAGAACAGATACACCCATGGTATAACATATGACAATGAAGAAAATTTAGGATGCTCATTTGAAATTTCATGACATATATACCTTTTCAAAACAACAACCTATTATTATGAAAAATATGTGATAAGTACAGCCAACACTTCAGCAATCACAATCATTTATCAGAAAATCAGATTTCATAAAGTATTCACACACATCAATTTCCAACCATCATCATATAACCAAATCGTGACCCACCGGTCAATCCCCCAATGCAATATGTATATGCTCATGTATACAATTTCTTGGAATTACCAAGGTGCAGTCGCTCAACAGACCAGCACATTTTAAATATGTTTGACTATAACGGCCCTCAAGACCAGGGTGCAATCGCTCAACAGATCAGCACCAGTGCAGTCGCTCAACAGACCAGCACTCGTCCAGTCGCTCAACCGACCAACACGTTTGACATATACTCATGTACAATCGCTCAACAGATCAGTACCAGTGTAGTCGCTCAACAGACTATCACTCGTGCAATCGCTCAACAGATCAACACGTTTTTGCGCATTTCAGGGTACATTCGCTCAACAGATCAGTACCAGTGCAGTCGCTCAATAGACCAGCACTCGTGCAATCGCTCAACAGATCAACACGTTTACGCATTACTCTGTGGCCTATCGCGGGTACCACTTGACTATGCAAATGCATGAATATGCAGTGTTTTCTCTTCACTGAACAGTATGCATTATCAGGAAATTTCAACCTTTCCATCATTTTTCAAAAACATCTCAACACAGTCAATATCATCATCATCACAACCATGATTAAACAGTCAAGCAATCATTATCACTTTACATTATCTCAAAATTCCATTCTTAATTATCACAAGTCTTTCCCCCAACTCTTAAAATTCATAAAACAGTGTTTAAAACTGAGATTTCTGGAAAATACGAATCTGTACTCAAATACAGCTTCCTTGTATTCGAATACAGAAGCCAAACCAATGGAGAATCAACACTCTGTATTCGAATACAGAGGCTGTCACAGTGTAAAAATCAGTATTTTCACAACTTCAGTAGAAGTCTCAAAAGCTTCATCATTACCACTTCAAATTATCACAAAACTTCATTTTAATTTTTCCCAAAACCTTCCCAAATACTCCCCAACACTTAAAGTTTATAAACAATGTTGATTTCTTGGAAAAACACAAATCTGTATTCGAATACAAACTCGTTGTATTCGAATACAGAAGCTGAAAACTGCAATGTCAACACTCTATATTCGGATACATCATGCCTGTAGTCGAATACAGAAGACAGAACATGTGTAAATTCAGCATTTCCCAAACATCATTTAAGGTTTTCAAGAACTTTGATTATCTCTTCTTCAAAACTATTTCAAAAACTCCATTTTAAATTGTTTAAATCCTTCCCCAACACTTTAAAGTTCACATGACAATGTTTAAAATTTGATTTTCTGGAAAACACGAATCTGTATTCGAATACAGCTCCCATGTATTCAAATGCAGAAGCTAAAACTTGAGTTTCTGGAAAAACCCGAATTTGTATTCGAATACAACTCCCTTGTATTCGAATACAGAAGCAAAAATTGTGAAAGTCAGCATCCTGTATTCGAATACAAGACTGCCGTAGTCGAATACAGATGCGAATATAGTGTTAAAATTTCACTCCTGTATTCGAATATGACAGAGTCGTAGTCGAACACAGATGCTAAGTCAGAAGCAAAAATCCTTCCTCTCTATTCGAGTACAGGGGCTCGTATTTGAATACAAGTTTAAAAACTTGAGTAAAACAGAAGCTTGACAGGTTGTATTCGAATACACTCATGTTGTATTCGAATACACCTTCGAATTCAGTGAACTTTTCTTGAAAACTACAACACATTTTCAAACTCTACCTTTGAAAAACCAGCACAACCCCAAAACAGTTTCATCACTCTTTTGAACCACAAAACTCAGGCATTTTTTATCAATACAGATTTTCCAGAAGAAACACTTTCATCATTTAAAATCCATTTTCTTTTGAAAACATCAGCCACAACAGATCATTCATCACAGTTTTGCTCACACCATTCAAACAGAATGTCAACCACAGCAAAAAACATTTTTAACCATTTACATTCTAATCATTTCTCAAAACACATGCAAAGCATTTCCAGCTTTCTCACACAAATAGAACAACATGCAAAGCATTTCAATTTCTCAAACCATCAGAACAACATTAACACATTCAGCCAAACAACAAGCATCCCATACATCAAAACACCAACATAGTGTATTTTCGCATTTTATACAACCAACACAACAGTTTTGAAAATATGCATTTTAATCATCTTCAAAATAATATGCAAGAAATTTTTCAACTTTCCCACATGAACAAAACAGTCTTGAAACAACAACCAGAACAAAACACATCACAGATTATTAAAACCACCAACATAATGCATTTTCTTCATTTCTTTCAAAATGTCATTGCAAAACAGTTTTCTTTTTAAACAATGATGAAAACATCAGTAATGTCATGATAGTTATGCATTTACAGCCCTAATGCAACTAGAAAGTGGAAGGTGCCCTTACCCTTGTGGCGTTTCTGCTACTTCTCACATTTCTATTTTCGATCCCGTTTACGCGTCAAAAATCGGCGAAACTCCCGCTTGCGTTTGCTGCTACAAAAATAGGTTCTCTAGCTCCGGAATGATGAGGGGAACAACTTTTGTACTGGGGGTTTTCTGGTTTGGTGCTTAGATTTCCAATTAATGTCACTTTTGAGGAACTCCCTTTTTTTTTTTCTTTTGAACGGACTTGAACAGAAAATAGAATGGGAGGGAAAGGATACTGTTACATGCAGTATGGGCAGTGAGGGAGGAGGAATGGTGTTCTAATTTCACCCATTCTTCTTACTCCTATTTATAGGCTTGTGTGGGTGCCACCTCACCCGACACTTGTCTGATCCTCAGCCCTTAACCAGTCTCGTAGCAATTAGCCGATAATCCCTTAATTAACTATCCGTTAATTTAATTACTCGTAATTAAATTAATTTATTCTTCATCCAATAATCTTAATTCATCGAAAATAAATATTTATATATATATTTACTCAAAACATACATATATTAAATATTTACAAATATCCCCAAAATACACTTAATATTAATTCCATAATTTTAATTTTAAAATTAAGGGTCTTACATTACTACCCCCCTTAAATTAGTTTCGTCCTCGAAACTACATGTCGATAAACAACTGAGGATATTGTTCCCTCATCTTACTCTCCAGTTCCCAAGTCGCGTCTCCCGTAGTCGGATTCCAAATCAGTTTGACTAGTGGGACTTCCTTGTTCCTCAACTGTTTAATCTTCCTGTCTTCAATCCTTACAGGGAATACTTCAAACGACAGGTTATCCTTCAGCTGAATTGTATCTGGTTCGATCACGTGTGACAGATCCGAAATGTATTTTCTTAACTGCGACACGTGAAATACGTCGTGAATATTGGACAGTATTGGAGGTAAAGCAATCCGATAAGCCACTGGTCCAATTCGTGTAGTAATCTGGTATGGTCCAGTAAATTTTGGAGTTAACTTTCTTGACTTAATAACTCTGCCAACACCAGTTGTAGGCGTGACCCTTAGAAATACATGATCACTCTGCTCGAATTCCAAAGGTCTGCGACGCTTGTCCGCATAACTCTTCTGACGATCTCGCGAAATCTTCATTTTCTCTTGTATTTTCTTGATTTTCTCTGTAGTCTGTTCCACCATCTCGGGCCCAACAATCATTCTCTCTCCGTCCTTATACCAGCATAAAGGCGTCTGACACTTGCGTCCATACAAAGCCTCATAGGGTGCCATTCCAATACTTGCGTGGAAACTATTGTTGTAAGTAAACTCAATCAATGGCAACACCACATCCCAGTTTCCTCTATCATCCAGCACACATGCTCTCAATAGATCTTCCAAACTCTAATTTGTTCTCTCAGTCTGTCCGTCTGTTTGCGGATGATAAGCGGAACTCAATTTCAGTTTTGTTCCTAAAGCTTTATGCAGCGCTCCCCAAAAATGAGATGTGAACTTTGGGTCACGGTCCGATACTATACTCGATGGAACGCCATGTAACCTCACAATATCAGCGATGTAGATTTCCGTCAGCTTATCTACTTTGTATGTGGTCCTTACTAGTAAGAAATGTGCGGATTTTGTCAGTCGATCCACTATTACCCAAATCAAATCATTCTTTTTCCTTGTCTTGGGCAATCCAGTTATGAAATCCATGGAAATGCTATCCCACTTCCATTCTAGTATATCCAGAGGTTGCAACATTCCAGCAGGTCGTTGATGTTCCACTTTCGCTTTCTGACAAGTTAAACAAGTCGATACATATTCCGCTACGTCCCTCTTCATTCCTGGCCACAAGTAATTCTACCTTAAGTCTTGGCACATCTTGGTCGCTCCAGGATGAATACTTAACTTACTCTTATGAGATTCTTCCAAAATCGTTCTTCTCATATCTGCAACTTCGGCACACAAACTCTTCCATTACATCTCAGGATATTATTTGGTCCGACCCTAAACTCAGTTGTCTGTCCTTGCGCTATCAGATTCCTCTTTTCTTGGATTAATGCGTCATCTTGCAAGTTCGCAATCTCCTCAAGCAAACCACTCGAAATTGTGATCATTCCACACTTTAAAATTCCTGGTGCAAACTTTACGTCCAAGTGTAGATCTCTAAATGCTTCCCACAACTCCTGTTGTCTGGCCATTATCGTTGAAGACACTGACACACTCTTCCGACTCAATGCATCAGCCACCACATTGGCTTTTCCAGGGTGGTACTGCAATGAAAAGTGAAAATCCTTGAGAGTCTCCATCCATCTCCTCTGACGCATGTTCAATTCTGTGATCGAACAGATACTTCAAACTTTTGTGGTCAATGAACACCGTGAACATGCATCCATATAAGTAGTGCCTCCAGACCTTTAATGCAAACACTACTGCAGCAAGCTCTAAATCATGAGTAGGGTAGTTTCGTTTGTGAGTTTTCAACTGTCTTGAGGTGTAGGCTACAGCTTTTTTGTGTTGCATCAAAACACATCCCAAACCTTGGTGAGATGCATCAAAGTATACTTCATATGGTTCCTCTGGTTGTGGCAAGACCAATACTGGTGAGGTTGTCAACTTTTCCTTTAGCAACTGAAAATTTTCCTCACACTTCTCCGTCCATGTAAACGACTGATTCTTTCTGGTGAGTTGTGTTAAAGGAGCTACAATCTTAGCAAATCCTTCAATAAATCTCCTGTAGTATCCTGCTAGTCCGACAAAACTTCGTATGTCTATGATAGTCTGGGGCTGTTTCCAGGCAAGAATTGTCTCAATCTTTGCCGGGTAGACAACAATTCCTTCTTTTGTTATCACATGTCCCAAGAAATTCACTTTATCTAGCCAAAACTCGCACTTCGACAAATTGGCATACAGTTGCTTCTCGCGTAAGATTTCAAGAACTTGGCGTAGGTGCTCTTCATGTTCTTCTTCATCCTTTGAATAAATCAAAATATCATCGATGAGCACCACCACGAATTTATCCAGGAATGGGCTGAAGATTCTATTCATATAGTCCATGAAAATCGCAAGTGCATTCGTAACTCCAAAAGGCATCACAAGATATTCATAGTGTCCGTAACGAGTCCTGAAAGCAGTCTTTTCAATATCTCCTTCTCTTACTCGAATCTGATGATATCCTGACTTCAAATCGATCTTTGAAAACCCCGCTGCTCCCTTCAATTGGTCCATCAAATCATCGATGCGTGGTAAAGGATAACGATTGTTGATAGTCACCTTGTTAAGTTGCCGATAATCCACACATAAGCGGGAACTTCCATCCTTCTTCTTAACAAACAACACCGGAGCTCCCCATGGCGACACACTTGGTCTGATAAATCCTTTCTCCAATAAACCTTCAATTTGGCCCTTAAGCTCGCTTAATTCCAATGGCGACATCCGGTTCGGCGCGATTGAAATAGGTCCAGTTCCTGGGTGTAAATCAATGAAGAACTCCACCTCTCTTACAGGGGGTAATCTTGGAATTTCTGTTGGAAATACGTCCGGATATTCTCTGACTAACGCCACATCTTCTATGTTCACATCCATCTTGGTCTCCACGTTAGCCAATGATAAAAATTCATGAGTTCCCTCTCTCAGTGATACTTCGAGTTGGTTAGCAGCCAAATACCGAACGACTCCAGGTTCAGGGAAAAGAACTAATTTTCGAGCGCAATCCAAGACTACGTAATTATACGTCATCCAATCCATGCCGAGAATGATCTCGAGTGATTGTAGGGGTAGACAGATTAAATTAACCAAGAAATCCCTATTCTGAATCGTTACACTACAGTGTAAACATGCAGAGTTTACGGTCAAGGTCTTAGCAGGTGTGAAAACGACCAAATCAAAAGGCAAAGCAGACGCAGACAACTTCAAACGATTCACACAGTCCTTAACAATGAAAGAGTGGGTTGCCCCCGAATCAAAAAGTGCAGTTAGGGTGTTACCTGCAATCTCGCAATCTTGCTGGATTAAATTTGGAGCTTGATTCCCAGCTTCAGCACCCATGTGATATACGCGGCCTCTAGCAATAGGACGAGTAGCCCTAGTTGCGTTCACTGTTGGTTCCACCTTCGGAACCCGGCAATCCCTCGCCACATGTCCTGGTTTCTGGTAGTTGAAACACATAAGATCCCTTGCGGTACAAGCAGTAGCAATATGTCCCTCTTTCCCACATCGATAACACCGGACTCCTTGTCCTAATTTCCGTCCAAAATTCTGATTTCCCGGCCGATTCTGGCCCCTCTTGTTGTTTTGTGGCCGGTTATACGGCTTAGCCACTTGTTTTCCTCTATTGTCCTGCCTGTGCATCCGACTAGGCCCTCCAGAATTAAAGTTCCCTCCTCTGTTGGCCCTCCTAATCTTCATCTCTTCAACCTCTCTACACTTCTCTACTAACACTTGGAAATGTTGAATCCCCAAGGGTAGGACCGAATCTTGGATCACATACTTCAATCCATTTTGAAAGCATTGGCACATAAACTGTTCATCAACTTCTTCCCGGAAAAATGTGAAATGTCTGGACAGCGATTCAAACTTAGCCGCATATTCTCCTACCGTCATGTTTCCCTGGTGCAATTTCAGAAAATCGTCACCCAACATGGTCCTAGTGCTCATCGGGAAGTATTTGTCCAAAAACTTCTTTTCGAACGACTCCCAGTTCACTTCCTCTTGAGCTGACCCCATCAGTAATCTTGTACTTCTCCACCAATACTCTGCATCCCTTATCAGCAGATACGTGGCATAGTTGACCTTCACCGCTGCTCGGCAATTAATCATCTCGAAGATTTTCTCCATCTCTTGAATCCACTGGTCCGCTCTTTCTGGACCCTCATCACACTTGAACTTGGGAGGATTATGACGACGAAAATCCTCTAGATTCAGTAGCGCGAATCTCTCTTTTTCTCTTCTCCAGATCTCGTTGAGTCTTTGCAGCCGTCTGTGCAGCAACAGACGCAACCATGTTATTCATCGCCTCAGCCATCGTATCTTCCCGGCTGACATTGGCTCTTGTGGTGTCGTCTCTTCGTGGAGGCATTGTTTCCTACAAAACCATCATCACTTCAGTCACACCACAACTTACACAAGACTTGACACTTTAACTACTTGCTCCTATGCATGATCAGGTAATAACTCAAAACAATTACTTTAATGAGAGCTTTAACCCAAAACTTTAACCAAATGCTCTGATACCACAATTGTAACACCCCGAGTTTAAAACACAGCGCGAGTGTATTTTTTTTTTTCAAAATAAATAATTAAAATGATTTTCCAATTTAATTACATCAAAAGAATTGAAATAAAACTTCCTTTAATTCATTTCATAAAATAGTACGTCGTAGATTAATCGATGAACGTAATTAAATAACTTGATCGTAATATCACTAAGTACTTAATTCTGGAAATTTAATAATAAACATCAATACATTTCAAAAGATAACAGTGTCATAATCTCAAAAGGAAATATCAGAGTGCAGAATAAGTTAGCGGAAAAGTAGTACAATAATTTCCAAAATAAAACAAATTACATTTTCCAGCTCAAAATCCTATACATCACATCTAACCGATCATGCACTAAAGCTACGGTAGCACAGATTTCCTCCGCATCCCAAACAAGTCTCATCCGACTCCGCCGCTCGCCTCGATGTAACCTCCTCTGCCTCATCATACAGAGAGCGATCAATCTCCTCCGAAGTCAGATCAATGCATAATCTAGGTCGCTTCAGCGGTGCCGGAATCTCATAACAATCGTCGGATATCCTAGACGAACCCGAAATCTCACTTGCTACTGGCGTCGGCTCTTTGTTCTCTTCTTCCGCTACGGAATCACGTACAGCCCCTCCAATCACCGGGTTAGGAGTCACCACTCCTACGGTGGCCTCCGTCTCAACCATTCCAACTGGTTCCTTCGCATCATCAAAAATCCTGTGCGCCTCCAATACCAAACGAGAAGGCACAGGAAAGTCAATCCTCGCATAGCTGTGCTCCACGTAGTACACAACTCCATTGGTCCTACAGGTCCTCTTCAATCTACTCGTGTACGTAGCCCTGCCTGAGATGGGGTCGTATACGATCAATGAAGTCGAGCGACGTTTCCGTCGTCTCGGGACCCACGAGTGGCATGGGTTTGGGGGGCATCTGAGGGCAAAGCCCAAATTCCACATATAATAGTAAAGGGTCACCGGCCGAAATTAACAAATATACACATAGCATTTATATTACAGAACAGATACACCCATGGTATAACATATGACAATGATGAAAATTTAGGATGCTCATTTGAAATTTCATGACATATATACCTTTTCAAAGCAGCAACCTATTATTATGAAAAATATGTGGTAAGTACAACCAACACTTCAGCAATCACAATCATTTATCAGAAAATCAGATTTCATAAAGTACTCACACACATCAATTTCCAACCATCATCATATAACCAAATCGTGACCAAGCGGTCAATCCCCCAATGCAATATGTATATGCTCATGTATACAATTTCTTGGAATTACCAAGGTGGAGTGCTCAACAGACAAGCACATTTTAAATATGTTTGACTGTAACGGCCCACAAGACCAGGGTGCAATCGCTCAACAGATCAGCACCAGTGCAGTCGCTCAACAGACCAGCACTCGTCCAGTCGCTCAACCGACCAACACGTTTGACATATACTCATGGTACAATCGCTCAACAGATCAGTACCAGTGCAGTCGCTCAACAGACCAGCACTCAGCACTCGTGCAATCGCTCAACAGATCAACACATTTTTGCACATTTCAGGGTACAATCGCTCAATAGATCAGTACCAGTGCAGTTGCTCAACAGACCAGCACTCGTGCAATCGCTCAACAGATCAACACGTTTTTGCGCATTTCAGGGTACAATCGCTCAACAGATCAGTACCAGTGCAGTCGCTCAACAGACCAGCACTCGTGCAATCGCTCAACAGATCAACACGTTTACGCATTACTCTGTGGCCCATCGCGGGTACCACTTGACTATGCAAATGCATGAATAAGCAGTGTTTTCTCTTCACTGAACACTATGCATTATCAGGAAATTTCAACCTTTCCATCATTTTTCAAAAACATCTCAACACAGTCAATATCATCATCATCATCACAACCATGATTAAACAGTCAAGCAATCATTATCACTTTACATTATCTCAAAATTCCATTCTTAATTATCACAAGTCTTTCCCCCAACTCTTAAAATTCATAAAACAATGTTTAAAACTGAGATTTTTTGGAAAATACGAATCTGTATTCGAAAACAGCTTCCTTGTATTCAAATACAGAAGCCAAACCAGTGCAGAATCAACACTCTGTATTCGAATACAGAGGCTGTCACAGTGTAAAAATCAGTATTTTGACAACTTCAGTAGAAGTCTCAAAAGCTTCATCATTACCACTTCAAATTATCACAAAACTTCATTTTAATTGGTCCCAAAACCTTCCCAAATACTCCCCAACACTTAAAGTTTATAAACAATGTTTAAAACTTTGATTTCCTAGAAAAACACAAATCTGTATTCGAATACAGACTCCTTGTATTCGAATACCGAAGCTGAAAACTGCAATGTCAACACTCTGTATTCGGATACAACATGCCTGTAGTCGAATACAGAAGACAGAACATGTGTAAATTCAGCATTTCCCAAACATCATTTAAGGTTTTCAAGAACTTCATCATCTCTTCTTCAAAACTATTTCAAAAACTCCATTTTAAATTGTTTCAAACCTTCCCCAACACTTTAAAGTTCACATGACAGTGTTTAAAATTTGATTTTCTGGAAAACACAAATTTGTATTCGAATACAGCTCCCTTGTATTCGAATACAGAAGCTAAAACTTGAGTTTTTGGAAAAACCCGAATCTGTATTCTGTATCCTGTATTCAAAGACAAGACAGCCATAGTCGAATACAGATGCGAATACAGTGTTAAAATTTCACTCCTGTATTCGAATATGACAGAGTCGTAGTCGAATACAGATGCTAAGTCAGAAGCAAAAATCCTTCATCTGTATTCGAATACGGGGCCCATATTCGAATACAAGTTTGAAAACTTGAGTAAAACAGAAGCTTGACAGGTTGTATTCAAATACACTCATGTTGTATTCGAATACACCTTCGAATTAAGTGAACTTTTCCTAAAAACTACAACACATTTTCAAACTTTTACCTTTGAAAAACCAGCACAACCCCAAAACAGTTTCATCACTCTTTTGAACCACAAAACTCATGCATTTTTCATCAATACAGATTTTCCAGAAGAAACACTTTCATCATTTTAAAATCCATTTTCTTTTGAAAACATCAGCCACAGCAGATCATTCATCACAGTTTTGCTCAAACCATTCAAACAAAATGTCAACCACAGCAAAAAACATTTTTAACCATTTACATTCTGCTCATTTCTCAAAACACATGCAAAGCATTTCCAACTTTCTCACACAAACAGAACAACATGCAAAGCATTTCAGCTTTCTGAAACCATCAGAACAACATTAACACATTCAGCCAAACAGCAAGCATCACATACATCAAAACACCAACAGAGTGTATTTTCGCATTTTATACAACCAGCACAACAGTTTTGAAAATATGCATTTTAATCATCTTCAAAATAATATGGAAGACATTTTTCAACTTTCCCACTTGAATAAAACAGCCTTGAAACAACAACCAGAACAGCACACATCACAGATTATTAAAACCACCAACAGAATGCATTTTCTTCATTTCTTTCAAAATGTCATTGCAAAACAGTTTTCTTTTTAAACAGTGATGAAAACATCAGTAATGTCATGATAGTTATGCATTTACAGCCCTAATGCAACTAGAAAGTGGAAGGTGCCCTTACCCTTGTTGCGTTTCTGCTACTTCTCACGTTTCTGTTTTCGTTCCCGTATACGCGTCAAAAATCGGCGACACTCCCACTTGCGTTTGCTGCTACAAAAATAGGTTCTCTAGCTCCGGAATGATGAGGGGAACAACTTTTGTACTGGGGGTTTTCTAGTTTGGTGCTTAGATTTCCTATTAATGTCACTTTTGAGGAACTCCCTCTTTTTTTCTTTTGAACGGACTGGAACAGAAAACAGAATGGGAGGGAAGGGATACTGTTACATGCAGTATGGGCAGTGAGGGAGGAGGAATGGTGTTCTGATTTCACCCATTCTTCTCATTCCTATTTATAGGCTTGTGTGGGTGCCACCTCACCCGACACTTGTCTGATCCTCAGCCCTTAACCAGTCTCGTTGTAATTAGCCGATAATCGCTTAATTAACTGTCCATTAATTTAATTACTCGTAATTAAATTAATTTATTCTTCATCCAATAATCATAATTCATCTTCCAAAATAAATATTTATATATATAAATATTTACTCAAAACATACATATATTAAATATTTACAAATATCCCCAAAATACACTTAATATTAATTCCATAATTTTAATTTTAAAATTAAGGGTCTTACATTTGCATACTATTTTCAGTGAAGAGAAAACATTGCATGTCCATGCATTGCATAGTCAGGTGGTGACCGCGATGGGGCCACAGAGTAATGCGGTAACCATGATGGTCCGCGAAGTTAAGTAGTAACCACCGTGATGGGGTACGGAATGGCCGCGTGTTCGTGGTGATCCATTCTATCCGTGCGAGGATTTAACTTCTGTATGTTATGGCCTGTGAGAGGTTAACATACGTGAAACGTGCTGGTCTGTGAGCGACTGCACGAGTGCTGGTCTATGAGCGACTGCAATGGTACTGGTCTGTGAGCGACTATACCTTGGCATACGTGAAACATGCTGGTCTGTGAGCGACTGCACGAGTGCTGGTCTGTGAGCGACTGCAGTGGTACAGGTCTGTGAGCGACTGTACCTTGGTATACGTAAAATGTGCTGGTCTGTGAGCGACTGCACGTGTGTTGGTCTGTGAGCGACTGCACTGGTGCTGATCTGTGAGAGACTGCACTGGTGCTGATCTGTGAGAGATTGCACCATGGTCATGTTGGCCATCAAAGTCTAACTTATATAAATCATGCTGGTCCGTGAGAGACTACACGTGTGCTAGTCTGTGAGCGACTGCACCTTGGTAATTCCAAGAAGTTGAGTACATTGGCATATACATATTGCATCGGGGTGGTCGATCGATGAATTATGATTGGATATGATGTGACGGGAGGAAATCGATGTGTGTAAGTACTTTATGAAATTTGAATTTCTGGTGAATTGGTGTGATTGCTGAATTGATATGTGTACTTACAACATGATTTTCATGTTAAATTGATTGCTGTTTGAAAAGGTATAAATGTCATGTAATTTCAAATGAGCATCCTTATTTATCATCGTTGTTATATAACATGCCATGAATATGCTTGATATTATTGACATAAATGATATGTGATATTTGTTAATTTTGGTCGGTAACCCTTTACTATTATTGTGGAAAATTGGGCTTTGCCCTCAGATGCCCCCCAAACCCATATCACTAGTGGGTACCCAAATGACGGAAACGTCGCTCGATTTCCTTGATCGTCTTTTACCTACTGCTTGGGTATACGACCCCGTCTCAAGCAGGGCGACGTACACGGGGAGACTTGCGAGGACCTGCAGGACTAACGGAGTAGTGGATTACGTGGAGCACACCCATACGAGGATTGACTTCTCGGTACCTTCCAAATTGGTATTGGAGGCGTACGGAGTTTTTGAGGACGCAGAGGAGTCGACTAGAGGGGTTGAGATGGAGGCCACGGTAGGTGTGGTGACTCCAAACCCGGTGGCTGGAGGGGTTGTACGTGAACCCGAGGTGGAAGAGAAGAATCAAAGACCGACGCTAGTAGCAGATGATATTCCGGGTCCATCTAGGACATCTGATGATTGTTTGAGATTCTGGCACCGCCGAAGTGACCCCGACTGTGTATTGATCTGACTTCAGAGGAGACTGATCCTTCCTTGTATGATGAGGAGGAGGACGTTACATCGAGGCGAGCTACGGAGTCGGACGAGACTTGTATGGGATGCGGAGGGAATCCTTGCTACTGTAGCTTTAGTGCATGATCAGTTTCGACTTTTTGTATAGGGTCTTGATTTCGGTGGATGTAATAATTTATTTTGGGAATTATTGTATAACTTTTCCGCTGATCTCTTCCCCACTATGATACTGTTTAGTGGGCCGCATGCCGGGTGTTTTTTTGAGATGATAAGGCACCGTCTTTTTGAAATGTATTAACTTTTATTATATTGCAGTATTAATTCCCAAAGTTTAAGTACTTAGTGATATTATGATGAAATTATTTAATTACGTTCATCGATTGAATTACGACGTACAATTTAATGAAATGATTTAATTTTAATTTGATTTTAATTATCTTGAATTAATAAATTGGAAAATTCCTTTGATTTATTTTGAAAAAAAAATACACTTGCGCTGTGTTTCAAACTCGGGGTGTTACACATTTCACTGTCGAGCTATCTTCTGGTCAGAATAACTTTTGGACTAAATCTAACTTATGATAACTTCTGGTCTGGAACAAGTCTCCCTCTGGCAGGCTTCCTTCTAGTCTGGTCCAGGTCTCCTTCTGGACTCTGCTTCCTTTTGATCTGGCCAGGAAGGATATCCTCTGATGGTGTTTTGACATCCTGGTGTATCCTCTGGTGCTTTCAATATGCATCCTCTGGTACCTTCTGGATGCATTATTTGGAATCTTCTAGAGGTGTATCCCTAAGTCTGATTTTATCCTCTGGTAATTCATCTTCTACCTCTGGGGTCTTCATCTTCTGCCTCTGGAAACTTTATCTTCTGGTGGCATTTAATGTGATAATTCTAAGTACAAAATAAGATTACATGGAGTGCTTTTGCAAACATCAAAATCCTAAGTACTTAGAACCAACTTGGTTCCAACAATCTCCCCCTTTTTGATGATGACAAAACCTTAACTTATTTTGCTAGCTTAAAACTCGAAGTACTTGAAATACTCCCCCTCAGACCAATCTCTCCCCCTAAGTCTAATAATGACTTTTTCTTCTCCTTTTCAACTCGTTCTTAAATCACTCTTTCTTTTCTTCTCTTGTCCTCTCCTTTTCAACTCCTTCTCTTTTCATCTCTTTCTATTCTCTTTATTTTTCTCTCTCCCTGTTTCTTCTCCTTTTCAACTCCTTCTCTTTTCACTCTTTCTTTTTTCTCTCTTTATTTTTCTCTCTCCCTGTTTCTTCTCCTTTTCAACTCCTTCTCTTTTCATCTCTTTCTTTTTCTCTCCTCCTTTCTTTTTATCTCTCCTTTTCTACTTATTTCTCCTTTTTCTCTCTCTCCCCCTTTTTGTCATCAGCCAAAAAGTGGTCCTACTATTTTTGTATTTTTGTTTTTCTTTTTACAAATTACAGAAAGTAAAAACAGAAAAATAAAAAACATAAAGTAAAATTACAAGAAAATTAAAAACTCCTAAGATGACTACTTGAGCTAGTCAGATATGGAGATAATATTGAGATGCTTCTTGATGAACTCGAACCTATCTTCAGGTAATGCTTTGGTGAAGATATCAGCCCATTGATGATTAGTGTCCACAAACTGGATGCTTAAAGTTCCTTTTTGAACATGGTCCCTATTGAAATGGTGTTTTATTTCAATGTGTTTGGCTCTAGAGTGTAGGATAGGGTTCTTGGTTAGGTTTATGGCTGAAGTGTTATCACAGAACAAAGGGATATTTGTTTTGAAGACGTTGTCATCTTCAAGTTGATGTTTCATCCAGATTAACTGTGAGCTACATCCTGCTGCTGATATATACTCAGCTTCGGCTGTTGACATGGCAATGGTTCTTTGTCTTTTGCTTGACCAAGAGATCACCTTGGTGTATCTGAATTCCCAAGAAGAACTTAAGTTCTCCCATCATGCTCATTTGGAACTCTTTCTGCATTAGGTCAGAAAACTCCTTGCACAAAGTGCCATTAGTAGATCCAAAGATGATATCATCAACATAAACTTGAATAATCAAAATATCATTTTTAATGGATTTCCTAAATAGAGTATTATCAATTTGGCCTCTATCAAATTCATTCTTAAGCAGAAAGTTACTAAGTCTGTCATACCATGCCCTTGGTGCTTGTTTTAAACCATATAAAGATTTTTTAAGTTTAAAAACATGGTTTGGAAAATCAGAATTTTCAAATCCAGGGGTCTGTTTGACATAAACTTCCTCACTTATATAGCCATTTAGGAATGCACTTTTAACATCCATTTGATACAAAATTATATCATGATTAGCATCAAATGATAAGAGAATTCTAATTGCTTCTAACCTGGCCACTGGAGCAAAAGTCTCAGTATAGTCTATACCTTCCTGTTGACTGTATCCTTGAGCTATGAGTCTGGCTTTTTTCCTTACCACTTCACCTTTTTCATTGAGTTTATTCCTGAACACCCACTTGGTTCCAATAATGTTTTTGTTTGGTCTGGATACCAAATCCCAAACATCATTCCTTTGAAACTCATTCAGCTCTTCTTGCATTGCAAGTATCCAACCTTCCTCTGCCAGAGCTTCATCAACATTGGTTGGTCTGCATCAACTTCTGGTTCTAGAAGATTTGTAACAGCTTTTGATTCTGATAAATCAACTTCTAGTTCTGGTAAATCTGTAACAGCTTCTGATTATGATAAATCAGCTTCTGGTTCTGGTAAATTTGTAACAGCTTCTGGTTCTGGTAAATCTGCAAATTTCTCTTATGACTTATCTTGGCTGTTTTTGACTTGATCAGATTTATCTTTTGAAGATTTGTCATGTGTTGCTGACTTGCTTGTATCCTCTACCTTTCCAGGTACTTCTATTTCTTCTGCTTCTGCTCCCTTTGGTTCTGGTGAACCTGCACTATCTTTATCTTGCTTTGAATTGTCAAGATCAAGCAGTTTGTCATATAACATAATACAAATCAAATAATTTAAAAATGAACTCAATACAGCCAAACCATTAATTCTGCTTCTCAAGTGTTCAATTCGTGTGAATCACCTGGTTCCTCTGACAGTTTGAAAACCTACAGAATACTTATCTAGCTTTGATTTTTTAAGATTAAGCTTCTTGTTATCACAGTAAACATAAATATCAAACAATAATAGTATTTACAACAAGATGTAACCTCTATGTCAACAGTTTCAGTTTTACTCTGAAAATCCTCTTGTTTATGATTTTCAGATTCTGAATCTGTACGCTTTGTGATTAGATGGTTTGGATGAAGGGCTTTGAATTCCCTCCCTAGTTTGTGGTCTTGATTAACTTCACTGGAGTGTTTGAAGAACTCTCCTGATTGTGATTCTTCTCTTTCTTCTTTGGCTGATACACCATGTTCCTCTGGTCATTCTGGAACTTGTGGTGATTCTGGTAATTATACTGGTTCTGGTTCTGGTTCGAGTTCTGGTACTGATTCTGATTCTGGTTCCAGTGTTGGTTCTAGTTCCATTTCCTGTGCCTCTGATACTGGTTCAAATTCTTGTACCTGTGATACTGGTTCCAGTTCCTGTTCTGATTCGTGTGATATGTGTGATTTCTTTGATATTTCCTGTTCCTCCTATGATTCTGGTTCTTGTTTTGATGGGTATTGTGTTGACCAGTTCTTCTTCCACAAGAGTCAATTTGCTTCTGTTTGGTAGATATTGGAACATAAACCTTCTTCTGCTTGTGCATTGCCAACATCCATTGTCCATGCACCATTGTTGGTGTCTCCTTAAGGTTTCTCAGAATATCTGCAACATAGACAATTTGTTCTTTTGGTACCCAGAACTGATTGGGTCCAGGTTTGTTAGTTTTAACAGCTCTCTGATCTTGTTCAAATTTTACCATTGGACAAGATAATTGAGAGTGACCTTTCTTAGCACAAACAATACATAAAACATCAGAATGAACAATTTTAGTTTCAGCAATAGTTTTTGTAAAACTAAGACCTATTTTTCCAGTGTTACTGTTTCCATAAATCATAGATGCATATTTTCTTATTTCCATTCCATTAGAAATAAAGTTTTGAAAAAATTGATCATGCATATCTAATTCACAAACAGTTTTAGATGTGGAACAAACATTACTTTTGAGAGTTTGTTTTTCAGATTTGAGTCTTGCAACTTCAGTTTTAAAATCCTTGTTTTCAGTTGCATACTCAGAATTTTGATTCTTTAAAACTTGGATTTCTTTAGTCAGATTTTTCTTATCTTCCCTAAGAGTTTTCAGTTTTAAAGACATCTTATTGTTTGCATTTAAAAAGTCTTTTACAGCATCGATTAATTCAGATTTAGCGAGATCAGAAAATACCTCATTTTCTTCATGTTCTGAATCTGTTCCAGAGCATGAGCTGTATCCAGAACTTGAGTTGGTATGATCCATCAGAGCCAGAATTGCTTCCTCTGATGTGCTTCCAGACTTGCCTGAATGACTGCTTTGTTCATTCTTCCTTTATGAAGTCCATAAGCAGACCTGATGTGTGCCATCATTGTTGTTTCTACCTCTTCTTCATCAGATGATTCTTCTTCTGATACATCCCAGGCTGCCATCAGACCCTTATTTCTGAATCTGAAACTCTTCTTGTGTTGTTTGCCTTTTTCCAGATTTGGACATTCTGACTTAATATGTTCAGGTTCATTGCATCCATAACAGATGATGCTCTTTTTGTCAAATTCTTCCTTTCCTTTGCTGTTATGTTTATTCTTGGAGCCTCTCCTCTTCCTGTTTTCCCAGATCTTAACCATCTGTTTGGTTAAGTAAGCCATATCATCACAGTCACTATCGCTATCCTCTGATTCTGGTACTGCCTTTGCAGCTTTCTTCTGTTTCGACTTCAGGGCCAGATTCCTTCTTCTTTGGTTCATCTGCCTCCAGTTCTATTTCATGAGACTTGAGTGAGCTGATCAGATCTTCAAGTCTTAAGTTATTTAGATCTTTCGCTTGCTGAACTACAGTAACCATTGGTCCCCACTTGGTTTGTAAGCTTCTTAGAATCTTCTTGACATGATTTGCTGTTGTGTAGCTTTTCTTCAAGACCTTTAGTCCAGATATCAGAGTCTGGAATCTACAGATCATTCCATCAATGTCTTCATCATCTTCCATCTTAAACATGTTATACTGTTTGACCAGTATGTTAGCCTTTGCTTCTTGAACCTGCTGGCTTCCTTCATAGGTCAGAACCAGACTAACGAATATGCTCTTTGCTATTTCTTTATCTGTGCATCTTCCAAATTCCTTGAATGTGATGGCACTGATCATGATGGTTCTGGCTTTCTTCCCGCCAATAGCTTCTGAATTCCCACAAGACTTCAATTTATTTTTGTATCAAATCCTCTTAATACTTTGATCGAATTTAATCAAATCTCCACCGATTATCATCATGATTAAATATTGACCATTTGATCTTCTGCTCTCGTCCACATCTGGACCATACAATCTGATCTACTGTGATCCTCTGATCTCGGCCAACACTGGACCACACATTCTGATCTTTTGATCTCGACCACTCTAGACTTGCAATCTGATCTGCTATGATCCTCTGATCTCAGCCAACAATGGACCACCCTTTCTGATCTTCTGATTTCGGCCAATCATTGGACCATATGATCTGATCTTCTGATCTCGGCCAACATTGGGCCATATGGTCTGATCTTCTGATCTCGGCCAACACTGGTCCATGGTGCTTAAATATGGACCATTGATATGAACATCTTCCCTCTGATCTGGACCAATTCTGAACTGGGTCTGGATTGAACTGAAATTGAGTCTGGACATATGACATTTTAATCTGGATAGTTACCTTTTGATTTGGATCAAGTCTGGATTAAATCTGGACATCATTTCTTCTGATCTGGACTTGGTTTCATACTCTCGACCATGCTATCTTCTGGTCTGGGCCAAATCTGTATTAAATCTCTTGTTCTGGACCAATTAATTTATGCTCTGATTAAGTCTGGATCAAGTCTGCACTGATTATCATTTCACTGTCGAGCTATCTTCTAGCTAGAATAACTTCTAGACTAAATCTGACTTATGATACCTTTTGCTCTAGAACAAGTCTCCCTTTGGCAGACTTCCTTCTGGTCTGGTCCAGGTCTCCTTTTGGACTCTGATTCCTTCTGATCTGGGCCAGGAATGATATCCTCTGATGGTGTTTTGACATCCTGGTGTATCCTCTGGTGCTTTCAGTATGCATCCTCTGGTACCTTCTGGATGCATTATCTGGTGTCTTCTAGAGGTGTATCCTCTGGTATGATTTTATCCTCTGGTTATTAATTTTATTGATGAGAATATGTCTTGATTATGCTTTGGGAAAGTATTAAAAATTATTAATGTTTATTGAGTGTTAAATGGGGAGTCTTTTAATAGCTGCATTTACATAATGATTGATGTGAAAGAGTGAGAGTATGCTTAAACATTTCATAGTTAGCGGTGACCGTGATTGGCCACGATGTTAGTGGTGACCGTGATGGGCCATTGGATGGTTCGATGAGTTGATTGGTCCACCTTATCCTTAAAGGGATTTTTGAGTCGTGTAGGTCTATGATAGACTGAACTCTGGTAAATCATGCTGATTTGTGATAGGTGGCACCTTGATATTTACTACTGGCCTGTGAGAGGCGGTACATTTATGATTTACGTCTCTAGAGGAGGGTGTGGAAATTCCAGAATCATGTGCATTGGCATATAAGCATTGCATTAGGGTGCTTTGTCACAATTTGTTATATGATGTTATTTATATATATGCTTGTTTATCACTCGATACCATGTCATATTACACTTTTGTACCTTGTATTTTCGGATATATGTTGTTTTTAGATCAGGACTCTCTACTATTATTGTGGACCGAGCTTACGCCATGTTCTTAGAGTTTTGGGTCGTGCGGGAATTGTAACAATGTTGAAGACATCACAAAACGATGATTTGGATAGGAGATTGGATACAATGAAGCTTGATGGCACCCGTGGGTCCTTAGTACCCAATCATCGTCCGTTAGAATTCAAGATAAACTTATGGTTTTATTTAGTCTCCCTTCTTTATTGTGATGCTGTTATCACAATGGAATTTATGTATCTAAAACAATTTTGACTCTTTTTCTGTTCAATGTGAATTGTCTATTGTAACTAAGTCAGTTTTGTCGAAACTATTTTATATAATATAACAATGATTATAATCATCATTTTTGGAATAGCATTTTACACTTAAATATTTTATTTTGAATTAAATTAAAGCACAATTATAAATATTTTATCTAGAAGTATTTAGTTGTTTTTTTTAAAAAAAATTACACTCTCGCTGTTAAAAATAGGAGTGTTACAAAAAACACCAGCAACTGGTCAAGCACCAACACCTACACCCACCACTGGACAAGTCCCAAGGAGATGACCACGAAGGTCAATAAGCTAGCCAACACAAGGTAGTAAGCAGGCACCGGCAATCAAGCGAAGAAGAAAGACATCAAGCCAACTAGAACATGCACAACCCGCACTAGCCAACAAGACAACACAAACCCACACTAGCCAGTCAGTCTGCACCTGCCAGCAAACTTGCAACAGCTAGCACCAGCACCAGCAAGCCAGCCAACACAACCAAGTAAGCCAGCGACTGCAATTAAGAAAGTATCAGCAAGTCAACCAACAAAAGCACAAACTGGAATTAAAAAGAGACTAAGACATGAATCACCACTTGCGACAAGGAGATCACCAATCAAAAGAATGAGGCCACAACAACCACTATACAAAGTACCACAAGTTGCACCAAAGGCACTACGAAACCAACTTGATATATTTTGGACCAATAAAACTGTATTTCGGAACTTCATTATAAAAATGTTTTGTTGTTGGGAATACATGGTGTAACTCTTTTATTTTGAACATCGTAAAGTTTGACTTTATTTTATTTTAGTATTTCATTATGTAATAGCCTCGTTTTGGTACTTTTATGATTATGGAATCCACATAAAATTGATGTGTTATCAATTAATGTGTTATTTTTTATTTAGTCAAGTTATTGATACCAAACTATTGAATTTTACATATTTTAATCAAACTAAACTATAATCAATCTATATAAATGGACAGATTTTCAAACTTTATTACATTCAACCAAATTTCCAAGCTTCATTGACACCAAACATGTTGAAACCAAACTAAAACAAACACATTAAGTCATTACATTACATTGACACCAACTAACGCATTAAGTCCTTGAACCAAACTCAATTCATTACGTTCATTCACTTAAATGCTTCATTACATTTGAACAAGTTTCAAAGATTCATTGACACCAAACTAAAACTAACACATTAAGTCATAACATTACATTGACACAAAATCAAAGAAATAAATTACTCAATTTCATTGTACAATCTTTGACCAACCCAGACCAAAAACAAACAAAGCTTCCAACACAAACAATTTTAAGCATCTTTTGATCCTTATCAATTCTTCTTTAAGTATCACATTCTTCTTTCTTTATCTTGCAATTTTCTTGTCCCTTTCTTTGATCTTCAAGTATTTTTCCTTATCTTTGAAAAAGAATAAGATCTATATTTTTGATGAAGACAAAAGACTATGTGTAAAGATCAAGATGCAAACTCAAAGGAAAAATCATCTTTCAAGTCATATTAGGAAACTTAGACTTTAAGTAAGGTACTTGATAAAAATCCAATTATATTTCAAATACAATATTATGAGAACCTACCATATTTTAGCATATGCATCAAAAGCATTTTCAAAATGTCAAAATACATAAACAAATTTTTAAAATTATGTTTTTGACAAAAATGAAGGTTGTATTCAACTACATCACCTCGTAGCCGAATACAAACTCTAAGTCAGTAGAAAAACTTTCAGTTCTGTATTCGAATACGACATGTCGTAGCTGAATACAGATAGCAAGTCAGTAGTGTAAGACCCTTAATTTTAAATATTAATTTATACAATTTTAGGGTATTTTCTATTAAAACAATTTGGACTTTTCAGCCAATCGTAAATTATTTTATGGATTAAATATCAAAAATATATTTTGAGATGTTTGTAATATGATTAATATTTGTATCTATTTATATATACATTTTAAAACCCGACGATAATTATTTGTCGAAGAATAATTTAATTTTATTACGAGGAATTTAATACCGGGCAGTTTATCAAAAAAATTATCTGTCAAAGGAGTTGTGACGAGAGTAGATATTTATCAAAATAGTTTGAAATGTGAGTAAAGTAATGTGTGTGAGGATATTTAGATATTTGTGGGTTAGTTTTAATTGTAATATATATATATATATATAATTAAAACTAACCCACAATATATATATATATATATATATATATATATATATATATATATATACTTAGCAAGGAAGGAAGGAAAAAAAAATAGAAACAGAAAGGAAATTATCTTCCCTTGTAACACCCCGAGTTTAAAACACAGAGCGAGTGTATTTTTTTTTTTTTAATAAATAATTAAAATGAGTTTTCCAAAATTAATATCAAGGGAATTAAAATAAAATCAGTTCATTTCAAAAGAGAACACCCGGCCTGTGGCCACTAAATAGTGTCAGAGTGCAGCATAATACAGCGGAAAAAGTCATATATAAATTCCCAAAATAAAATTACATTTCCAAAACATCAAGACCCTATACAAAAGTCTAGACTAATCATGCACTAAGCTACAGTAGCACGGTCTCCACCGTATCCCCTACAAGTCTCTTCTTCAGCCAGTTGTCTGCCCCTCTGCGTCTTCCATGAATACTCCGTATGTGAAAAAAATCAGGGGAAACTAACGACGTTTCCGTCGTTAGTGTATCCGTCGGTAGGACGGGTTCGGGTAACATCTGAGGGCAAAGCCCAAAGTCCACAATATAATAGCAAGGGTCACCGACCGAAATTAACAGATAATCACATAGCATATATTGCACAACAACATTTATAATCATGGTATAACATATGATGATGAGGAAAATAATAATGCTCTATTGAAAATTAATGACATATATGCCTTTTCAAAACAGCAGCCAATTATTATGAATTATGTGGTAAGTACAAACAACACTTCAGCAAAACACAATCATTAACTCAGAATTTCAGATTCTGGACAGTACTCACACACATTCAATTTTTCCACTCATTCATCATATAATCAAATGTGACCCACCGGTCAATACCTCAATGCAATATGTATATGCTCATGTATACAATTTTCTTGGAATCACCAAGGTGCAGTCGCTCAACAGACCAACACATTATGTTTGACTTTAACGGCCCTCAAGACCAGGGTGCAATCGCTCAACAGATCAGCACCAGTGTAGACGCTCAATAGTCCAGCACGTTTGACATATACCAAGGTACAATTGCTGAACAGATCAGTACCTAGTGCGGTTGCTCAACAGACTAGCACTCGTGCAATCGCTCAACAGATCAGCACGTGGCTGTGCATTTCAGGGTACAGACGCTCAACAGTCTAGTACCAGTGCAGTCGCTCAACAGACCAGCACCTATATACCAAAGTACAATCGCTCAACAGATAGGTACTTACTGCAGACGCTCAACAGTCCAGCACTCGTGCAATCGCTCAACAGATCAGCACGTGGTTGCGCATTCCAGGGTACAGACGCTCAACAGTCCAGTACCAGTGTAGTTGCTCAAAATAGACCAGCACTCGTGCAATCGCTCAACAGATCAGCACGTGGCTACGGATTTCAGGGTACAGACGCTCAACAGTCCAGTACCAGTGCAGTCGCTCAACAGACCAGCACCTATATACCAAAGTACAATCGCTCAACAGATCAGTACTTAGTGCAGACGCTCAACAGTCCAGCACTCGTGCAATCGCTTAACAGATCAGCACGTGGTTGCGCATTACTCTGTGGCCCATCGCGGGTACCACTTGACTATGCAATGCATGAATATGCAGTGTTTCACTTCTCTAGAAACAGAATGCAAACTCAGAAAATTCATGCTTTTCATCACGTTTAAAATATTTCAGCACAGTCAGAAATAACAACATCACAATCATGATTAAACAATCCATTAATCATTAACACTTTGAAATGTTTTCCCAGACTCTAAAAATTCAATTACAGAGTTTAAAACTGAGGATTTCTGGAATTTTACGAATTTGTATTCAAATACAGCTCCTCTGTATTCGAATACAAAAGCCAAAAATAGTGCAGATTCACACTCTGTATTCGAATACAGCCCTCTGGTATTTGAATACAGAGGCAGTCTCAGTGCACAAAACAACCTTTTTCATTACATCAGTAAAGTTTCAAAAACTTCATCACCACAACTTCAAAATATCACCAAAAGTTCCATTTGAATTCCCCACAACAATCCCAACATTCCCCAAACTCTCAGGGTTTACAAAACACTCTTAAAAACATGGAAATTCTGGAAACTCGAATCTGTATTCGAATACAGACTCCTTGTATTCGAATAAAGAAACATGAAACTGCAATTTTAACATTCTGTATTCGAATACAGCATGCCTATAGTCGAATACAGAAGACAAAACCTTGAAAAATTCAATCTTTTCTTCCAGATCCTTAAAGGTTTTCAATACTTCATCCTCTCCTCTTCAAAATATTTTAAGAAACTCCATTTAAAAATCACTTTAATCCTCATCAAGGTTTCTCAATACTTTAAAATGCATATCACAGTGTTTAAAACTTGATTTTCTGGAAAACACGAATCTGTATTCGAATACAGCTTCCTTGTATTCGAATACAGAAGCTAAAACCAGTGAAAAACAGCATTCTGTATTCGAATACAGCATGCCTGTAGTCGAATACATATGCGAATACAGTGTTAAAATTTCACTTCTGTATTCGAATACGACAGGGTCGTAGTCGAATACAGATGCTAAGTCAGAATCAAAAATCCTTCTTCTGTATTCGACTACAGGGGCTCGTAGTCGAATACAAGTTTAAAAACTTGAGAAAAACCGAAACTTAACAGGTTGTATTCGAATACACACATGTTGTAGTCGAATACACCTTCGAAAATCAGTGAAATTCCTGAAGTTTCAACCCTTTTCAAAACTGATTCTTTTAAAAACAAACAACCAACATCAAACAGATTCAACACTCTTTCCAGACAATATTTTCCTCATTAAAAATCCCTTTTCTTTTTAAAACATCAACATCATCAAAATCACTCAAACAGAAACAGAATCAGGATTGAACCCCAATCATCCAGAACCAGAAACAGAATGTTCAATCACCAGAATCATTGAGATTTTTAAACCATCAGAACAAACATGCAAGCATCACAGCTTTCTCAAATCATCAGAATAACATGTATGGCATTTCAGCTTTTACAAACAATCAGAACAACATGTAAAGCATTTCAGCTTCCTCAAACATCAGAATAACATGCATAGCATTTCAGCTTTTACAATGATCAGAACATGACCAATGTTTTCAACCAAAACAGAGATCATCACACAGCAGCAAAACACCAACAGAATGCATTTTTGCATTTTTAAAGCTATTTTCCAAAATAGTTTTATGAACATGTATTTTAACCATCTTTAAAATAACATGCAAGAAATCTTCAGTTTTCTCACACAAGTAAAACAACATTAATGCATTCAACCAACAACAACCATCACAGAATCATCACATATCAATAAAAAGATGCATTTTCTTCATTTTTTTCAAGATGTCATTTTGAAAACATGTTTTTCTTTCAAAACAGAACTGAAATAACATGCATTTACAGCCCTAATGCAACTAGAAAGTTGGAAGGTGCCCTTACACTTGTTGCGTGTTCTGCTTCCGCTCAAGTCTCTGTTTTCGTTCTTGTTTCTGCCCCAAAATCCGGTGAAACTGCTGTCTGAGTTTGCTGCTATAAAACTGGGATCCCTAGCTCCGTCATGGTGTGGGGAACAACTTTAATACTGAGGGTTTTTTAGTTTGGTGTTTGTATTTCCAGTTAATGGAACTTTTAAGGGGTTCTCTATTTGGTATTTTGAAACCGTGAAACTGTTTTTCAGAAACAGGAGGCAGAAAATGGGAGAAGGGTTACTGTTACATGCAATTACTATTACATGCAAAATGGGAGGATGTGAAGTTTCTGATTTCTGCCCAGCTCCTCACGTGTTCTTATAGACTCACTCAAGTGCTGCCTTCTCCAAATAATGATAAAATAATGCTGGATTTTCCAACTGGATTTTTCAGCACTTAATCCTTTGCAATTAGCCACTAATCCTTAATTAATGGTCCAATTAATTTAATTACTCGAAATTAAATTAATTTAATCTTCATCCAATAATTTTAATTCCTCTTCCAAAACAAATATTTATATATATATATTCACTCAAACATACATATATTAAATATTTTACAAAAATTCCCAAAATACCCTTGACATTAATTCCAAAATTAATATTTAAATTTAAGGGTCTTACATCCCTCACCTGCCCGCGAACCATTCTTCTTCTCCTCCTTCTTTCTTGTTTGTGTTGGTAGAAACAAAATCGTAAATTCAAATCCTAGATTACTTTGAGATCTAAGCTTCCATTCGAGAAGTGGCAAGAGGGAAAGTTACTCATCTCCTTACTACGGTGCTAATGAACTAACTTTGGTAGCGACAACGCGAACGAGAGTTTCGCCGTATTTGATCGCAGTAACGAAAATGGTTGAGAAAGCGTTAACCAAGGTAAGGGGCTCCTTCCAACTTTTTAGTTTGCATGTAGGAACTCTATATGTGTGTTTGATGGATGATTAATGTGCTATCTTTGTTGAAAACGTTATTGATGAGTTGTTATTGATAAAGATATCTTCTTGTTGTGATATTGTTGTTGATGATGTTGCTGCTATGTTGTTGTGTTAAAGATGTTCTTGTTGTTGTTGTTGAAGATGTTATTGTTATGTTGTTGTTGTGATCACTGTTGTTAAGTAATGGTTGGATTTAAGAGATTGATTGTTGTTGTGTTCGGAGTTATGTAATGAGTTATTCTCAAGTAAATGAATTTGAGCTGAAGTTGAAATTTTACAAGAAAAATTAGAGTTCTTAAAGTTGTGAAAAAGTTTAAATTTTAATTAAGTAAAGAGTTTGAGCAAAGCGTTAAAGTGTGAAATTAATATGGTTAGAGTTTGTATTTGTATTTGCACAATATCTAAATAATCGGCGTACATACCTTTTTTCTGAATTTTGCATTTGTTTAGAGTTTAAAAACTAATGTGTAAAGCCTGTGAGAGGCTACACTCTAAGTAAACCATGCTAGTCCGTGAGAGATTGCACCCATAAAGTTAAGTAGTGACCGTGATGGGCTACGGGGTGGTTCCACGTGATTAGATGGTCCATCTTATCCTTATGAGGATTTAACTAATGTGTAAAGCTTGTGAGAGGCTACACTCTAAGTAATTCGTGCTAGTCTGTGAGAGACTGCACTTATAAAGTTAAGTAGTGACCGTGATGGGCTACGGGGTGGTTTCACGTGATTAGATGGTCCATCTTATCCTTACGAGGTGGTTTCACGTGATTTAACTTATGTGTAGGGCCTGTGAGAGGCTACACTCTAAGTAAATCGTGCTAGTCCGTGAGAGACTGCACCATGGTAATAAGTACTAAGGTATGTGATAGGCGGTACAATTATGATTTACGCCCTTTGATGAGGTTTTGGTTTTATCCTGGAAATTCCAGAATCATGTGCACTGGTATATACGCATTGCATTAGGGTGTTTGACATGCGAGGCATGATTGTTATGATCTGAGATGTGAAAATGATATGTGCAAGTACCTTAAATCCTAAATTCTTAATAAGTTGTTGTGATTAATGATTGTACTTTGGGGCTTGCAACATGATCTGTATTCTAAATCTTTTATTTCATCGAAAACTTAGATGTTATACATTTTCAATAAGTGGGTATACTTATCTTGTCAATGTTGTTATCTTGCTATAACTACTATGTATGTATTCTTGACTTTGTCATATTTGGTAATTGTTAACTGTTATTTTCGGTTGGTGACCCTTTACATTATTGTAGAAAATTGGGCTTTGCCTTTAGATGATACCCGAATTCGTTCCACCGACAATTACCTTGACGACGGAGACGTCGTTAGTCTTCTCTGATCGTCATAGGCTGACTGCTTGGGTATACGACCCCATCTTAAACAGGGCTACTTATACGGGGAGGGTGGTGAGAACCAGTAGGATTGCCGGGGCAGTTTCGTATGTAGAGCACACTCACAGGTGAATCGACTTTCTTGTACCTTCAGGATTGATACTTGAGGCAAATGGGGTATTTACGGACGCATAGGGTCCTGCAGCTGGAGGTGAGACAGAGGCCACTGTAGGTGTGGTGACTCCTACTGAAGTAGAAGGGGATGCGGTGCCTGAACCAGGAACGAGTGAGAAGGGCCGACACCAGTGGGGGTTGACATTCTAGGTCTGTCTAGGCCGGTAGAGGACTATTTTGAGATTCCAGCGCTACCGAAGCGACCTATATCGTGGGTGGATCTGACTTTGGAGGAGACTGATCCTTCTATGGCTGATGAGGAAGAGGATGTCACGTCGAGGCGAGATACTGTGTCAAACGAGACTATTGGAGTTGTTAGCGCATGATCAGATTAGTTTTTGTTGTATAGGCCCCTAGTGTTTTGGTGGTTGTACTTATTTCATTTTGGGATGAATGTACTTATGACGTACTTTGACAGTGACTTTTGTCGGTGGGTCCATGATCTAATTTTTTTTTACATGACCATGGGGGGAGATAACATTCTTTGAGCAGCACTTCTGTGCAGGTGTCTGCTGATAATACCCCAGGAGTATGAGCGTTGTCTGACTGGTCTCATAGCCCCGGTGTATTTTCTATTTGTATATTTTGAATATTAATTCCCAAAACTATTTTAACTGGTTATATTTATGATGTAATTATTTAATTACTTTTGTCGTTTTGTATTACGACGTATTACTTTATTGAGTGGTTTTATTTTAATTCTTTCATTGTAAAAAAAAATATACTCGTGTTGTTAAAAATCGAGGTGTTACAAGTAGTAAAACTGAATATCTGTATTCGAATACAGGGAGTCGTAGCCGAATACAGATAACAAGTCAGTGGCTAAAACTAGACTTTTGTAGTCAACTATAGCTTTGCATATTCGAATACAACTCAAGTCAGTGGCAAAAATCACATACTTGTATTCGACTACGAGGTATCGTATTCGAATACGAAGTCCAAATTTTGAATAAAAACTGAACGTTACAGAAGTGTATTTGAATACGCTAAGGCTGTATTCGAATAGACCTTCGAATCAATGCAATTTTTCAGTTCAGATCTCATCTGGATCATTGCATAAGTTCATCAAAACTTTTGGGAACAATTGTCACTGATTTGAAGTGTTGTCTATGGAGTATAAATATCTCATAGCTTCAGTTCTAAAACAACTAATCCTACTATCAATCTTAGAACAATTTTCTGAAATATCTTAAACCTTCAAAGCTTCACTTTCATATTTTCAAGTACATGCTTTTCATTTTCATATCATTAAGAAAGGTTCTCAGTTGTACTTGAAAGTGTGCTGGATGATTATCATTATACTTAGTATTATATTCTTGTTCTTAGTTAAGAACATAGTCACAAAATCATTTAAAGTTATTGTATTTTTGAAGAAATTAGTGTAGTTTCTTCAAGTGTTGTAAACTAAGATAGTGGTGTACTATCTTAGATAAAGTGTTAGAAATTTGTAACTAAAGTCTTAGTGTTAGACTTGTAACTTATTCTAACAAATAGTGGAAAATCTCTTGTGGTGTGCAAGAGGACTAGACGTACCCTTGGTTGTAAGGGGAACCAGGATAAATTTTTGTGTGCTTTACCTTCTGTCATTTATAAGCTTTCATACACTAACACAACTAGAAAAATAATTCACAAAACTCAAAAAACCAGAAAAGTTTTTGAACACCTAATTCACCCCTCCTCTTAGGTGCGCCTCTGTACTTACAATCTTCAACCTTGATTTCATTGTCATTAAATTTCAATGCCTTTGGCCTATTTTCATCATTACCATCAATTTCCACATTATAAAACCAATCAAAGCAATTACATCCAACACAATCATGACAAAGATGTAACCCAACACCTCCCAAATATGTCTCTGTTACAAGGTTGTGAACTTGAAAATTCTTGAAGGCGGCGCCTTGATTTAGATACAACACTATTCGAAGACATTTTTGCTTCTGAAGGAACACAAGTCACAGTCAATACAAATCTTAATCGCAGCCAGCAAGAACCCCAATTTGTCTCGCTCACCGTGGTCACACCTTCTTTCTTCTCCCCTTCCTCTTTTCAATTTCAAATTCTAAAAACACTAGTTTTAAGACTTTCCTATTTTTTATGTTTTTAATCTTTTATGGTTTTTTAATTTTATGTTTATTTATTATTATTTCATATTTTTTTTTTAAAAAACTGTTATATTTTTTTTTAAAAAAATGTTTATACTTGAAACTAACAGCTGGACTCTCGTCAGCCACGTGGCTTAAAATAAACAGAGTTAGTATAAAGCTAATAGAAAAGACTAACTTATACAAACATGACTAACGTGAGAAACGAACTTGAAACTTTTAAAATGTAAGGGATCAAGTTAGCAATTAAGCCTATAAAAAGGGTGTGGAGGGCTACAAGAAAAGAGAACACGACAATTGTAGCAAAGGAAAATTAGAGCAAAATGTAACACTGCAATGGGAGGCAAGAAATTGGTTCTGGTTACCAATGTTATCTAGAAAACTTTATCTGTTTTTGCTCAAACTTCAGTATTTTAGTTCCCTAATTGAGTTCACAATTCTAACATGATTTTTCATAATTTTAGCTTTCTTAATTTCCTTATAAAATTCTCAAGTTCTCCATTTTTGAAACTCACTATTTTGATCTTTTCTTATTACCGTTAGTCTGATTTGAGTGAAACCAACACAAATATGACCATGTAAATCATGGATACATTATTCACTTATTATATTATGAATTGCAGTAAATTTTCTTGATCCAATTTCAAAATTGACCTGTCTAGAGTATGATCTCATATTTAATTTTGACCTTTAACTATAAATCATGAAATTTGAGTCAAAGTTACGAAAGCTTTTTGCATGTGAACTTCGATTAGTATGTGAAACGTCAAAATGAGTTACATAGTGAGAAAGTGTAATACCCCAAACATTATAATAAACTAATTAATTAATGAAATAAGATTTTAAATAATTAATTTGGTGTTAAAATTATTTGAGAATATATGTTGATTAATTTTATGATTATTTTTCTATGATGTGTTAATCTTGTTTATATTTGACTAAATGAGTGATATAAATAACAAATATTACATTTTATTATTTTATATATTTTTCTAAAAATAATAGTATTTTAATGTAAATATTTTAAAGAGTAAGATTTAGACGATTTTGCATCTATATGTGGATTCGTAATTAATGTGATCTTTTCTTGTACGTTTGATTAATGTTAGGGGTGCACATATTTATATTATAATTTTTTATAAGTATCTCAAATTTTAGTTATTTATTTTATAAATAATTATCTTGGGATAGTGGGTAATATTGTGTTTGATTTTATTTATTTTTATATACTTGTTATGGCATTGTGACTTTTTATAATTTTATTATGATTTAGTAATTAATATAAATTGTTGATGTTATATTTATTTATTTTCTTACTTTGACTATTCTCTAATGATGGTAGTATTTTAATGCAATTGTTTTGAAAAATAAGTATAATTATAGCGATTATTTTGAAGATGAGAGTTTCAGTTGTTAGTAATATGTATTTTTTTTAAAAGGTTAATTATTTTAATTACTCTAATTTATCATATATTAGTTTTGAAATATAAGTAATGTTTTGAAAATTAAATGATGTTTGGAGGAGTATTAAAAATGAAATTAAGTAACTATTAATGTTGTTTTAGCAAAATAAAAATAATAGTAAAATGTAAAATAAATAATGGGACCAATGAGCTTGGCCCATATGTGTGAACTTAATTGTGTTAATAAAAAAAAAATAAGGAAAGGAGTCAAGAGACTTACACAGCCGCCGTGGAAGGAGGAGAAAACACAACAACTAGATTTGACATCGGTGATCGATAACTGTTTTAGAAAATGTTCTCCGTTTTTATCAAAATTTTAGTATGTTGTTTCATTCATTTAGTTAGTCAATTAAACACACTTTCACATATTTTTATCCATCTCAATTTTTTTATAAAATATCCAACTTATCCGTTTATGGAATTTATTATTGTTTATTATTCTTCTTCACTGTAAATCTGATTTGAGTGAAACCAATGCCAAAACGACCGTGTGAACAGTGTCTATATTATCCAATGATTATTTTTTGATTTAGGGTAATTTTATTTGACTCAATTTCTAAAATTATCGTTTTAGAGTGTGTTCTCACATTTTATCTTTAACATTACCATAAGGTGCTGAATTAGATCGATTGAGGACGAGAAGTCAAATGAATGGAGGTCTTTCTTTTGTGGACTCAGACTAGCATGTGCAAGCGTCGAAATAAGGTAAGGGGTGAGAGAACATTTGAATTCATGATTATAATATATTGTGAGATGAACGGAAAAATTGTATTTCTCAACGATTCATCTGGGACTCGCTATGTACGGCAGTAACCTTTTGAGAGATAAATTAATTAATGTGAAAATATGAGAATTGTGAGATTAAAATGTAAAATAGAAATGTTTATAAGGTGTTGATTGATTTAATTTATGATAATTGTATGGTATTTGATATTTGATATTATTGTGATGTTGGATGTCGAATGAAATTATGTGCATATGTTTGATTAGACGAGTTTATGTGATGTTATAATAAAAGATGAATATATTGTATGATATAGGTTTATGTGATGATAATGATGATGTTTGATTAATGATAGTGATGTTATAAATTTGTGATGAATTATATGATGATCATGATGATGTATGATTAATGATAATGATGTTATAAATTTGTGATGAGAATATTGAAGTAACCCCATAATTGATGAAATAGCGATGATTCCAACTTTTACTAAAGATGATGCTCTTAATGGAGTAGTCTAGACTAACAAATGGAGAAAATAGATGTTAGGAATATTTGAAGTTGATGAAAATATTTGAAGCGGAGATTATTTTTTCATCATATAGGTAGGGCCTAACAAGCCTAGTGATTTCGGGGAAGTACAACTATTTAGCTTGATCGTGGCGATCTAGTGTTGAGCCTTTAGGCAAGATTGTTAGACCTTGGAGGTATTCGGGTGGGTAATTCCTAGGTGACATAGAGGTAGCACTCTAAATGTCCGGAGCTACCATGCAACACATGTTTACCTCAACTGTCGCATATATGTATCTCAGGTTGATTTGAGGGGATCTATGAGGACAGGGCCAATTTGAATTGTTTGTCCACTTGTGTGATGGCATAGTATGAAGCCTCCTAACCAAGTACTTCAGAGTTAGAATGGTACCACATTGTGAAGTAGAGTCTAAGCTTATGCGTAGCATTGCATTGCATTTTCTTGTGATTGATTTTTTAGGATTAATATGTATCGTATGCTATAATAATTTCTCTTAGATGATTTGATATATTAGTGAAATGTATTGATTTTCTTTGAGTGATTTTGACTTTATATTGTGATATTTTTCTTGAGGAATGTTTATGTGATGATACGGTTTTATTATAATTAATTGAGTGTTCTTCTTACTTATATTATACTATCAACATGATTTCGAAACTCACCTCCTTCGTTGTTTGTGTTTGACTGGTTTGGCCCTGCGTTTGCGAAATCGTAGTTATTACAGATTAATGAGTCTTGAAGTTCAAGTATGGGAGAAACTGTGCTCTGATAGGTGATACTGGGAATGAGAGTCATTGGTTGTATTTTACTTATTTAATTAGCAACGACTTTTGTATGAAAACCTTATAAGTACTAATAAATTTTTTGAATTAAATTAACAAATTCTAGTTAAATCAATTTTATGGAGATTTCCCTATTTTATAGGAAAAACAAAAAGTTTAAATTGTTCCTTTTGAATTTTGAAAAATGTGATATCCTAAATTACTCATAAAAGTTTATTTTACCTTAGAAAGAGTTTTTATTTTCCGCTGCAAATTTTAATTTAAATACGGTATAAACTATTTTATATATATTATTTTGGGGTTCAGAGTGTCACAGAAAGCGTTTGAGTTCATGAGTATATTATAAAGTGGGATGAATGGGAAAACAATATTTCCCAATGATTCATCTAGAGCTTAGTATGTATGGCTGTAACCCTTTAAGTGATAAATTAATTAATTTGAAAATCTTGGAATTGTGAGATTAAAATTTGGAAGAGAAACATTTATAAGTTGTTGATTTGATTTGATTTTCAATGAATGTGTGTCTTTTGATATTATTCGATATCAGAGTGTTGCTTGCAAAATACAATCACCAGAAGCGCGATTGAGAGCGCGTTCATCATATTTAGAACATGATTTTCAAAGCATTGTCTTTGTGTTCATTTAAATAGTACAATCATCAAAGGATGCAACGTAAAGTCATTTAAATGAAAACATTAGTTCTTTAAAGTAAGGGTCATAATACTTCAAACTAATTGGGTTATAAGAATCCCCCCATTTGGTGATGGCAAACATCTATTTTTGTGAATTTTTTTTTAATTTTAACTGAATAAAATAAAATAAAATAAAATATGACAGCAAAGCTCCCTTTTAATATACCAACGTTTAATTAAAAGTAATAATGATAAATGATATTCTGAAAAGATAATTGTTAATTATTAGTAATTGTTCTCAGAAACATATACTCCCCTTTTTGTCATTGAACACAAAAAGTTGAGTAAACGAAAAACAACAAAGTAAACTAGCCAAAAAAAAATACAAAAAAAAAAAATACAGTGAACTAATGATTGAGGTTGGCTAGCCTAGCTAAGATTAAGCCTATGGTATTCTTAATGTTCTCTTGAATCTTGATTGTTGGCTATTTGTTCCATAATTACCTCTGTTTTAGCTACCATTCGATCAAAAATTTCCTTTTTGACAAATTAAGAACGATCAAACACAGTGGCACAAGAAGTGGTATAGATACTTTTGGAGGCTAGATCTGCAGATCCTGAAGCAACAATAGTATGAACATCTAAAGAAGGTATCTCAACCTGTTGAATGATCACAAGAAACTACAATAGTGCCAAAGAAACAACGATTGGTTGTTCCAGATGAAGAACATTGGAGGGAGATGAATCTTCACTTGATGGACCTTTTGAAGTGGTTATCAATAGCTTTTGAGAACAATTTCTATAAGCTTTGTGAAGCTGCAATACCCAAAGATAGAGGATCTCGATTGTTTTTCTAAAAGCAGTAGGATTATTTTATACCATTGGTGACACAAGATAGGATTATTTTCTATTGATTTGAAACTTCATTAGGATCCAAAATCTGAGTATTCCTATTATGAATCATGTTGATTTTGTCAATGACAGAAGTAGTGAACGAATCAAGATTTGGGAAGCCGAAGGGAGTGGAAGGAGTGATATGAGCTAGATCTAGAGGGATGGAGGTGGTAGGTTCATGTTGAGATAGAGGTAATGTAAGAACAGAGAAGTCATCTAAAGACGTGTTAGAGACTAAGTCAATAATTGCTTGAGCTACTATCTCAATAGCTTGATGATAGGATTCACAAGCGTACATGAGGGAGGGTCGAAGGCAGGTGTGGAAAGGGTAGGTGTAAATGGATTGGTATAGTGTGTAGGTGTTTGTGGAGGGTTGGGGTAAGTAGAGGATGGTGTTGGGGTTCGAATTTGTGTGTTAACAAGGTAGGGATGTGATTTGCATCTGCAAAATGTTCTGCTAGGTTTGCCTCAATGATTTCATCTGAGGTATTGGAGTCTGAGTCAGAAGATGAGTGTATTAGGTGCAGGGTCAGAGGAAGTTGTAGTTAAGTTTGCATTTTGGGTAGAAGGTGTGGAGGCTTCTGGTTCTTGCAGTTCTTTACCACTAGCATTACCAAGACTATTAGAGGAAATAGTGTGCTGAGAGGTGGGTGTTATCTTCTTCCTTATCCTCTTCTACACTTATGGTAGTTGTCTTGACTGCTTTTTTTCTTTTCTTCTCAAACACTTAAGCCGCTTTAGGTAGAGGGAGGTTGATTGGAGCCATCTTTTGGCCAGATTGATACATCATGAGGTATTCCAAAACAACCACTTTATTATCTTCTTCAAAGATGGGGGCATACAAATCTTCAACCAGAAAATGAGTGTCTTGAGTCCCAGTTGGTTGACCAAAATTTTTTCTAACATCACCTTTTGGCCTTATGTAGTCCTTAGGAAAGATGATTTTTATCCTTATGATATTAGAAATTTTGCACATTGATGCATTCCTTCATTACTGTAGTTTAGTTACGTTAAAAAGATTTTAAAAAGAAACAAAATAGAAATCCCCCATTTTCTTATGTTTCTCGTTCTACATTCTACACTTATGGTAGTTGTCTTGACTGCTCTTTACCTTTTCTTCTTAAATATATGAGATACATTAGGTAGAGGCAAGCGGATCAGAGCCATATCTTAGCTAGAGTCATACATCCTTAGGTATTCCATAACAACCTCTTTATTATTATCTTCAAAAATGGAAGGAGACAAGTCTCCAACTTGAAAAGAAGTATTCTAAGACCCACTTGGTTGATCAGAGATTCTTCTAACTTCACCACTTGGCCTTAGTTACTCCTTGGTAGAGATGAGTCGCCTCTTGATTACATTAGAAATGTTGAACGCTGGTGCACAAGATGATACTGGGTGTTCTTCGTGAACATCTCCTTTCGCTTCCTCTAAAGCCTGAATGATAAGAGTCTTCAACAACACAAGAGTGATGAATCGAGGATATGGAAAGGTTTTGATCTTTCTTGAATTGGAGTTGATAACACATGACCACATGTATTTTAAAACCAGGTTGGGAAGATTTGTCTTGATTTTCTAGGAAATATTCCACATTAGATCTTTATGGTCTCTACTAACATGGTTTACGGATCCACCTTTGGGGTATCACACCTCCAATTAGAATCTTGAAAAGCACACTGTATTTAGGTTTTAAGTGAACTGAGTTAGAATTGACCTTAGGATTTTCAAATAACTCTTTATAGCCATTTTAATAATCATTCCATCATCCCGACATCTTATAATGGCAACAAGGGATTATTGAGTAATTTTGATAGAAAGCCCTAACACCGTACTTGAGACATCTCCATCCTTAATAGCATCAGCGAATATCTAAAATTCCTTAACTTGAACTTCTACAACAACATATTGATCTAGGTTAAAGTATTCAAACCAACCAACACCAGCAAAATCATCAATATAATCAAACCCGTTCTCAATGAGGTTGGTGAAATTTACTTGGAGTTCATGGAGAATATCTAGTTGATCGAGATTGCAAGTTATTATGGGAACATAAGACACATTACGGAGTGTAGATTGTGAGATTGAGCTTGAGGCCATTTGAGTGCAAGAGAGATTCAAAGAGTTTGAAATGTTTGAAAGAGAGAGAGAAATAGTGGGGAATACGTGATAGTGGTGAGGGATGTTTTTTTTAAAGTTTAAGTTCCAAAAAAAAATTACTTACGCGCACGCGTTAACATACATTACCGTACACATCTTACAAGAAAACTATTTGTATTAAAATTAATTGAATTTTTATTGACCAGAGGCACAAAACAAATTCAATTTTAGCATAGGCAGATAATATACATATTTAACCATTTACTGAGTTTTACCAGAGGCAACAAGATACAAGGACTTTATCATCATTCCTTTATAAACAAAATGTTTAGATTTTTCTTTATAAAACTAAATTTTTCCTTAACAAAGAGGTTTTGTAAAAATATATGTCTACTAATGATCAATGTCAAAATTTTAATGTCTAAAAAACCCTTATAGAAATAGTCCCTTAGAAAATGTTGTTTAATCTCTATATGTTTTTCCCTCAAATGTAAAATGAGATTTTTGGTTAAACATATAGCTGAAGTATGATCACAAAAGATAGGAATGTTACTCATTGATTTTGAAATCTACTAGTTGATATTTCACCCACAACAGCTAAGTGCTACAACTGGTTGTTGAAATATACTATGTTTTTCGTGTAGATAGAGCAATAGTCCCTTGTTATTTGCATGACCAGGAGATTAGGTTCTCACCAAGGAATGTAAAGTTTCCACTGGTGTTTTTCTTTCTAGGTTGTCTCCAGCATAGTCAGCATCACAAAGACCTACTAGACTGTACAAAAAGGATAGCTGATAACACAAACAAGATTAGTAATACATTTAAGATATCTAAAGATCATTTTAACAACTGTTAAGTGAGATTCTTAAGGATCAGGCTGAAATCTGGCACACACACATTCTTAAGGATTAGTAATACATTTCAGATATCTAAAGATCTTTATCAAGACAACAAGTTGGATGCATAGGTGTAGACATATGCTTACGTTAATCCATTTTAAACTTCTTAAGAAGTTCTCTTGTGTATTTGGTCTGATGAATGAATACACCATTTGGTAATGAGATTTATAAGTTGTATTTTATTTTTTTAATTAGAAACTACTTTTTGTAAGAAAATTTTGTTAGTACTAAGAAGTGTGATATTATAGTTAAATCAAGTTTATTGAGTTTTCCATGATTTATTTGAGGAAGATAGTTTAAAGTGTACAATGTGAACTTTGAGAAGTGTGATATCCTATATTACATGTAAAAGTTTCTTTTTCTCTTTGAAACAGTTTTCATTTATCTACTTTGAGTTTTAACCAAAATATAGTATACCTTTTTACATATATTAATTTGGAGTTTAGGGTGTGACAAGTCATTTCTTCCTACATTGAACATCCTATTTGGATAACACCCTTCTAAAACGTTTAGGGTCCAATTAGCTGAGATTTGACTTAAGAAAAGTAGTTGTTATGCTATTGTGAAGGCAAGCTTATCATTACTCACAAAATTGATTAATAAAGAACCCCAAGCTATGTTCCTCATGGCTTGAAGAACTGCAGCATATAGCTCCAACTCTTGAACAATTGTCACAAAACCAATACAAACAAAAAGATTGTTTAACCAATACAACAAGAAAGCAATGTGCTCTACATCTGAGACATCGTCTAAATTTTGCAATGTTATGTGTTAAAAAAGAATCTAGCTAGAAGTGGACCTTTGAAATGGAATCCAAAGGAAGGGATTAAGGCATCATGAGTTGTGGGAGCTTCCGCCCCAATGATTGGGAAGCCAAATGATAACCACGTCAAGGAGGGTAGGGGTCAAAATATCCCAAGGAAAAATAAAAGTGTTAGAACTTAGTGACCAATTGCCGAGGAGATCATACTGGTGCTCCATGTCAAAGGTTATATCTGCCTTTGAAAGCATGATCATTTGATAAATGTCCCATTATTTCCAATCATGCTTTTTTGGCTCTTCTACCCTAGAAATCCATTTCTACAATCAAGAGTCAAATTATGATGTTTTCTAAACCCACCAAGTTTCCCATCGGCATTATAAAATTCACAATTCATCGGCAGTTTAGAGCCAATGGGCTACAAGAAGAACACCTTAAAATTCACGTCAAAGGTAGAAGGATGACGAGTGAGATGATTTTGAAGAGGACATAGTGCTCCAAGAAAATATAGACTTTATAAATTAGAGGAAGATATGATTTAAAGATGAAAATAAAAGAAGATAACAGGAATTCAATAGAGAAATTGAGGCCACAAGATTTCTTGATAAGGGATGGTTGTGAATGCATTAGAGTTGGTCAAAGCTCAGCAGAACTTGAAAATTTGACAGTTATTCTTATGTTCCATGTTTTTAGTGCCCCTAACTTTCAACATGGAGACAAAACCAGGAAAAACACGTGCGGCCATTGGCAATGAGCAATGCTATGAAGATAGGGAACATCAATTGTAAATTAGAAGAGGGAGTTATCACACATTACCCATGTAATTAGCCGAGCAAAGTATTCATTTCTATAGGTCACAACTTATGTCGAATAGAACTAGCATTTTCCTACAAATACCAACAATTGTAAATTATTTGACACATAATCAATCAAACAAGAATTTTACGCATTTATATCTTTTTATCATTTTACTTTACTTTATGTATTCCTTAGTACAATAGCTTAAACACCCATGCACCATATTCATCACTCTTTGGAGTACATAATGTACCCATAGCTGAGGGACACAGTTCCTTCATCAATGTAATCATTTAATGAAAAAAGAATCACAACTGAGGGCTATTAGCTGATACTCAGTTAAATCTGTTGGAACCAAGTAGATTTGAAGAAATAAACCTCTCACTGATTTTTATGATAATAAAATCAATTGTGGGAATAATTTGATGCTCTAACGTTGAATTTAAGTGTGCAGGTTTGAATCCATATGCTCGGTCAATGGACTCTCAGCGTATCATATGATATATAGACAAAGATACAACATGTATTGCCCTCTCATCACCATGTCTAACACATGTTATGTATTTCCTTTCCTTTGCTGTTATGTTTCTTCTTGAAGCTTCTCCTCTTCTTGTTTTCCCAGATCTTAACCATCTGTTTGGTTAAGTAAGCCATATCATCACAGTCACTATCGCTATCCTCTGATTCTAGTGCTGCCTTTGCAGCTTTCTTCTGTTTCGACTTTAGGGCCAGATTCTTCTCCCTCTTTGGTTCATCTGCTTCCAGTTCTATTTCATGAGACTTTAGTGAGCTGATTAGATCTTCAAGTCTTAAGTTATTCAGATCTTTGGCTTGCTGAACTGCAGTAACCATTGGTCTCCACTTGGTTGGTAAGCTTCTTAGAATCTTCTTGATATGATCTGTTGTTGTGTAGCTTTTCTTCAAGACCTTCAGTCCAGATATCAGAGTCTGGAATCTACAGAACATTCCATCAATGTCTTCATCATCTTCCATCTCGAACATCGCATACTGTTTGACCAGTATGTTAGCCCTTGCTTCTTAAACCTGTTGGCTTCCTTCATAGGTCAGAACCAGACTATCGAATATCGTCTTTGCTGTTTCTTTATCTGTGCATCTGTCAAATTCCTTGAATGTGATGGCATTGATCATGATGGTTCTGGACTTGTGATGCAGTTTGTATAATTTGCTCTGGTCTGTTTCATATCTTCCATGTCCAGTTCTTTAGTTGGATCCCCTGGAACAGTAGGTGCAGTGTACCATTTCACTACCAGCTTCCATAATTCAGGATCTTGAGATATGAAGAAACTTTTCATTCTGTCCTTCCAATACTCAAACCTGTCTCCATCAAATAGTGGTGGTCTGTTGATGTTGCCTCCAAAATCATCTTTGGATTCTGCCATGTTGTTGACCCCTTGGACCTTTCCTCAAACACTAGTTAAGTGCTCAGCCTTGAGACCAAGCTCTGATGCCAATTGAAGGTGCAAACATGAGAAGGGGCGTTGAATTGTGTTTGACTAACTTGAATACTTTTTCTATTTTTGCAGTTTTATAACAAAATCTGATCTATGAATAAAACAGAGTTATCAGCGGATATAAAGTAAATATAAAACACATAATTTTATACTGGTTCACCGTTAACTAGGCTATGTCCAGTCCATTCACTTTGAATGATTTCACTAATTCAAAAATCTTGAATTACAACAATACCACTGACCCTCCAAGTCATTCTTCTCAAACAGTCTAACAATCCTAGACTTTTGAGGAAAAGAACCTTGAATCTAATTTCTAAGTAATCTGCTACTCCTTATGACTCCTTCAGATTGTAGACTCTACTTCAACAACTTAGAGCTAACACAAGGGAAGGAAAAATTTAGAGTTCTTGCTTCTGGAAAGCGGATACTCACAATTGACCTCACTGAAAACTCAAGTATTTTGCTTTTGGAAGTGTATGACTCTCAAGTATTTTCGATACTAAGTCTTCTGTTTTGAGCCTCCTTTTATAGATGTGAATTAGGGTCTCTTTCAGCATAAATTCGAGCTGTATCTTGCCAAATACTCTTGCAAAAATAACTTGGCCAATCGGGTTTCTCTTAAATAAAAAACATATCTTTTTAGCTCCAGATTTGCTTTCAAAAATAACTTTGGCCAATCCTGTCTTTAATTATTTTTGGATCAAATCTTTCTTCCCGCCAATAGCTTCTGAATTCCACAAGACTTCAATTTATTTTTGTATCAAATCCTTTTAATACTTTGATCAAATTTAATCAAGTCTCCACTGATTATCATCATGATTAAATCTTGACCGTTTGATCTTCTGCTCTCGTCCACATCTGGACCATACTAACTGATCTGCTGTGGTCCTCTGATTTCAGCCACCACTGGACCACATGTTCTGATCTTCTAATCTCGGCCAACCTGGACTTGCAAGCTGATCTGCTGTGATCCTCTGATCTCGGCCAATGCTAGACCACACGTTCTGACCTTTTGATTTCGGCCAACACTGGGCCATGGTCTGATCTTCTGATCTCGGCCAACACTGGGCCATATACTTAAATCTTGACCATTGATCTGAACCTTTTCCCTCTGATCTGAACTGGGCCTGGATTGAACTGAAATTAAATCTGGACAAAGGATATTTAATTATGGACATCAACCTCTTGATCTGGATCAGGTCTAGATTAAATCTGGACATCATTTCTTCTGATCTTGACTGAGTTTCATACTCTAAACCATGTTATCTTCTGGTCTGGGTCAAATCTGGATTAAATCTCCTTTTCTGGACCCATTAATTTATCCTCTGATTAAGTCTGGATCAAGTCTGGACTGATTATTATTTCACTGCCAGGCTATCTTCTGGTCAGAATAACTTCTGGACTATGTCTGACTTATGATATCTTCTGGTCTGGAACAAGTCTCCCTCTGGCAGGTCTCCTTCTGGTCTAGTCCAGGTCTCCTTCTAGACTTTGCTTCCTTCTGATCTGGGCCAGTAAAGATATCCTCTGGTGGTATTTGACATCCTGGTGTATCCTCTGGTAATTTCAGGATGCATTATTTGGTGACATCTGGAGGTGTATCCTCAGATAACTTCATCTTCTGGTGGCATTTTAATATAGTAATTCAAGGTACAAAATAAGATTACATGGAGTGCTTTTGTAAGCATCAAAATCCTAAGTACTTAGAACAAATCTCCCTCTAGCAAGCTTCCTTCTGGTATGGTCCAGGTCTCCTTCTGGACTCTGCTTCCTTCTGATCTGGGCAAGGTAAGATATCCTCTAATGGTGTTTTGACATCCTAGTGTATCCTCTGGTGCCTTCAGGATGCATCCTCTAGTACCTTCTGGATGCATCATCTGGTATCTTCTGGAGGTGTATCCTCTGGTAATTCATCTTCTACCTCTGGTGACTTCATCTTCTACCTCTGGTAACTTCATCTTCTAGTGGCATTTAATATAATAATTTTAAGTACAAAATAAGATTACATGGAGTGCTTTTGTAAACATCAAAATCCTAAGTTCTTAGAACCAACTTGGTTCCAACATGATATACATCATAAATTAGCTACTTGTCTAAAGATCTCAAGACACTTTCTGATCATCGTTCTCTTTGATTTCCAACTGTTTCAAATAGACACGCCAAATAAGTACAAGATCAATCTTTTCTGGATAGTCTCTCTGTCAAATCATTCCACAAAGATACAATGAAAAAACTTCATGGATTATCTTGAATTTCTGCAATCAATACAACAATCATCCACCCAAATTATACTTTATAAAGGATGAGCCTCTCTCAACGAAGAAAGATACAACAACGAACATACACAACATACAAGTAAAAAGCAATAGTCACATATGTACTATTGTTATCATCCTTTTAGTACTAAGAGAATTTTTTTGAAGCAAAAATTTTAAACACTGTAACACCCCAAATTTTATAATAAACTATTTGATTAATGAAATAGGATTTTAAATAATTAATTTGGCGTTAATTTTCTTTATATGTGTGTTTTCTATGATGTGCTAATCTTGTACATATTAGACTAAATGAGTGATATAAATAAAAAATATTATATTTTATTATTTTATATATTTTTTTTGAAAATAATAGTATTTTAGTGTACATATTTTAAAGAATAAGATTTTAGGCGATTTTACGCGTATATGTGTGTTCGTAATTAATGTGATATTTTCTTATATGACTTATGTTAAGAGTGCAAATATTTATATTTTAATTATTTATAACAAATTTCTATTTTTAGTTATTTATTTTGTAAATAATTATCTTGAGATATTAGTAATAATGGATTGATTTCCTTTGTTTTTATACACTTCATATGGAATGGTGGTTTTATACATATTTATTGTGATTTATTAATTAATCTAAATTTTTGATGTTTTATTTATTTATTTTATCGTTTTGACTATTCCATAAAGATGGTCTTATGTTTATGCGATTATTTAAAAAATATTATAGTAATAATTATAGTTATTATTTTGAATATGAGAGTTTTTCTTATTAATTTGTTTAAAAAGATTAATTGCTTTATTTTATAAAATATTAGTTTTGAAATATTAGTAATGTTTTACTAATGAAATTGTGTTTATGAAAAGTGATAAGAAAATAAAATAAAGAAGTAAAATGTGTTTTATGGGTTAGACTCATATGCAAGAGTAAGACCTAATTAAATAATATTAAAAAATTAATTGAAAATAAGAAAGAGAAACAAAGACTAACCAGGACACACAAAATGGGGCAGCCGCACTCGCAAAAGAAAACGGAAGAAAATTGATACCGGTCATCGATCACTGTCTAAAAAACTTTCTCCGTTTTTGTCTAAATTTTAGTACGTTGTTTCAATCATTTAGTTAGTCAATTAAGCACACTTTCTCATATTTTTAACCATCGCAATTTCTCTATAAAATACTCAGCTTCTCCATTTATGGAATTCGTTATTTTGCACTGTTCTTCTTCATCGTAAGTTCGATTTGATTGAAACCAACACCAAAACGACCGTGTGAAAAGTTGCTATATTATCCACTGATTATTTTATGATTTAGGGTAAGTTTGCGTGACTCAATTTCGAAATTGACCCATTTAGAGTGTGTTCTCATAATTTATTTTTGACGATTTAGGATAAGTTTACGTGACTCAATTTCGAAGTCAAAGAACAAAGACTTTTTGCTTGTGGACTCTTATTCGCATGTGCAAGCGTCAAAATAAGGTAAGGGGTGAGAGAACGTTTGAAATTCATGAGTATAATATAATGTGAGATGAACGGGAAAGTCGTATTTCCCAACGATTCATCAGGGGCTTGCTACGTACGGCAATAGCCCTTTGAGTGATAAATTAATTAATGTGCAAATATGAAAATTGTTAGATTAAAATGTGGTATAGAAACATTTATAAGGTGTTGATTCATTTAATTCCGTTGAATGTTTGGTATTTGATACTATTGTGATATTAGATGTCGAATGAATTTGGTGCATATGTTTGATTAGATGAGTTTATGTGAGGTGATAATTAAATATGGATGCATTGCATGATATAAGTTCATGTGATAATGACGACGTGTGATTTATGATATTGATGTTATAAATTTGTGATAAGTTTATGTGACGATGATAATTTGTGATTGAAGATAGTGATGTTATAAATTTGTGATAAGTTTATGTGATGATGATGATATTGATATTATAAATTTGTGATGTGAATTTTTAAGTAACCCCATAGGTTATGAAATAGTGATGATTCCAATTTGTGCTAAATATAACACTTTTAATGGAGTAGTCTAGGCCAACGAGGAGAGAAAATACATGTTGATAACTTTTGAATTGAAGATTATTTGGTCATCATATAGATTGGGTATGGCAAGCCTAGTAATTTTGGGGAAGTATAACTTGAAGGTGCAAACACGAGAAGGGGGGGTTGAATTGTGTTTGCCAAACTTTGAATCTTTTTGCTGTTTTGTTGAATGTTGATGTGATTTACTTGATGAATAAATAATCAGACTTAGCAGCGGAAAATAACAGTATAAGAACACATCAATTTATCCTGATTCACCATTAACTTGGCTACATCCAGTCCCTTAATCCTGAAGGCTTTAATCCACTAATTCAAAACCTTTGAATTACAGCACTTGACCCTCCAAGTCAGTCTTCTCAAACAGCCTGACAACCCAAGACTTTTGAGGAACGAAAACAACACCTTGACTCTACAAGTCAAGTCTTCTCCTACCAATCTGACAACCCCAAATTGAAGAAGGAATCTACACCACTATCGGGTTCGATTACAAGGGTTTGGAACTTTGCAAATTTGCTTCTGGAAGGCTGATTGTTGCACTGATTCTAGAGCACTTTTGTTGCTTCTGGAAAGCTGATTGTTGCACTGAATTTCTCTCTCGAAAACACTTAGAAAATATTGCTTTTGCACTCAAGTGATTCTCTCTTTTGAACTCTCGGATTCTGTTGAATATGGAGCTTGTGACACCCTAAACCCCAAATTAATTTTTATGTTTATTATATAAAAAAATTGTAATTCTTCAAGAAAAATAAACGAACTTCCAAGTATTTTATAAGGTAAGGAATATCATGCAATCATAAACATATCATATTAATCCAAAATTCTCATATTATTGTTCAGGAACTTGAAATCATGACAGTAGTCAACAAAATCCTTTTTAAAACATACGTATATAAGTTTACTGATAGTGGTAAGTGTAGTCCCAACCCGATGTCACTATCAGAGCAGAAATCCCCAATTTAATAAACGTTAACAATAACAACACAAAAAAAAAACTTATAATAAAAATCTTCGAGACAAGATGGCTCCCACCACTCGGATGGTACTAGTCGTCACCTGCAGCTTACAACTCGTCTGCGTCCATCGCAAACGCCAAACACAAACAACGAGGGGTGAGTATCGAAATTATGTAATAGTATAATATAAATGAGGAGAACACGCAAATAATCAAATTATTACAAACATGAGAAACACCCAAGAACATTATATCAAGGTTAATCCAAGTTAATCACAATAAATTAGTTACAAGGATGAAATGTTATGCATGTCCTATACTCTATACTTCTTCATCACTTTGTACCATTCTATTCTGAGGTACTTGGTTAGGAGGTCTGATGCTATGCCACTACAAGAGTGGACGGACAATTCATGAATGGCCAAGTCCTCACAGATCACCTCAACTCAACCCGAGACACATATACACGACAGTCGGGGTACTCTTGTTTTTGCACGGTAGCTCCTGGCCTTAGGGAATAACCCACTAATCCACTTAGGAATTCCCAACTAGATATACCCCCAAGGTCTATCAGTCTTACCTGACGGTTCGACTGTAGCCCTCCACGATCAGGCTCATTCAGTTGTACTTCCCCGAATCACTAGGTTTGGCAGACCCTCCCTATATGATGACAAAATAATCCTCACTTCAACTACAACATCTATCTCATACTTACTCGATTGTCACAACTCAATAAATTTCAACTCACAATATACATCAGAATTACATCATTATATATATATGTATATATATATAAATCTAGATATAATTAATCAATCACAATAAAATTCCAATTTTATCAATCACAGCATAAATCAAACAGGCGGTGCATTCAAGTAATATCACAGTTTTAAATCCAGTAAATCAGAGAACTCAAGTACATAACATTCACACAATAACAATCAACACAAGATTTCATAAAATTAAAAAATATGCAGTCTTGATATAATTAAACTCACAACAATTCTATAGGTTACTAAAATACATTTTAGTCCTCACTATTACCATATGTATATTATTAATTAATTATTCTTACTCAATAGGGCTCGACCGTACGTAGTAAGCCCCGGGTGCACCCCATGGCGGTAATCCACACACAACCTCATAGATCCGTCCTTCTTTTTAACTAACAACACAGGTGCACCCCATGGTGACACACTAGGTCTTATAAATTGTTTTTCTAAAAGCTCCTCCAATTGTTTCTTAAGCTCAGACAACTCCAAGGAGACATCCTATATGGTGCCATGGATACGGGTCCAGTACCTGGTACAAGGTCAATGCTAAACTCAACCTCCCGTTCTGGTGGTAAACTATTGACATCTTCAGGGAATACTTCAGGGAATTCACACACAATAGGAACATCCTGTATTACCACTTTTTCTTCAAGTTGCAAAGAAGCTAGGATCATGTATAACTGGGCATCTTATTTTAAGAGTGGCTTCACTTGGTTGGCGGAAATATTGCTAGGCTCCTCTCTCTCTTCTGGTTCCATGAATTCAATGGTTTTACTAAAAAAATCTACGCGGACACGGTTGGCATATAACCAATCCATACCAAGAATCACATCGACTAGACGCAAAGGTAAACACACTAAATCAACTCGGAAGTCCTTTCCACACACATGGATAGAAATGTCAAGACAAACACTAGAGGTGTCAACAGAGTCACTAGTTGGGGTATTCACCATCAAATCATACTGTAAACAAGACACAGGTAGTCCTAAACGTCTAACACAATCAAGAGACACAAAGGAATGAGTGGCACCACAGTCAAATAGTACAAATAAAGGAGTATCACTTATGAGACACGTACCTTGGATCAAGTTGTCTTTCTCAGACGCTCCTGCACCATTGAGGGCAAAGACTCTTCCATTAGTTTTTGGTCGGCTGGCTTGGGAACTCTGGTTTCCAGATTGTGGAGTCTTCTTTGGATAAGGGCATGTGGTGCTGATGTGGCCCTGTTGTTGACAATTAAAACAAGTAACTGCAGCATCTCTGCACTCAAATGCCATATGACCCTGCTTACCACACTTGTGACATCGAATAGGAGTAGCTGGATCACCATTGTTACCACTATTGTTACTCGAGACTTGACTCCTATTGTTGCTATTCACATAACTAACTCCTCTTCCATTCGAGTTTCCTCTACCACCCCCATAACTATAACTGTTTTCATTTCCCTTACCAATACCATTACCATTTCCACTTCTAGCTGAAGAACCGTGTTGGTGATAATTCAAACGACTTCCAGATTTACCAGGAGGGAAAGAGTAAGGTTTTCCTCTATTATGATGCATAGGCCTCTTGTCTTTCATGATTCTAGTGTTTCGGTAATGTGCCTTTTCAGCACGACTATCCTCATCATAGATCCTACTCTTATTCACTAGGGTATGGAAGTCACGGATCTCTTGCATTCCAACCTGTTTCTTGATCTCTGGTCTGAGCCCCATTTCAAACTTGATGCACTTGGACTTTTCTCCTGCTTCTCCCACATAGAGTGGATAGTATCTGGACAACTCTTCAAACTTAGCGGCATACTCCGCCACTGTCATATTACCTTGTTCTAACTTGATAAATTCCATTTCCTTCCTATTGCGGATGTCTTCAGGAAAATACTTGACTAGGAACATGTTTCTAAATACATCCCAAGTAATTGCGGTCCCTGCATTATCTAAACGCTGACGCGCATTATCCCACCAATGTTCAGCTTCTTCCGTCAACATAAAGGTTCCTAAATGCACTTTTTGACCTTCGGGGCATGCCACTCCTCTAAAATTTTTCTCAATCTCTTGTAACCACTTCTGAGCTCCATCCGGATTATAGTGACCTTCAAACGAGGGAGGATTAGCCTTGTGGAATCGATCCATCACCATGAACTCATTTATTTGCACATTTGCTTGACCCCCAGTGTAACTATTAGCTTGAGCAACAGCTTGAGCAGCAACTTGTGCAGCTTGAGTAGCAAATTGTGCAGAGGCTTGTGCAGTAGCTTGAGATTCAGCCAATGCCTAAAGAGCCTGCACTGTAACTCCTGCCATGGACTCTAAAGCCTCAGCAATTGCAACGTCATTCCTCCCACTAGCCATCACTACCTACATCAACCAGATAAGCCAATCGAATATAGTGAGACACTTAGGGAGAAAGGAAACTAACTTAGTTCTACACTACTAATATAATAACAATCATAGTAACAACACACACATAACAGAGTACACAAGGAAACACAGCGAACACATAACACACTTACGGTCTGATTGGACAGACCTGCTCTGATACCACTAATGTGACACCCTAAACCCCAAATTAATTTTTATGTTTATTATTTAAAAAAAATTGTAATTCTTCAAGAAAAATAAACGAACTTCCAAGTATTTTATAAGGTAAGGAATATCATGCAATCATAAACATATCATATTAATCCAAAATTCTCATATTATTGTTCAGGAACTTGAAATCATGACACTAGTCAACAAAATCCTTTTTAAAACATACGTATATAAGTTTACTGATAGTGGTAAGTGTAGTCCCAACCCGATGTCACTATCAGAGCAGAAATCCCCAATTTAATAAACGTTAACAATAACAACACAAAAAAACATATAATAAAAATCTTCGAGACAAGATGGCTCCCGCCACTCGGATGGTACTAGTCGTCATCTGCAGCTTACAACTCGTCTGCGTCCATCGCAAACGCCAAACACAAACAACGAGGGGTGAGTATCGAAATTATGTAATAGTATAATATAAATGAGGAGAACACGCAAATAATCAAATTATTACAAACATGAGAAACACCCAAGAACATTATATCAAGGTTAATCCAAGTTAATCACAATAAATTAGTTACAAGGATGAAATGTTATGCATGTCCTATACTCTATACTTCTTCATCACTTGGTACCATTCTACTCTGAAGTACTTGGTTAGGAGGTCTGATGCTATGCCACTACAAGAGTGGACGGACAATTCATGATTGGCCAAGTCCTCAGAGATCACCTCAACTCAACCCGAGACACATATACGCGACGGTCGAGTTACTCTTGTTTTTGCACGGTAGCTCCCAGCCTTAGGAAATAACCCACTAATCCACTTAGGAATTCCCAACTAGATGTACCCCCAAGGTCTATGAGTCTTACCTTACGGTTCGACTGTAGCCCTCCACGATCAGGCTCATTCAGTTGTACTTCCCCGAATCACTAGGTTTGTCAGACCCTCCCTATATGATGACAAAATAATCCTCACTTCAACTACAACATCTATCTCATACTTACTCGATTGTCACAACTCAATAAATTTCAACTCACAATATACATCAGAATTACATCATTATATATATATATGTATATATATAAAAATCTAGATATAATTAATCAATCACAATAAAATTCCAATTTTATCAATCACAACATAAATCAAACAGGCCGTGCATTCAAGTAATATCACAGTTTTAAATCCAGTAAATCAGAGCACTCAAGTACATAACATTCACACAATAACAATCAACACAAGATTTCATAAAAATTAAACAATATGCAGTCTTGATATAATTAAACTCACAACAATTCTATAGGTTACTAAAATACATTTTAGTCCTCACTATTACCATATATATATATTATTAATTAATTATTCTTACCCAATAGGGCTCGACCGTACGTAGTAAGCCCCGGGTGAATATATGGGAATTTCGATATTCTCGTTCATCTCATGTTAGTTTATACTCATTAAATCGAACCTCTTCTCACCCCTTACCTCAATCGAAGATTTCGCCCAACGAATCTGATTTGCTAACTTGCCACGTCTTCGTCGATCCTTGTCTCTAATAGTTCGCAAAAATAAATAAATAAATAAATTAACAAAACGACCAAATACTGATTAACTACTTGCCCTAATAGATAAATAATCTATTTATTAATAATACATAAATAATTTATTTTCTATTTGTATTATAACCCAAAAATATATTTAATATCATCAAAATATATGTATTAGTATACTAACCTAAAACAATTTCTAATTTTAATTAAAATAAGACAGGATCACGTATTAAAATATTATGGCGTATATCCGTAGTTTGGGTATTTTTAAAAAAAAAATAGGTAAGCAATATAGCCACCAAAATTAATTATTAAAAATAAATAAATTATCTAATATTTTTAATATAATTAAAAAAAAATTATTTAGTACTATACATAATCCGATATTATCCCAAAATGAATATTTATCAATTTTTCCATTATACTCTCATATGCATCAGCAATATATATCAACAGAGTGTTAAAAGAAAATTTAACAATGACTATCCATATACTGTCCAACATTATTATAATTAAACCAACATTCCTATATTGATATAATTGATAGAATAAAAAAAATATATCAAATTGATGAAATTAAGAAAATAGGCTCTCTTCTTTTTATTTAGATCAATGTGTATCGAATTTTGAAATCAGAAACTGTATCAAATTGATGTAATTAGGAACATATACTCTCTTTTTTATTTATTTATTTAGACTAAATAATATCAATTGATGGGATTAAAAAAACAAAGTGTACCTGCAGTATGATATGGTACTGCTATTTTGATGTTAGAACCCCAAATTATTGGAATCCGATTGCAGCTAAGAAACAATAGAGCGAAGCTTTTGGAGGCGGATGCTAGTTCAAAGGCTGCTACGTAATTTATATATGCGCAAACGTTTGGGCAAATAAAATAGAATAACCTAGTACTTAGGAATACATATATATATATGGCATATGTGTGGGCCGGCTACTATATATATATATATATATATATATATATATAATTAGTAACTCAACTCTAAATGAATATTAAATCAATTATTATTATTATTATTCATGTGTGGGCCGGCTACACCCCAATTATTATTAATATTATTTTATTATTATTGTTATTATTATTTTAAATATAGTTAATATTTATTATTTAAATCAATTACTAAGACAAACACACAAGACACACATGAAGAAATTATAGCACATATTAACACTTATATAATATTAGTAGTGTACTATTATACTATTAAAGCAAAATAATAAAGGAAAATTGGGGTGTTACAGAGCTTGAGTTCTTGTGTTTTTCGATGCTTGATGCTGCTGCCTGAAGCCTCCTTTTATAGCTGTAGATAGGGCTTTGTCCAAGCTTAAATTCGAAATAGATCTTGCTCAAATTTCCTTTGAAAATACTGTTGGCCAATCCTGTTTCACTTAAATAAAAATCGTATATTTTTAGCTTCAGATTGCATTTAAAAATTCTGTTGACCAATCTTGTTTCTTTTAATTTCAAACCATATCTTTTTAAGCTTCAGATTGCATTCGAATTTCTTCAAGTCTTCATTGAATTTTTGAATCAAATCCCCTTAATACTTTGATCAAATTTCTACCAAAATTTAATCATGTCTTCTTCGAATTTTAATCAAGTCTTCACTGATTTGCATCATGATTTAATTTTGGACCATATGATCCTCTGATCTCGGCCAACTCTAGACCATATAATCTGATCTGTACCAATTATGTGATCCTCTGATCTCGACCAACTCTGGACCATGTGATCTGATCTATACCATTATGTGATCCTCTGATCTGGGCCAATTATGGACCATGTAATCTGATCTGTACCATTCTTGTGATCCTCTGATCTCGACCTATTCTGGGCCATGTGATCTGATTTGTGCCATTATGTGATCCTCTAATCTGCATTAATCTTCTAATCTGGACCATTGATCTTTTATTCTGGACATTTGATATTTTAATCTGGACCATTGATATTTTAATCTGGACATTTATCCTCTGATCTGGACCATTGATCTTTTAATTTGGACATTTATCCTCTGATCTGGACCAAGTCTGGATTGAATCTGAATTAAATCTGGACAAAGTCTTATGTTCTGGATAATTATATCTTCTGATCTGGACCAAGTCTGGATCAAGTTTTATGTTCTGGACCAAGCTATCTTTTGATCGGGACCAAGTCATTTGTTCTGGACCAGTTATCTTCTGCTCTGGACCAAGTCTGGATTAAGTTTGGACTGAGTCTTATATTCACGACCATGCTATATTTTGGTCAGGATTAAGTCTAGACCATGTCTGACTTATGTTTCCTTCTGGTCTGGACCAAGTCTCCCTCTGACAAGCTTCCTTCTGGTCTGGACCAGGTCTCCCTCTAGACTATGCTTCCTTCTGATCAGGGCCAAGAAGGATATCCTCTGATGATGTTATTTTTCCTTCCCTTTGATGATATCCTCTGGAGGTGTATCCTCTGGATGTTTCCTCTGGCCGAAACTTCTGGTGACATTTTTATCCATTGGTTGCTTTCTCTGGTGGTGTCATCCTCTGATTTTGCACAGCCTCTAATTTGTTCTTCTAAGTCAAAATACAATTTACATAAAATACTTTTGTTAACATCAAAACTTTGATCGAAAGAACCAACTTGGTTCCAACATAACTGGATGAGTCTGATTGTGGCGGTCTACTATTGAGTCTTAAGGTAAGATTTTTAGACCTTGGAGGTATTCGGGTGGGGAATTCCTAGGTGACTTGGAGGTAACCTGTTGGAACCAAGTTGGTTCTAAGTCTTAGGATTTTGATGTTTAAAAAAGTACTCAATGTAATCTTATTTTGTACCTTGAATTATTAAATTAAATGCCACCAGAAACTGAAGTAATCAGAAGCAGAAGATCAAAGGATTCCAGAAAATGAATTCTGGAATTACCAGAAGATACTCCAGGATCACCAGAAGATATCTTTGTTGGCCCAGATCAGAAGGAAGAAATTTCAGAAGAAGATCTGGACCATAACAGAGGAAAGCCTGCCAGAAAGAGAGTTGTTCCAGACCAAGAGGAATCAAATATCATATTTATTCTAGAAGTTATTCTGACCAGAAGATGGCCTGGCAGTGAGAAATTAAAACAGCCTAGGCTTGTTCCATACTCAACCAGAAGATAAGTTAATGAGTCCAGAACAAGAGAATCAATCCAGATTTGACCCATATCAGAAGATAGCATGGTTCAGGGCATGAAACTAAGTCCAGACCAGAAGAAATGAATTCCAGAATCAATCCAGACCTGGTCCAAAATCAAAGGTAAAATGTCCAGACTGAAATATTTTTTTCTCAAGTTAATTTAAGTTCATTCCAGACCAAGTCTAGAATTTGTCCAGATCAGAGGAAAAATATTCAGTTTAATGGTTTAGAATAAATTATTTGGCCCAGTGATGGCCTATATTAGAAGATCAGACCATGGCCCAGTGTTGGCCGAAATCAGAGGGATAGGATGTGTAGTCCAGCAAAGGCCGAGTTCAGAGGATTGTAGCATATCAGGTGCAAGTCCATGATGGCCGAAATCAGAAGATCAGAGGGTTACAAAGTGTGGTCCAGGGATGGCCGAAATCAGAGGATCACAGCATATCAATTTATTTGGTCTAGATGTGGACTAGCGCAGAAGATCAAATGGTTCAGATTTAATCATGAGGATTAACGGTGGAGATTCTAATTTATATTGATCAAAGTATTAAAAAGATTTGTTACAAAAATAAAGTGAGGTATTGTGGAATTCAGGAGCTGTTGGCAGGAAGAATCTAAAGACATGATTGGCCAGTTATTTTGAAAGAAAATCTGAAGCTTAATAAAAGATATGTTTTTTATTTAAATAAAGCCCAATTGGTCAAGTTATTTTTGCAAGAGAATCCAGAAAGATTCAGCTCGAAATTGAGCTTGGAAGAGGCCCAAATCTGCATCTATAAAAGGAGGCTCAAGGCAAAATACTTGGTATCGAAAATCACAAAAGGGTCACACACTTCCAAATCAAACACTCAAATTTTCAGAGAGGTCAATTGTGAGTTCCAGCTTTCAAGAAGCAAGTACTCGTGTTATTTTCCTTCCACTGTGTCAAATCTAAGTTGTTGAAGTAGAGTCTACAATCTGAGGGAGTCAGAAGGGGTAGCAGGTTACTTGGCAATTAGATGCATAGTGTTGTGTGTTAAATCTAAGTTGTTGAAGTAGAGTCTACAATCTGAGGGAGTCAGAAGGGGTAGCAGGTTACTTGGCAATTAGATTTATAATGTTGTGATTTCTTCTACAATCTGGGATTGTTAGATTGGTTGAAGACAGGAGCTGCATTCCTCAAAGAAGTCTAGGATTGTTAGGCTGTTTGAGAAGACTGACTTGGAGGGTCAGTATAAAGGTTGTAATTCAAGGTTTGAATTAGTGAAATCCTTCAAGGTGAAGGGACTGGATGTAGCCTCGTTAACGGTGAACCAGTATAAAAACTGTGAGTTTTATTTTTACTTTTTATCCGCTGCTAACTCTGTTTTTAATTATACATCAAGTTTTGTTTTAAAAGTATAAAAACAGGAAAAGTATTCAAGTTAAGTCAAACACAATTCAACCCCCCCCCTTCTCGTGTTTGCACCTTCAATTGGCATCAGAGCTCGGTCTCAAGGCTGAGCACTTAACAGTGTTTGAGGAAAGGTCCAAGGGGTTCAACATGGCAGAATCAAGAGAAGAATTGGGAGGCAACATCAAAGACCACCACTGTTTGATGGAGAAAGGTTTGAGTATTAGAAGGACAGAATGAGAAGTTTTGTCATATCTCAAGATCCTGAACTATGGAAGATGATAGTCAAAGGATACACTGCACCTACTGATCCAGAAGATCCAACAAAAAAACTAGACATGGATGATATGAAACCAGATCAGAGTAGATTACACAAACTTCATCACAAGTCCAGAAACATTATGATCAATGCCATCACATTCAAAGAATTTGACATATGCACAGTTAAAGAAACAGCAAAGAGCATATTCGACAGTCTGGTTCTGACCTATGAAGGAACACAGCAGGTTCAAGAAGCAAAGGCTAACATATTGGTCAGACAGTATGAGCTGTTCAAGATGGAAGAGGATGAAGACATTGAAGCAATGTTCAGCAAATTCCAGACTCTGGTATTAGGTTTAAAAGTATTAAACAAAAGCTATACCACTGCAGATCATGTCAGGAAGATTCTAAGAAGTTTACCAAAAAGGTGGAGACCAAAGGTTACTGCAATACAGGAAGCCAAAGATCTGAATAACTTGAGACTTGAAGACCTGATCAGCTCACTCAGGTCTCATGAAATAGAACTGGAAGAAGATGAACCAAAGAAGAAGAAGAATCTGGCTCGGAAGTCGAAACAGAAGAAAGCTGCAAAGGCAACATCAGAATCAGAGGATAGTGACAATGACTGTGATGATATGGCTACTTAACCAAAAAGATGGTTAAGATCTGGGAAAACAGGAAGAAAAGAGGTTCCAAGAAGAAACATAACACCAAAGATAAGGAAGAATCTGACAAGAAGAACATCATCTGTTATGGATGCAATGAACCTGGACATATCAAGTCAGAATGTCCAAATCTGGAAAAAGGCAAACAGCACAAGAAGAGTTCCAGATACAGAAAGAAGGGTTTGATGGCTGCCTGGGATGTATCAGAATCAGAAGAAGAAACGTCTGATGAAGAAGAGGCAGAAACAGCAATGAAAACACACATCAGGTCTGCTTCTGGACCTCATAAAGGAATGATTTCAGGAAGGAAAGCAGGCAGAAGGAAGAATGATCGAAGCAGGCATTCAGGCAAGTCTGGAAGCACATCAGAGGAAGCAATTCTGTCTCTGATGGCTCATACCAACTCAAGTTCTGAATATGGCTCAGGCTCTGTAACAGAATCAGAAGATGAAGACAATGAGGTATTTTTTGATCTTTCTAAATCAGAATTAATTGAGACTTTAAAAGACTTGTTAAATGCAAACAATAAAAGGTCTTTAAAACTGAAAACTCTTAGGGAAGATAAGAAAAATCTAACCAAAGAAGTCCAAGTTTTAAAGAATCGAAATTCTGAGTATGCAACTGAAAACAAAGATTTTAAAACTAAAGTTGCAAGACTCAAGTTTGAAAACCAAACTCTCAAAAGTAATATATGTTCCACTTCTGAAACTGTTTGTAAATCTGATATGCAGAGCAATTTTTTCAAAACTTTATTTCAAATGGAATGGAAATAAGTAAGTATGCATCTAAGATTTATGGAAACAGCAACTCTGGAAAGAGAGGTCATGGTTTTACAGAAACAAGTACTGAAAATAAAACTGCTTATTCTGATGTTTTATATATTGTTTGTGCTAAGAAAGGTCACTCTAAATTATTCTGTCCAATGGTAATATCTGAACAAGATCAGAGAGCTGTTAAAACTAACAAACCTGGACCCAATCAGTTCTGGGTACCAAAAGATCAAATTGTCTATGTTGCAGATATTCTGAGCAACCAGAAGGAGACACCAACAATGGTGCCTGGACAATGGATGTTAGCAACGCACAAGCAGAAGAAGGTTTATGTTCCAACATCTACCAAACAGAAGCCAAGTGACTCTGGTAGAAGAAGAACTGGTTAACACAATACCTATCAGAACCAAAATCAGAATCATAGGAGGAACGGGAAATATCAAAGATATCACACGAATCAGAATAGGAACTGGAACCAGAATCAGAACTGGAACCAGTATCAGAGGAACAGGAACTGGAACCAGAACAAGAACTGGAACCAGTATCAGAGGTACAGAAACCAGAACCAGAATCAACACTGGAACCAGAACCAGAATCAGTACTGGAACCAGAATTACTCTAATTATCAGAATCAGAAGGGGTAGCAGGTTACTTGGCAATTAGATTTATAATGTTGTGATTTCTTCTACAATCTGGGATTGTTAGATTGGTTGAAGACAGGAGCTGCATTCCTCAAAGAAGTCTAGGATTGTTAGGCTGTTTGAGAAGACTGACTTGGAGGGTCAGTATAAAGGTTGTAATTCAAGGTTTGAATTAGTGAAATCCTTCAAGGTGAAGGGACTGGACGTAGCCTCGTTAACGGTGAACCAGTATAAAAACTGTGAGTTTTATTTTTACTTTTTATCCGCTGCTAACTCTGTTTTTAATTATACATCAAGTTTTGTTTTAAAAGTATAAAAACAGGAAAAGTATTCAAGTTAAGTCAAACACAATTCAACCCCCCTTCTCGTGTTTGCACCTTCATAACCCTTCAAATGTCGGGAGCTACCATGCATCACACGTTTACCTTGACTATCACGTATATGTGTTTCGGATTGAGTTGAGGGGATCTATGAGGACAGAGCCAATTTGAATTGTTTGTCCACTTGCGTGGTGGCATAGTATCAAGCCTCTTAACCAAGTACTTCAAAGTTAGAATGGTACCAAATTGTAAAGTAGAAGTATAAGCTCATGCATAGCATTGCATTTTCTCGTGATTGTTTTGTTGTGATTAAGATGTATCGTATGCGATAATCATTTCTCTTAGATGATTTGATATTGTAGTGAAATACATTGATTTTCCTTGAGTGATTTTTGTAAGATCCTTAAATTTAAAATTAAATTATGGATTTAATATTAGGTGTATTTTGAGGATATTTGTAAAATAATTAATATATGTATATTCTGTGTAAATATATATATATAAATATTTATTTTGGAGGTTGAATTAAAAATTATTGGATGAAGGATAAATTAATTTAATTACGAGTAATTAAATTATCGGACAGTAAATTAAGAGGTTATCTGTTAATTACGACGAGAGTGGTTAAGTACATGATGATCAAGCAATATTATAATGTTATTGTTGGATGAGGTGGCACATATATGTGCCTATATATATGAGGGAGTGGCAAGAACAAAGGCAGAAAACCCATTTTCCCGTTCCTTACTGCATGCAACAATACCCTTCTTCTTCATCTCCCCATTCTGTTTTCTGTTAGAAGAAAAAAAAAAGCATCCTCAAAAGTGAGATTACTTGGAAATCCAAGCACCGAACCAGCAAGTGCCCATAACAAAAGTTGTTCCTCTCCTCATTGCGGAGCTAGAGAACCCACTTTCGTAGCGGCGAACGCGAACGAGAGTTTCGCCCACATTGTCGTGGTAGCATAAACAAGCGCAGGAAACGTAACAGAGGTAAGGGGCACCTTCCACTTTCTAGATTGCATTTTAGGGCTATAAATGCATGTTTGATGTGTGATCATATTTGAGCTTCTGGGTTGAAAAACGAAACTATTGTGCATGTTGTTATAAAATGCGAAAAATGCATTATGGTAATGTTTTGATGATCTGTGATGTTTGCTGGTTTGGATGATACAACATTGCTGTTTTGGTTGTGTGGAAATACTAGAAAATGCTTTGCATGTTGTTTTGGTTGTGTGGAAATACTGGAAAATGCTTTGCATGTTGTTTTGGGAATGATCAAAATGCAAACGTTTGAAAATGCCTGTTCTGTTTTGTGGTTGACTTTCTGTTTTGGTGGTTAAAACAAAACTGTGAGGTTGTTCTGGTGTTGGTGATTCTGTTTTCTGTTATGTTGATAACAATCTGGTGTTGATGATGGTTTCAAAAGAAAATGATTTAAAATGGTGGAAGTGTTTTCTGGAAAATTTGTTGTTGATGAAAAATGTTCTGAGTTTTGTGGTTAAAGAAAAACAGTGAGGTTATTCTGGTGGTGATGATTGTGTTTTTCTGTTGTGTTGTTAAAAATCTTTTGTTGATTGTGTTGATGGTGAGTTTTAAAGGAGAAGGATTTAAATGGATGAAGGTGTTTCTGGAAAATCTGTTGATGATGAAAAATGTTGAGTTTTGTGGTTTCAAAAGAATGGTGATTTTGTTTTGGTGTTGTGTTGGTTTTTCAAAGAAAAGAATTTGAAAACGTGTTGAAGTTTTTCTGTAAAATTTCACTGAATTCGAAGGTGTATTCGAATACGGCATGAGTGTATTCGAATACAGCCTGCAAAGCTTATGTTTTCTTCAAATTTTTGACCTTGTATTCGAATACGGGCCTTTGTATTCGAATACATATTAGGGATTTTTGCTTCTGACTTAGCATCTGTATTCGGCTAGGACCCTGTCGTATTCGAATACAGGATTGTCATTTTTAACACTGTATTCGCATCTATATTCGAATACAACACCCTCGTATTCGAATACAGAATGCTGATTTTTCAACTGTTTTGGCTTTTGTATTCGAATACAGATTCGTTTTTTTTCTTTCAAAAATTCAAGTTTTAAACATTGTTTTATGAACTTAAAGAGTTGGGAAATATTGGGAAGGCTTGTGATCAATTAAAATGGAGTTTTTGAGATAGTTTTGACGTGGTGATGAGGTTCTTGAGATCTTTATTGATGTTGTGAAAAATGCTGATTTTGCACTGTTTTAGCTTCTGTATTCGAATACAAGGAAGCTGTATTCGAATACAGAGTGTCGATTTTGCACTGCTTTAGCTTCTGTATTCGAATACAAGGAAGCTGTATTCGAATACATATTCGTTTTTTTCCAGAAATATCAGTTATAAACATGTGTTTATGAACTTTAAGAGTCGGGGAAACATTGGGAAGACTTGTGATGAATTAAAATGGAGTTTTTTTTGAGATAGTGTGAAGTGGTAATGAAATTATTTGGGTTGAGATGGTTTTGGGGAAGTGATGGAATGGCTGGATTTTTGCTAATGTTTGCATACTGTTTTCAGTGAAGAGAAAACATTGCATGTTCATGCATTGAATAGTCAAGTGGTGACCGCGATGGGCCACAGAGTAATGCGTAAAACGTGCTGGTCTGTGAGCGACTGCACGAATGATGGTCTCTAAGCGACTGCACTGGTACTGGTCTGTGAGTGTAAGACCCTTAATTTTTAATTAAAATTATGGAATTAATTTTAATTGTATTTTTGGGGATATTTGTAAAATATTTAATATATGTATGTTTGAGTGAATATATATATATATATATATAAATATTTATTTTGGAAGAAGAATTAAAATTATTGGATTAAGAATAAATTAATTTAATTACGAGTAATTAAATTAACGGACAGTTAATTAAGGGATTAGTGGCTAATTGCGACGAGACGGGTAAAGTGCTGAAAATCAGACAAGTGTCGGGTGAGGTGGCACCACAAAAGCCTATAAATAGGAGTGAGAAGGATGGTGAAATCAGAACACCATTCCTCCTCCCTCACTGCCCATACTGCATGTAACATTACCCCATTTTTCCCTCCCATTCTGTTTCTGTTTTCTGTTCCAGTTCACGATTTCAAAGAGGAAAAAGAGAGTTCCTCAAAAGTGCCATTACTTGGACCTCCAAGCACCGAAACACCAAAACCCCAGTACAAAAGTTATTCCCCACACCATTACGGAGCTAAAGAACCCAGTTTCGTAGCAGCAAACGCAGGCTGCAGTTTCACCGGTTTTTGGCGCGAAAACGGGAACGACAGCAGAAACGAGAGAAGTAGCAGAACACGTAACAAGGGTAAGGGCACCTTCCACTTTCTAGTTGCATTTTAGGACTGTAAACGTATGTTTGAAGTGTGATCATATTTAAGTTTCTGTTTTGAAAAAGAAACTGTTTTACATGACATTTTGAAAGATGAAAGAAAATGCATTCTATTGAGGTTTTAAAAATCTGCAACATGTTGTTTTGGGTGGTTATTCCAATGCTGTTTTGTTTATGTGGGAAGCTGAAAAATGTTTTGCATGTTATTTTAAAGATGATTAAAATACATGTTCATAATTTGAATGTTGTTATAAAATGCGAAAACACTTTCTGTTGGTGTTTGCTGCTATGTGATGATTCTGTTTGACTGAATGTATTAATGTCATTTTGTTTGTGTGAGAAAGCTGAAATGCTTTGCATGTTGTTCTGATGTTTGAGAAAACTGAAATGCTTTGCGTGTTGTTCTGATGTTTGAGAAAACTGAAATGATTTGCATGTTGTTCTGATGTGTGAGAAAGCTGAAATGCTTTGCATATTGATTCTGTTTGTGTGAGAAAGCTGGAATATGCTTTGCATATTGTGTTGGTTGTGTAAGCATACTGGAGAATACCATGCATGTTGTTTTGAGATGCATGTTCTGGTTCTGGATGATTCTGATGTTGATCATTCTATTTCTGCTTCTGATGATTCTGGTGTTGATCATTCTATTTCTGCTTCTGATGAATCTGGTGTTGATGATTCTGCTCTGTTTCTATTTGAGTGATTCTGGTGTTGTTGATGTTTTCAAAAAGAAAAGGAATTTTAAAATGATGAAAGTGTTTCTTCTGGAAAATGTGTATTGATGTAAAAGTCTGAGTTTTGTGGTTTAAAAGGAGTGATAAAACTGTTTTGGGGTTGGGCTGACTTTCCAAAGGAAACAGTTTGAAATGTGTTAAAATCTCAGGAAAATTTCACTGATTCGAAGGTGTATTCGAATACAACATGAGTGTATTCAAATACAACCTGTCAAGCTTCTGTTTTACTTAAGTTTTCAAACTTGTATTCGAATACGAGCCCATGTATTCGAATACAAAGGAAGGATTTTTGCTTAGCATCTATATTCGACTATGACAATGTCGTATTCGAATACATAAGTGAAATTTTAACACTGTATTCGCATCTGTATTCGACTACAGGCATGTTGTATTCGAATACAGAATGCAGATTTTCACCAGTTTCAGCTTCTGTATTCGAATACAAGGGATCTGTATTCAAATACAGATTCGATTTTTTCCAGAAACTCAGTTTTTAGTTTCTGTATTCGAATATAAGGAAGCTGTATTCGAATATAGATTCGTGTTTTCCAGAAAATCAAGTTTTTAAACACTGCCTTGTGAATTTTAAAGTGTGGGGAAACTTTTAGAAAGGTTAAAGTGAATTAAAATGGAACTTTTGGTGATATTTTGAAGTAGTGATGATGTAGTTTTTGAGACTCTACTCATGAAGTGAAAAATGTTGATTTGTGCACTGAGACTGCCTCTGTATTCGAATACCAGAGGGCTGTATTTGAATACAGAGTGTAATTCTGCACTGTTTTTGGCTTCTGTATTCGAATACAGATTCGTATTTTCTAGAAAATCCCAATTTTAAACACTGTGTTATGAATTTTAAGAGTTTGGGAAAACATTGTGAAATGTTAATGATTACTTGGCTGTTTAGTCATGTTTGTGATAATGATAATCTTGATTGTGCTGAGATATTTTTAAATATGATGGAAAGGCATGAATTTTCTGATTTTGCATACTGTTTCCAGATAAGTGAAACACTGCATATTCATGCATTGCATAGTCAAGTGGTACCCACGATGGGCCACAGAGTAATGCGCAACCACGTGCTGATCTGTTGAGCGATTGCACGAGTGCTGATCTGTTGAGCGATTGCACTAGGTACTGATCTATTGAGCAATTGTACCTTGGTATATAAGTGCTGGTCTGTTGAGCGACTGCACTGGTACTGGACTATTGAGCGTCTGTACCCTGAAATGCGCAACCACGTGCTGATTTGTTGAGTGATTGCACTAGGTACTGATCTGTTGAGCGATTGTACCTTGGTATATGTTAAACGTGCTGGTCTGTTGAGCGACTGCATTAGGTGCTGATCTGTTGAGCGATTGCACCTTGGTCTTAAGGGCCGTTAAAGTCAAACATATTGTGCTGGTCTGTTGAGCGACTGCACCTTGGTGATTCCAAGAAATTGTATACATGAGCTTATACATATTGCATTGAGGGATTGACCGGTGGGTCACGATTGGTTTATATGATGATGTTTGGAAATTGATGTGTGTGAGTACTTGACAGAATCTGAATTTCTGATTAATTATTGTGTTTATTGAAGTGGTGACTTTACTTACTATATATTTCCACATGAGACGGTTGCTGTTTGAAAAAGCTTATATGTCATGAAAATTCAAATGAGCATCCTTAAATTTCATCATTGTCATATATTATGCCATGAATATATTTGTTGCTGTGAGATATATGCTATGTGATTATTTGTTAATTTTGGTCGGTGACCCTTGCTATTATATTGTGGAAATTGGGCTTTTCCCTCAGATGCCCCCCAAACCTATGCCACCCGTGGGTTCCGAGACGACGGAAACGTCGCTCGACTTCATTGATCGTGCCGTGCCTATTGTTTGGGTTTACGACCCCACCTCAAGCAGGGCTACATACACGGGGAGATTGACGAGGACTTGTAGGACCAATGGAGTGGTGCACTACGTGGAGCACAGCTATGCGAGGATTGATTTTCCTGTGCCTTCTCGTTTAATTTTGGAGGCGCACGGGATTTTTGATGATGTTGAGGAGCCAGCTAGAGGGGTTACGACAGAGGCAACCGTAGGAGTGGTGACTCCTAATCCGGTGATTGGAGGAGATGCACATGAGTCTGAGACAGAAGAGAAGAACGAAGAGCTGAGGCTAGTCGTAGCTGATATTCTGGGTCCGTCTAGGATCTCTGATGATTGTTATGAGATTCCGGCACCGCCGAAGCGACCGAGACTATGCATTGACCTGACTTCGGAGGAGACTGATCCCTCTATGTATGATGAGGAGGAGGAGGAGGTCATATCGAGGCGAGCGGCAAAGTCAGATGAGACTTGTTTGGGATGCAGAGAAAATTTGTGCTACTGTAGCTTTAGCGCATGATCAGTTAGACTTGATGTATAGGATTTCTGCTGGAAATGTATTTTGTTTTATTTTAGAAAATTGTTGTACTACTTATTCCGCACTCTGATATTGTCTTTTGGGAATGCTATGACATTGTTATCTTTTGAAAATGTCTTAATGTTTATTATTAAATTCTCATAATTAAGTATTTATTGATATTACGATGAATTTATTTTGTTACGTTCATCGATTAATCTATGACGTACTATTTTATGAAAACTTTGTTTTAATTCCGTTCGAATTAAATCTTGAAAATCATTTTAATTATTGATTTCAAAAAAAAAATGCACCCGCGCTATGTTTTAAACTCGGGGTGTTACAGTGAGCGACTGTACCTTGGTATGCGTAAAACGTGCTGGTCTGTGAGGGACTGCACGAGTGTTGGTCTGTGAGCGACTGCACTGGTACTGGTCTGTGAGCGACTGTACCTTGGTATACGTGAAACGTGCTGGTCTGTGAGCGACTGCCGAGTGCTGGTCTATGAGCGACTGCACTGGTGCTGATCTGTGAGAGATTGCACCATGGTCATGTTGGCCATTAAAGCCTAACTTATATAAATCTTGCTGGTCTGTGAGTGAATGCACGTGTGCTGGTCTGTGAGTGACTGTACCTTGGTTATTCTAAGAAATTATGAACATTGGCATATACATATTGCATGGGGTGGTTGACCGGTGAGTCATGCTTTGGATATGTGTTGATGAATGGAAATCGATGTGTGTAAGTACCTTATGAAATCTGAGTTTTCTAACGAATTGTTGTGATTGTTGAATTGATACTTGTACTTACAACATGATTTTTATATTAATTGGGTGGCTGTTTTTGCAAAGGTACAACTGTCATATATTTTAAAAAATGAGCATCCTTATTATCATCATTGTTATATAACATGCCATGAATATGCTTGTTATTATTGACATAAATGCTATGTGGTATTTGTTAATTTCGGTCGGTGACCCTTTACTATTATTGTGGAAAATTGGGCTTTGCCCTCAGATGATACCCAAACCCGTCCCACCGATGGTTACACTAACGACGGAGACGTCGTTAGTTTCCCCTGATCTTCACGTACGGAGTATTCGTGGACAACGTAGAGGGACGGACCACTGGGGTGAAGACGAGACTTTTGGAGGAGGCGGTGGAAATCACTTGCTACTGTAGCTTAGTGCATGATCAGACTAGACTTTTTGTATAGGGCCTAGTGTTGAAGGCTGTATTCACTTATTTTCGGATTGTTGTATATTTTTTTTCCGCAACTCTAATAATATTTTAGTTTGGGATAATTGTATATTTTCTGCACTCTGATAAATATTTTGGTGGGTCCAGGATACAGTTTTTGATGTATCTTTATTTTGGTATATTTTGAAAATCAATTTCCCAAAATCTTCTTACGTGGTTATAATCATGGCATAATTAATTAATTACTTTTAGTCGTTTTGGATTACGACAAATTATTTTAATAAATGACTTAATTTTATTTTAATTCCTTTGAATTAATTCTGAAAATTCTTTTTATTTATTAAAAATAAAAAAATAATAAAAAATACACTCGCGCTGTGTTTTAAACTCGGGGTGTTACAATTTTGACTTTATACTGTGATATTTTTTCCTTGACGAGTGTTTGTGTAATGATAGGGTTTTATTTATGATTAATTGTGTGTTTTTCTTACTTATACTATCAACATGATTTCGAAACTGACCTCCTTTGTTGTTTGTGTTTGATTGGTTTGGGCCTATGTTGGCGAAATCACAGTTATTACAGGTTAATGAGTCTTGAAATTCAAGTTTGGAAGAAGCACCACTGTGATAGATGATACCGGGAATGAAAGTCATAAGTTGTGTTTTACTTATTTAATTAGAAATGACTTTTTGTATGAAAACTTTATAAGTACTATTTAGTTTTTGGAATTAAATTAAAAAATTATATTTAAATCAAGTTTATGGAGATTGCACTGTTTTTTGAATTATGTTCCATTTGTATTTTGAGAAATGTGATATCCTAAATAACAAGTAAAAGCTTCTTGTTCCTCTGAAAAAGTTTTTGTTTATTCGCTGTAAATTTTTATAAAAAATTGGTATAAATTATTATATATATTAGTATATATATTATTTTTGATTTGTAATAATTCTTAGTTTGCTTTAATTTGGAATTATAATAGTTTTAATTTAGATTTAGTTGATGTCATGTGTAAGTTAAGAGACTTTACTTCCTTACATTTAGTTTATTTTAGAAAAATATGATGTAAATCCAATATGGGTCTAAAGAATAGTGTCATTTATGGCCCATTTAGGTTTAGAAATAGTCTTACCATAAATATGCATTTGTAACCTCATTGAAATAAGTTTGAAGTGAATTAGAATTTCTCAAATCAGAATTGTGAGTGAGATGTGTCTTTTCTTTGAATTCTTGGATTAGAACTTGCTTGAATCTTATCAATGGCTTCCTTACCATTGTGGCGATTCCACATTGACTTATCAATCATCATTGATTATGGCTCCTTCTCCATTTTCTCAATCTAACCATTTTGGTTCTTTTCCTTTTTATTTTGCCACTATATTTGAAGAAATCACTTGTTTAGATCTTTCATCACATGTGGAAGCAATCTAAATTCTTCATGCTCTTGTGGTCCTTATCACAAACACTCTCTTCAAGAACTTATTCAGATAGCCCAGTAGCGGCTGCCTTCCTCAACAGCTTGACTGTACTAAGCTAGAAAGTTGAGAAGATTGAACACATTTAATGTGACTAGTAGATTTTCAAGTGTAAGTTTGATTTAATGATAATTTAGTGGATTAAATTCTTCAAATGGAAGAGACTAGACATAGCTACCGTGTTGGTGGTGAGCTAAGATAAATTGTTGTGTCTCTCTGCTCTGTTTTCACACTCGTGCATTATCTTCTTTACTTTGAGTATAGTCGCGCAAAAGTTTTTTAAAAACACAATTCAAACCCCTATATTTTGTGTTCTTTTCGTTCTCCCAACAACATATACAATTGGGCTTTGCATTATTGATTTACATGTTTTGTGTACAATGTCGACCTGACCTATGCTAAGATTAACCCTATGTTTTTTTATAAAACAATGATAAAAGAATTGTTATGCATTATTCACCTTTTATAAATTCCAAAATATTATTGCTTTTGGAATATATTTCATTTAGAAAAAATCAAAATACAATATTTTTTAAATAATTTCTTACAAAAGGTAATTTTTAATACGAAGTTACTAAAAACATCATTTCATTTGAAGCAACTTTTAGATTATTTTCAAAAGCTATAACAAATCGATGAAAACTCTTAAATGTTATTATTTTTTTATAAAAAGAGATTATTAAAAAAAAAAAGTGTAACAAATAGCCTCTAAAGCTATTCTCACTTGCTTCCATGTCACTACTTCACTCATCTTCATTCTCTTGTTTTCTCTCCAACATATTCGTTCATTTTTTGTTCCTCTCATCAACATCTTCAATTCCGTTTCTTGTCATATATTTTTTGCTAAATAGCACATGTGGTCCCTTAACTTAATTTCAGTTAACATTTTAGTCCTTTATCTTTTTTTTCCCCCGATTAGGTCCTTTATTTTAATTTTAAGTGACAATTTGATATTTTATGTTTTAAAATGTCAACAATATTATCCTTTTTTTTTACAAAAATTCAAAAAATTCGTCAAAATTTTCAATCAAAACCCAAGAAATTAATTATATTCTTTAATATGATACAAATTTCATCAAATTCGTAACTCAAATTTTCAAATAAACTCATACAAAAATTTCATCAAATTTCATTCTTTATTTGATATTGTTAGAGATAAAAATATGAGTTTATTTGAAGATTTGAGTTTCGAATTTGATGAAATTTGTATTATATTGAAGAATATAATTAATTTTATGAGTTTTGGTTGAAAATTTTGATGAATTTTTTGAATTTTTGTAAAAAAAAAAAGATAACATTATTGATATTTTAAAACATAAAAGATCAAATTGTCACTTAAAATTAAAATATAGAAACAAATCGGAAAAAGATATAAATAAATAAAAGACTAAAAAGACTAAAACATTAACATTAACTATTTAGCCTATATTTTTTTTAAATGCCAATACATATATTATCGACAAATAGCAGCGAAAAAGGTTGGCCACTCCAAGGAAATTGGGGCATTCCCCATCCAAGTACGGGTTCTAAACCGTTTTGTAGCCCGAGCTAAGTCACGAGTTGTTGAACTACAAGAAAGCTTAACAAAGTTAACAGAAGCATCTTCAAAAACATAGAAAACAGATTAACAATCAAGCATAATATGCTCAATCGATGCTAACTCTAATCTGCCACAGAAACAATCCACAACTAGTTTTGCATCCAACTCAAATACCAGCTTCTTTAAATTAAAATCAACAACAATTTGAAGACCCCATCTCAAACCCAAAGTTTCAGCCATCAAATTGCCCGCTTCTAAATTGGACTTCATAGTTACTGCAACCATGATTTCTACATTGTTATTTCTAATAACCATACCCCATCCAATGTTTCCATCTCCAAATAAGCTGACATCAACGTTCAGTTTTAACCAACCCGGTTGTGGCGGTACCCATTGTTCAGGTTGTTGTACAACAATTTGGTATAAAGCCACAACTGTTGGGAGCTTAATTTCCTGTGCAAACTCCGCAGTTGTCCAGGCCACTATTTGGGGCTCAAAATCATGATTTTCAAAATGCTTTTTGTTTCTAAAAAACCATATTTTCCACAAGGTAATGCTAAAGAGTTGAATAGCTAAGGTGTCCTTGCAAGATAGCCAAGAAGCCGCCCATTGATTCACATCAGATAAAGGGGAGCACAAACACCCAAAGGGGCGGAAAACCATACCTGAGTGGATAGAGGACAGTGCATAAATAGATGATCATCAATTAATTTCTTGAGCATTTAAGCATAAAGGACAAATTAGGTCCAACTGAATCCCTCTCCTGCTAAGATTTCCTTTGGTGGGGAGGATCTGTTTTTACAATCTACAAATAATTTTTTTAACTCTATTAGGTATAAGAGCTTTCCAAATAGTTTTCCAAATATTACCATGAGAAGTTGATGACTTGAACCGATTTAGAAATCTTATGTTTGTCAGCAAGTGATAAGCTGATCAGACAGAGTACGCGACATTTTTCTCCTCATTCTAAATTAGTTTGTCTTCATGATGACCAATGGGCAGAGGAATATGTTTGATTTGATTAGTTTCAAAAGTATTAAAAATCTTCTCTATAAGGCCCAAATTCCATATCCTCAAGTGCATATCTATAAGCTCACCCACCAGAGCTTCATCACCTAGAACTGAAACCCGGACTGGGAATTTTAGTCCCCCCTAATTAGGAAATCAATTGTCTTGCCAAGTTTTTGCCTTTGTGGCCATTACCAATTCTCCATTTGGGACCTAGTTGAATAAGGGGCTCAGTTGACGAAATGCTATTCCATGCATAGCTTGGTTTGTATCCCAGTGTTGCCCCCATAAACTCACCACGAGGAACATTTCGACTAAATTAGAGAGTTCTCATCATATTACAGGTCATTTGCCTAAATACTACAAGAACATTTCGACTAAAGGTGGCTTCAAATTTGTCCATGTTTACAACTGGACTAGAAGATTTTTGATAGGTAGCTAGAGTATTCAGAATGGCATTAACTTCTTGTTGAGATGCTCGAGCAAAGATTAAGCTATCATCCACAAACTGGACGTGAGAGATTTGGGTGCGCTTCTTGCACCTCTAATTCTATGAATGTTGTTGTTGTTCACCTCTTAATGGAGTAAACTAGATAAAACATTAGCACAAATAATAGAGGTATGGGATGTAGGATCACTATGACCGAGACCTCTCTCAGGAGAAAAGATTTTTTAGGCTGCCACTTTCTAAGTATCTGGTACAAGATCGTTGTGACGCATTTCAAGATGGTGGTTGTCATATGATTCGGAAACCCCATGGCAGTAAGGACAATTTGGACAAAAGGCCATTTGATTTTATCGTAAGCTTTTGACATATAAAGCTTGAGTACAATTATACCTTTCTTCCCTTTTGTCTTCTTCTAAAGCCAATGAAAGCTCTCCATGGCTATGAACAAAGCCACTCTGCTCCACATCAATGATTTCCAAAAGGATCACTTTGATTCGGTTTGCCATCACTTTTGTTACAATCTTCATAACTACATTGCACAAGCTTATTGGCCGATAGTCATTTGAAGATTTTAGAGATTTACCTTTGGGATAAGAACTATGAAAGTTTTGTTAATGTGTTATAGATTCCTGGTGCCATTTAGGATTCCAAGAGCCAAGCTTTTTATGTCACCACCAACAATATGCCAGTATTTCTGATAGAAAGTGCAGGGAGGTCATTAGGACCTGGTGCTTTTAAAGGATGCATTTGTTGGATAGCTCCCTTAACCTCTTCAGTAGTGAAAACTTCATTGCACCACTTTTTTGTTCATCGTTGAGCCTTCCACGGACCACTTCGCAAGTTTGGCCTATGTCCACTGGTTCCGAAGTAGAAAATAAGTAAGAGAAGTAATTAACTAGTAGCCGCTCCACATTTTCATCTCTTCCTGTCCAAATCCTTTGCTCTCATCCTTGAGTTTTGTAATTTAATTTACTCTCCAGCTTTGGTTTGCTTTACAATGAAAGAACTTTTTATCTCGATGGCCATCATTGAGCTAAAATGCTCTACTTCTTTGCTGCCACATGGTTTCTTCAATTAGGAGCATATCATCAAGGTTCATATTGAGCTCTCTATGTCTTTGAGTGTCTTGAATGCTAACTAAGTGGGTATCCCCCTGTAGTTCCAACCTAAGGTTTTCATTTCTCTTGGCTTTTTTCATAATCCTTATCATCATTGTTCCTCCTTTTTTTTTCTACCATACACAATTCCATTGGGTCCCGCAAAGTAACATTAACATCGACGAATTAGAGGTGTGCATGGTCCAAAAACCAAACTGAATTGCACCACATTAATAGTGCAATTCAGTTTTTAAAAACTAGTTAAAAAAAACGATTATTTTTTGAACCAGTTACATTTCAGTTCTAAATCGGTTTATAATTATAAATCAGATTAGTATGTTTCAACCGATTTGAAACCGGTTTTTACTAAAACCAATTCGATCCAGATTTTATTGAATTGTTTAAAATCGGTTTTTCATTAAATTTTTTATACTTTTCTCTTTTTTTTTTAACTTAAAATTATACGTTTTTTTAGAATGTTCATTGGCACATCTTTCTGTTAAGTATAGTCTTTTAATATCTATCTTTTGATTTTTGAAAAATAAAATAGAAAATATTGAATTGAAAATATTAGTACATGTAGTATTAATTAGAGTCTTCAATTTAAAAAAATATATTTAAATATTTCTATAGCGTAGATATAAATTTTTTTTAATATTTTCTCAAAAATGAAAGCGGCAGTCACTTTAAGATAAATATTTTTGACAAATAGATCAATCATTATAGGATGGATGAAATATTATATATTAATTAAGAATATTTTATATATATATATATATATATATATTAGTTGCAATTTGTTTTACTCATATGTATATAGCTTATATAAAACTATTTTTATAATAAGAAAAATGTTATTTTCAACAAAACAATGTTAATTTTATTTTTTATATTATATCACATAGTAGAAAAAACAATGTTAATGTTAATTTTATGATATTGAATACAAAAAGGTTTGAAAGTGGTTCAAACTGGTTTTTAAAAAAAAATTTAGTTAACTCGACTTTTTAAAATTTATAGTGCAGTTCATAAACCATTTAATTGGTTTGGACTTTTATGGTGCAGTACAATCCAGTTTATGAATGTAGTCCAATTAACTACATTTTTTGCACACCCCTAGACCAAGTGCCTCTTTCCTTACTCAACAACAATTTGTTCCTTGAAGTTGACTTGTCTGACATTCTTATTTCTTGCCAAATTTTTGGGTTTCTATTATGTTGTCCTTGGTTTGGTGTTTGATCCAGTATCCTACACATTTTGATTCAAAGCATTACTTACAAATATTTGTTTTCTTTTAAAATGACTATAATTACTTACCCCAATGCACCCTACCTGCTCACTTGAAAAGGATGACTCAGGGCAAAAAGTTGATCAAAAATCCTACAGAGCTATGATAGGATCTCTCCTTTACCTCACTGCTTCTAGATCTGACATTATGTTTAGTGTATGTGCATGTACACGATTTTAGTCTGACCCTAGAGAATCTCATTTAACTGCCGTTAGGAGAATCCTTAGATACCTAAAAGGCATTACCAACCTCACCTTGTTCTACAAGAAAACTACTACATACAAACTGAGTGGATATTGAGACTCTGATTATGCTGGAGACAAACTTGAGAGAAAGAGCACAAGTGGAAACTTCACATTCTTGGGAGATAATTTAATATCCTGGTCAAGCAAGAGACAAAGCACCATTGTCATGTCAATAGCAGAAGCTGAATACATTTCAGCAGTCGGATGCAGTTCTCAACTCATTTGGATGAAACATCAGCTGGAGGACTACAACATCATGGAAACCAACATCCTTTTATACTGTGACAACACTTCAGCCATCAACCTAACCAAAAACCATATCCTACATTCTAGAGCCAAACACATAGAGATCAAACACCACTTCATCAGAGATTATGTTCAAAAAGGGGTACTTAACATTCAATTTGTAGACACTGACCATCAATGGGCTGACATATTCACCAAACCATTACTTGAAGATAGGTTTGACTTCATCAAGAGAAACCTAAACCTTACCTTCATCCCTGACTAGTAGCTTAGTAAGTTTTTTTTTTAATGTTATATGTATTATTTTCGTGTACTTTTATGAAGAAAAAAAGAGCAGAAGATGAAAAAATAAAATAAAATTTCAGAGGATCTCCTTTCTTCCTTCAATCCTTTTTGTCTGATGACAAAGGGGGAGAAGATGTATTTGATAAAGTATCTGGGGCATTAGACTTAGGGGGAGAAAAATACAAAGTAAAGCTTAGTCTTAGGGGGAGTCAAAGTCAAAAGAAAGAAAAATAGTTATCAAAAATACAAAGTTTTGTCATGATCAAAAAGGGGGAGATTGTTGGAACCAAGTTGGTTCTTTCAATTAAAGTTTTGACGTTAACAAAAGTATTTTATGTAAATTGTATTTTGACTTAGAAGAAAAAATCAAAGGCTGTGCAAAATCAGAGGATGACACCACCAGAGGATACCAGAGGAAACATCCAGAAGATACCAGAGGAAACATCTAGAGGATACCAAAGGATGCATCCAGAAGATACCAGAGGATGTCACCAAAGGGTACTAGAAGATACCTCCAGAGAATACCATAGGATGTCACAAAGGAAAACATTAGAGGATATCATCAATCAGAGGATATCATCAAAGGGAAGAAAAAAAATAACATCATCAGAGGATACTTTTCTTGGCCCAGATCAGAAGGAAGCAAAGTCTAGAAGGAGACTTGGTCCAGACCAGAATGAAGCTTGTCAGGGAGAATTGGTCCAGACTAGAAGGAAACATAAGTCAGACTTGTACCAGACTTGGTCCAGACCAGAAGATAGCATGGTCCAGAACATAAGACTTGGTCCAGAACAGAAGATAAAATGGTCCAAATCATAAGACTTAGTCCAGACTTGGTCCAGATCAGAAGATCAATGGTCTTGATCAGAAGATAAATGGTCCAGATTAAAAGATCAATGGTCTAGATCAGAAGATCAACGGTTCAGATCAGAAGATCAATGGTCCATATTAGAAGATCAATGATCCAGATTAGAAGATCACATAATGGTGTAGATCAGATCAAATGGTCCAGAGTTGGTCGAGATCAGAAGATCATACGGTCCAAAATTTAAATCATGATGCAGATCAGTGAAGACTTAATTAAAATTCGAAGAAGACTGGATTGAATTTTGATATAAATTTGATCAAAGTATTAAAGGGATTTGATTCAAAAATCACTGAAGACTTGAAGGAAATTCGAATGCAATCTGAAGCTAAAAAGACATGGTTTTAAATTAAGAGAAACAAGATTGGTCAACAGAATTTTCAAGTGCAATCTGAAGCTAAAAAGATACGGTTTGAAATTAAGTGAAACATGATTGGCCAACAGAATTTTCAAAGGAAATCTGAGCAAGATTTATCTCAAATTTAAGCTTGGACAAAGCCTTATTTGCAGCTATAAAAGGAGGCTTCAGGCAGCAGCATCATGCATCGAAAAACACAGAACTCAAGCTTCAAATTCAAAGCTATCCGATAGTTCAATAGAGAGAAATACTTGAGTGCAAAAGAAATATTTTCTACGTGTTTTCGAGAGAGAAATTAAGTGCTGCAATTAGCTTTCCAGAAGCAACTTTGCAGAGTTCCAAACCCTTGTAATCAAACCCGATAGTGGTGTAGATTCCTTCTTCAATCTGGGGTTGTTAGATTGGTAGGGGAAGACTTGACTTGTAGATATTCAGCATCAGATTGATTTAATTCTGGGTTCCAGCCTGTCGAACTTGCCTCATTACCGCATGAGTCCTAAGGAGAACAAGATATTGCGGGAGCAGATTGAGGATTTGCTGAAGAAAGGGTTCATTAGAGAGAGTGTGAGCCCATGTGCAGTTCCCGTGCTTTTGGTGTCTAAGAAGGGTAATCAGTGGCGGATGTGCATTGACAGCAGAGCCATCAACAAGATAACGATCAAGTACAGAATTTCCCATTCCTCATCTGGAGGACATGCTTGATGATCTTTCGGGGTCTAAGGCGTTTTCCAAGATAGATCTACGAAGTGGTTATCATCATATCCGAATTAGACCCAGGATGAATCGAAGACAGCTTTCAAGAGCAAGGATGGCCTTTACGAGTGGTTGGTCATGCCTTTTGGGTTATCCAACGCCCCCAGTACTTTCATGAGGCTGATGAATCAGGTTCTTCGTCCTTTTACTAGTTCTATTGTGGTGGTTTACTTTGATGATACTCTGATTTATAGCAAGACCAAGGAGGACCATCTAGGACATTTGAAGCAAGTGCTATAGGTCTTGCAAGAAAACCAGTTATACATCAACCTGAAGAAGTGCACTTTCTGTACCAACAAGCTGTTGTTTCTAGGTTTTGTTGTTGGTGAAGATGGGATTCAAGTGGACAAAGAGAAGGTGAGTGCTATCAAAAACTGGCCTGCACCTAAGTCTGTGATGGAAGTACACAGTTTCCATGGCCTGGCTACATTACTGCGCGACTTCAGCACCATTACTGCGCCTATCACCGAGTGCCTGAAGAAAGAAAGTTCCAGTGGGGACCTGAACAATAGTAGAGCTTTGCGATGATCAAGGAGATGCTTTGAATGACACCAGTTCTCGCTTTACCTGACTTCGACAAGATATTTCAGGTGGAGTGTGACGCCAATGAAGTAGGGGTAGGTGTTGTACTTTCACAAGAGAAGCGGCCAGTGGCCTTCTTTAGTGAAAAATTGAGCGACGCCAGGCAGAAGTGGAGCACTTATGACCAAGAGTAGGAGGGCTTCCTTGTTGATTACCTTAGCTCAAGAGATTGTGGGATTTGACTTGCTGAAGGAGCTATATAAGTCTGATACTGAGTTCAAGGAGTTGTGGCTCAAGTGTACAAATAAACATCCCAGTGCAGATTTTTATATTCGAGAGGGCTACCTATTTAAGGGGAATCAGCTCTGCATTCCTAATTCTTCTTTGAGGGAGAAGATGATTCGAGATCTGCATGGTGGTTGTAAGACCCTTAATTTTTAATTAAAATTATGGAATTAATTTTAAGTGTATTTTGGGGATATTTTTAAAATATTTAATATATGTATGTTTTGAATGAATATATATATATAAATATTTATTTTGGAAGATGAATTAAAATTATTGGATGAAGGATAAATTAATTTAATTACGAGTAATTAAATTAACTGACAGTTAATTAAGGGATTAGCGGCTAATTGCGACGAGACTGGTTAAGTGCTGAGGATCAGACAAGTGTCGGTTGAGGTGGCACCCACACAAGCCTATAAATAGGAGTGAGAAGGATGGTGAAATCAGAACACCATTCCTCCTCCCTTACTACAGAAACGCAACAAGGGTAAGGGCACCTTCCACTTTCTAGTTGCATTAGGGCTGTAAGTGCATAACTGTCATGGCATTACTGGTGTTTTCATTACTGTTTTTGAAGAAAAACTGTTTTGCCTGTTGATTGAAAGAAATGAAAAATGCATTATGTGATGTTTTAAAAGTTCTGTGATGATTGTTGTTTGGGCTGAATGCATTAAAGTTGTTTTGTTTATGTGGGAAGTTGAAAAATGCATTGTATGTTATTTTGAATATGATTAAAATGCATGTTCATAAAACTGTTTTGAAAGTTGTTTTAAAATGCGAAAATGCATTATGTTGGTGTATTGCTGCTATGTGATGCTTGCTGTTTGGCTGAATGTGTTAATGTCGTTCTGATGGTGTGAGAAAGATGAAATGCTTTGCCTGTTGTTCTGTTTGTATGAGAAAGCTGGAAATGCTTTGCATGTTGTTCTGTTTGTGTGAGAAAGCTGGAAATGCTTTGCATGTGTTTTGAAGAATGATCAGATTGTAAATGATTAAAAATGTCTTTTGTTGTGGTTGACCTTCTGTTTGAATGGTTTCAGCAAAACTGTTATGAATGATCTGGTGTTACTGATTTTTCAAAGGAAAAGAGATTTTAAATGATGAAAGTGTTTCTTCTGGAAAATTTGTATTGATGAAAAATGCCTGAGTTATGGTTCTAAAGACATGCAGAATCTGTTTGGGGTTGTACTGGTTTTTCAAAGGAAAAAGATTGAAAATGTGTTGTAGTTTTTCAGGAAAAGTTCACTAAATTCGAAGGTGTATTCGAATACAACATGAGTGTATTCGAATACAGCCTGTCAAGTGTCTGTGTTACTCAAGTTTTCAAACTTGAATTCGAATACAGGCCCCTGTATTCAAATACATAGGAAGGATTTTGCTTCTGACTTAGCATCTGTATTCGACTACGACTCTGTCGTATTCGAATACATAAGTGAAATTTTAACACTGTATTCACATCTGTATTCGACTACAGCTCCCTTGTATTCGAATACAGATTCTGGTTTTTCCATAAACTCAGTTTTTAGCTTCTGTATTCGAATACAAGGAAGCTGTATTCGAATACAGATTCGTGTTTTCCATAAAATCAAGTTTTAAGCACTGTCATGTGAACTTTAAAGTGTTGGGGAAGGTTTGAAACAATTTAAAATGAAGTTTTTGAATAGTGTTGGAGAAGAGATGATGAGTTTAATAAAAACTTCAATGATGGTGGGAAAATGCTGATTATACACTGTTTTTGGCTTCTGTATTCGACTACAGGCATGCTGTATTTGAATACAGAATGTTGAAATTACAGTTTCAGCTTCTGTATTCGAATACCAGGGGGTCGTATTCGAATACAGATCCGTGTTTTTCAAAAATCCAGAGTTTTAAACATTGTTTTATAAACCTTAAGTGTTGGGGATCATTTGTGAAGGTTTGCGATGAAATAAAATGGAATTTTTGTGAAAGTTTGAAGCGATGGTGATGAAGTTTTTGAGACTCTACTGATATAGTGAAAGATACTGATTTTTACATTGTGACAGCCTCTGTATTCGAATACAAGAAGGCTATATTCGAATATAGAGAAGCTGTATTCGAATACAGAGTGTAATTCTGCACTGTTTTTGGCTTCTGTATTCGAATACAGAGAAGCTATATTCGAATACAGATTTGTATTTTCCAGAAAACTCAGTTTTAAACACTGTTTTATGAATTTTAAGAGTTTGGGAAACATTGGAAAGACTTAAGATAATTAAGTATGGAATTTGTGAGATAATGTGAAGTGTTAATGATTACTTGACTGTTTAATCATGGTTGTGATGATGATGATATTGAATGTGCTGAGATGTTTTGAAAACTGATGGAAAGGTTGAATTTTCCTGATAATGCATACTGGTTCAGTGGAGAGAAAACACTGCATATTCATACATTGCATAGTCAAGTGGTACCCACGATGGGCCACAGAGTAATGCGTAAACGTGCCGATCTTTTGAGCGATTGCACGAGTGCTGGTCTGTTGAGCGACTCCATTGGTACTAATCTGTTGAGCGATTGTACCCTGAAATGCGCAAAAACGTGCTGATCTGTTGAGCGATTGCATGAGTGCTGGTCTGTTGAGCAACTGCACTAGTACTGATCTGTTGAGCGATTGTACCTGAGTATATGTCAAACGTGCTGGTCTGTTGAGCGACTGCACGAGTGCTGGTCTATTGAGCGACTGCACTGGTGCTGATCTGTTGAGCGATTGCACCCTGGTTTTGAGGGTCGTTAAAGTCAACATATTGTGCTGGTCTGTTGAGCGACTGCACCTTGGTAATTCCAAGAAATTGTATACATAAGCATATACATATTGCATTGGGGGATTGACCGGTGGGTCACGATTTGGTTATATGACGATGGTTGGAAATTGTTGTGTGTGAGTACTTTATGAAATCTGATTTTCTGATAAATGATTGTGATTGCTAAAGTGTTGGTTGTACTTACCACATATTTTTCATGATAATAGGTTGCTGTTTTGAAAAGGTATATATGGCTTGAAATTTCAAATGAGCATCCTAAATTTTCATCATTGTCATATGTTATACCATGGGTGTATCTGTTCTGTGATATAAATGCTATGTGTATATTTGTTAATTTCGGTCGGTGACCCTTTACTATTATATGTGGAATTTGGGCTTTGCCCTCATATGCCTCCCAAACCCATGCCACCTGTGGGACCCGAGACGACGGAAACGTCGCTCGACTTCATTGATCGTTCCGTGCCTACTGCTTGGGTATACGACCCCACCTCAAGCAGGGCTACGTACACGGGGAGATTGAAGAGGACCTGTAGGACCAATGGAGTGGTGTACTACGTTTCCTGTGCACAATGGAGCACAACTATGCGAGAATTGACTTTCCTGTGCCTTCTCGTTTGGTATTGGAGGCGCACGGGATTTTTGATGATACGGAGGAGCCAGCTAGAGGGGTTGAGACGGAGGCCACCGTAGGAGTGGTGACTCCTAACCCGGTGATTGGAGGAGATGTACGTGATTCTGAGGCGGAAGAGAGGAACGAAGAGCCGAGGCCAGTAGCAGCTGATATTCCGGGTCCATCTAGGATATCCGACGACTGTTATGAGATTCCGGCACCGCCGAAGCGACCGAGACTGTGCATTGATCTAACTTCGGAGGAGACTGACCCCTCTCTGTATGATGAGGAGGAGGAGGTTACATCGAGGCGAGTGGCAGAGTCGGATGAGACTTGTTTGGGATACGGAGGAAATTCGTGCTGGAAAATGTAATTTGTTTTATTTTGGAAATTATTGTACTACTTTTCCGCTAAACTATTCCGCACTCTGATATTTTCAATTGGGATGTTATGATAGTAATCTTTTGAGATGTATTGATGTTTATCATTAAATTTCCAGAATTAAGTACTTAGTGATATTACGATGAAGTTATTTAATTACGTTCATCGATTAAATTAAGAAGTATCATTTTATGAAATGAATTAGTGAAAACTTTATTTTAATTCTTTATGAATTAAATATGGAAAATTCTTTTACTTAATTATTTTAAAAAATAAAATAAAATACACTCGCGTTGTGTTTTAAACTTGGGGTGTTACAGTGGCGGTCTTGAAGGTCATTTGTGGAGAGATAAAACCATCGCCAGTCTGGAGGAGCGGTATTACTGGCGTCATCTGCACCGTGACGTGGGTACTATCGTCAAGCGCTGCTACACTTGTCAGGTTTCTAAAGGTCAGTCTCAGAACACTGGTCTTTAGATGCCATTACCTGTTCCTGATGATATCTAGTTAGATCTTTCCATGGACTTTGTATTGGGGCTGCCTCTTACACAACGAGGAGTAGATTCTGTATTTGTGGTGGTCGACAGGTTTTCGAAGATGTCACACTTTATTGCCTGTAAGAAGACCGCTGATGCATCCATCATAGCCAAGTTGTTTTTCAAGGAGGTTGTTCGTTTGCATGGAGTCCCCTGGTCCATCACTTCAGACCGAGACACAAAGTTCCTCAGTCATTTCTGGATTACTCTATGGTGGATGTTTGGTACTACACTGAATAGGAGTTCTACAGCTCATCCTCAAATTGATGGGCAGACAGAGGTCACCAATGAATGCTGGGGAATATGATTCGAAGTGTTTGCGGGGATAAGCCGAAGCAGTGGGATCTGGCTTTACCCCATGTCGAATTTTCTTACAATAGCGCAGTGCACTCAGCTACAGGAAAATTGCCTTTCTCTCTAGTTTATACTTCTCCACCGCGACATGTGGTTGATTTGGTGGTGCTACCCAAGACTCATGGGGTGAGTATCGCAGCTGAAAGTATGGCCAAGGATGTGCGAGCCGTTAAGGAAGCAGTCAGCGCGAAGTTAGAGGCTACTGGGCAAAAGAACAAAGTCGCTGCAGACAAGCGCAGGAGAGCCAAGTTCTTTGCTTTGGGAGATGATGTGATGGTGTTCCTACGTAAGGAGAGGTTCCTAGTGGGCACATATATGAAGCTTCAGCATCGCAAGTACGGGGCAATTCAAGGTGCTGAAGAAGATCAATGACAACGCTTATGTGATCGACTTGCCAGAATCCATGAAGATTTCCAATACCTTTAATGTGGCTGATATTTATGAGTTCCATGAGGATGCTGACCTTTATCCTGGTATGAACTCGGGGTCGAGTTCTTTAGAGGTGGAGGAGACTGATGTAGGAAGGTTCGCGGCCAGGATCGAGGAAGAAATGGCTTTATGGACAAACGCAGCAGGAAATGCGAAAAACAATCGTCCGGTGTTAGATTGCCTATTATTATACCTTTCCAGAAAGGGAATCGCGCCACAAACACAACTCACAGCTTTGCCGTGACATATTGGTTGTAGTGTCTAACAACTATGTTGATTAATGATGATAATCTTTATGATATTGGTTGTGTTCTTCTAAACAACATCATTTTTGGTGATGATGATTATTATGTGGGGTTGATGATTGTGATAGAATCGGAGATTGAAGGTATAAGAGATCTTGAGGGAATTATCGGATGGAACGTCGATATGTAAAGGCAGACACGTATTGTTGGGACAATCTATAAAATACTAGTTAACCCTAAGTAGCCAATCATATATTTATTGGATACAAGAGGACTATCCTATTTGTCACCACCCAAAGTTAGTTAGTTAGATTCATGTGTTAAAGTTTGACATTGATAGGTACGCATGACATTCTGTGTTGCATCCATGTACATTAGACATGCATGACATTCTATGTGTTGAATGCATGTACATTTCATATATTGCATGTCCCAATTGTAAACGTATGATGATGATATAATGACAACTTATCAAAGGTGATTATGTGACTAAGTTTTTATGTGCTATATGATGATAAACAATTAATGATGATATAATGAATTGATTTGTGCTAAATAAGAATAAGATTGTTTAATAAACACATATTATACATGTTCAACCTGAATTACGTGTTTGGAATGAAAATAACAATTGTACAACTAGACATGGTAACGTACCTTGTACTCGCGAGCATCCACCCAAACTCTCAATTTGACGGAAAAAAAATTGTTTTTACGAGGTACGGGTGTAGATGCGGATTTTCTCTTATCACTACAAAAGAGCCGACAATTAGCCACGATTAAATAGCCACAATCACATTGACAGTGGATAAAAATCAAATATTTCCACAGTAAGAACCTGGCTAAGAATTTAGTTTTCCTCTTCACAATTTTACTAAGCGCGCATGTTTTTTTTTTCATTCCCTCCTTTATTTTTTTCCCAATTCCTTTCGCCTTTTCCCATTCTTATTCCCTTTCTGCCACCGAAAATTCCTTCTTTTCTCACGATACACAAATATGTGAAATTACCACCGGCACCGGACATCTCATGACCCAGCCACAAGCAAGAACGTCTCACGACTCAGTCACTAGCAATAACATCACGCAACCCGGCCATCACCAAGAACTCACGAGCTCAGTGTTCTTCTATCATTCTCTCTAGTAAAAACTCTAAATCTTTTTTTTTTTATTTTAACTTTTTAGGTTTAGATTGTTTATGTGATGATTTCAATTTTTTAGGTTTATATTATTCTATTTCAATGCAAAGTACATTAAAACATAGAACACACATATAAGAAGCACTCAAAAGTAAAGTGAATTTTTCATGGCTTAAATTCATTTTGTTCATCTTCAAACTCCTCTTGGTTCTGGTAAGCATTGTAGTTGTCATGCTTATTATGGTTATTGTTGGAACCAAGTTGGTTTTACATTTAGTGTTTTTATGTTAACAAAAGTATTTTATGAGAACAATATATTTGACTTCAAAGAGTATGAAAGAAGATTCATATTTTTGAAGAAAATCTAAAATAAGATTTGATTCAAATTTATAATTGAAGAAAATCTAAAATAAGATTTGATTCAAATTTATAATTGAAGAAAATCTAAAATAAGATTTGATCAAGATTTAATTAAGATTTGAAGAAGATTTGCTTAAGATTTGAAGAAGATTTGATCAAGATTTGAAGAAGATTTAATCAAGATTTGAAGAAGATTTGACTAAGATATGAAGAAGATTTGATCAAAATTTGAAGAATATTTGTTGAAGATTTGATCAAGATTTATCTTCAACAAAATATGAACATGATCAATCTGAAGAATTTACAAACTCAATCTGAAAAAAAATACAAACATAATCAATCTGAAGAATTTACAAACTCAATCTAAAGAAGATACAATTCAGAATTGAATAAAGACTACATTGAAGCCGAAATTTTAACTATAAATAAATACTCAAGGCTGAAGAAGAAGAAGAACATCGAAAATCAGAAGAGAGTAGAAGAACTCAAGCTCAAATTCAAAATTCATCTTAGAGTTCAAAGAGAGAAACACTTGTTCGAAGGAGAAATATTTTTTGAGTGTTCTTTTCTTAGAGTGTGGGAGTTATTATTATTATCAGCTTTGTTAGAAGCAACTACTCAAGTTCCAATCTTTTGTATCCAACCCGATAGTGGTTCAGTTCCTTCTTCAATCTGGGGTTGTTAGGTTGTTAGGAGACGACTTGGCTTGTAGGGTCAAGGTGGTGTTGTTCCTAAAAAATCTGGGGTTGTCAGGCTGTTTGAGAAGACTGGCTTGGAGGGTCAGGTGTTTTGTAATTCAAGGTTTTTGAATTAGTGGATCAAAGCCTTCTGAATGAGGGGACTGGATGTAGCCAAGTTAATGGTGAACCAGGATAAATCTATGAGTCAAAATATTTATGCTTTCATTATTCACTGCCTCTGAATCTCATTGCTTCTTATCCAAGTAATTCATACCAACCTTCATCAAATCAGCAAACATTTTTCAACTTTGGCAAACACAATTCAACCTCATTCTTGTGTTTGCACCTTCAGTTATAATATTCATTGTTGTTACCATAGTTATTATCATTATTACCTCTTTCGTTGTCTCTGTTATTTGTGTTCATTCCCTAGATGAGTCACTATAGAAGGTTGGATTGTTGTTTTTCTAATAATTTACATCATAGAAATATTCTCATTCGTTACATCTCACCATTGTACTTGTTATTAGCAGCATCATAATTATTATTGTTGTTGTTATGGAATGATATTTCATTGACAGCATTGTTGTTGTTGTAGTACTTTTGATTGTTGTTCTATTTTTCAACCATGAAGTTGTATTCTTCATCTGTGAACTAATTTTGGTTATTCTCAAAAGTGTCCTTGCAATACTGTGTTATATGCATCATTTGTAGTACTTGTTTTTGTATTTGTTGGTGTAATACTTTGTTGTATTTTGGTGTAATTTGTAAGACATTTTTAAATTAGTTTTTAAGATTATGAATATGTTTAAATGATTTTGTGAAATGTTATTTACATCCATCTGTCAAATAAAATTATTAAGTTGGTCTCTATTTCTAATCATTTACTATTAATCGTGTTTTTATATTTAACAACTTATTAATAATTTAGTTCCTAAATAAAATGACATTAATCAATAGAGTTTGACATAAATGCTAGATGTGAGTATATTTGACAAGAAACAAATCAACAGAACGATACCTTTTTATAGTTGCATATTTCTAAATAAAATAACAACACTGCAAGGAAATTGACTTTTAGTGATCGATAGAGTTTGTCACTAATATTCAAAAACTGTAGGTAAACGTCAAGAATACTTTGAGTGACACCCGGATTCACTGTCAACTTTAAGGGGGCGTCTTGCTACATTTTGAAGACTGTCGCTACATGTTTTAAGGAATGTCACTACATGTTATTGATTTCTACCTACTACAATGATTATCACTAAAAACTAGATAAATATAAATAAAGAATTGATTTATTCCTACGGTATTGTCTGTCACTAATAACTAAATAAATATAAATAAATAATTGATTTATTCCTACGGTATTGTCTGTCACTAAAACTTATTATTATTTATTAAATTAAATTTTATTTTATCTCCCTACTAATTGTAATTTTAAATTATTAATATCAGTAAATTAATTTAAATTTCTAATTTATTTTTTATTAACTAATTCCATTGAAACATGCAATAAAATATAATTTAATTTTACTAATTCCATTGAAACATACAATAAAATATAATTTAATTTTACTAATTCCATTAAAACATACAATAAATAGTTATTTTGCTCTAAAAGATGCAATAAACTTTCATCAGAAGTCGGAATGAGTTTCTTAACATTTATTATGATACACTGCAAACTAATTTCATGAAGAACAGTCGTCATCTTCCTAAACAAAATATTTAGTAAATACTCCAAAAAGTTTTGGATATGGATATAAAAAGTAAATAATGGAATAGGGGATCCAAATCCAACCAAAACAGTAAGTAAATTGGCTTTATGCTGGACCTTAAATGACTCTCTTGAACTCTCTACTTTGCAATGTGTATTAGCGGTGCAAGGACAAGATCACTGTTGTTGTTGTTTCAACTACGGATCTAAAGAGATATCCCTGAAGTAGACAAATGACATTTCATTCCGGTGTTATTATGCTGCTGCTTCTTCCTCTTCCTACATGACTACTTCTCCCAGTGTTGTTTCTTCTAGATGAAGAATCACCATTCACATTGTTGTTGGTTACCACAAGAACTTTCTCTAGTAAGAAAAAGTGAACCAAAATTTGATACATTTATCAATACACAGACTACTTAGTTCAATTATCAAGAGGTAAATATGGAGATTAACGTGTTATTTGATCTTCATCCAGACAATTTCAAAGGGAACCATAGACAATCCATGGTTTTCAAATAAATTAATGCCTCTAGAGAATAAAATGCCAATGAAAGACCAGAAAAGTAAACTAGGAAAGATAAATACGACAACGAAAAAAGTTACAGGAGAAAATGTTTACCACAAACAATAACGATCATTAACATGGGAAGAAACTATAAATTGTGGCTTGCTTCCTAGGTTCCTGCAATAAAACTTCCCTGCGGGACAAGCTGAAGTTCTTGTACATTAATGAACAACAAACAACCTCCTAACAAGTTATTATAAAAATCCACCTCATGATTTTGACACAAAGATGCATCTGCATGTATATCTCTGTGTAAGTATGTTTACATGAAAAAGAAAACCGTGAATAAGATTAAAGAATAAATTCACAGTTAATTCCATTTTGTCAGAATTACTCTTTTCAATAACTCTTTGTAGACATTAAACTTCATTGATTCAACAAAAAAAGTTCAATTCGATGTATAATATGCTTTTTAAAATACAATTACAATTAAAATTAAAATATTGACTATAAGATTATATAGCCACATATATCCAATTTCTAAATAATTTTGGTCAAGATTATATGAAAATAAAATAATTTTGGTCAAGATTATCATCAAATTATTGTTAAAATTGATCATACAATACGATAGCATACATACCAGGTTCATCAGTGCCATCAGGGCAATCATAGAAATTTTCGTTAAGATAGTCAATAGAGAAGGATTTTGATCCATCCTTACATTTGATGAAGTGAGAGGTATAATATTTCTCATCTGAACCAAAAAAACCCAATTCATTAGAATAATCAAAATCACAAAAAAACAATAAAAAAGGTTAGTGAGTTGTGCAATTGAAAAGAGATACCTACCTAGAGGGTGGAAGTTCGGTTTCGGATAATAATAGTACCTGTGTTCTTCATCAACTGTCGATGCCTTCCCTACAGTGCAGATATAACTAACAAATCAAATCATGTAATAGGAATGCCTAGCTACCTACAAATAAAGATGTATACCAATGACAAGGTCTTTGAAGGGTTTAGTGTTATTTTGTCGAAATTTTCTATGCATCCATCCAAGCAACTGCAGCAAATTAAAGAAACAACTTAGAAGATATGCAGTCTAAGCAGCAAAGCATATCGATTGATCTATGGATCTTAATTACCTCATCCTTTTAAATTGACAATGTAATTGTTTTCTGATCACCTGACAAGCTAGCTATATAAAGAGAATGAACTCTATTAATTTCATAAGACCATCACATTCCACGAAGCAAGCTGATTATTATGTTAGTATAAAGAGATAAAACATAGAGATACTTACAAACCAAACCATTGTTTGATATAATATATTGTATTCTTCCATTTACCTTCTCATCTTGCAACTTCCTTCAAAGATAAAGTTTGAGCATCAGCCGTATGGATGGTGTGACAGATTTTCTCTTGTAGTAGTCTAGCCATAAGAGGACTTCACTTTCAAGACGATGCAACTTTCACTCCAACTTCTGAATATCATAAAAAAGCCATAACAACAATTATATTCACAGAGTCACAGGGTACATAAATATGTTAACCAAATTAGCTATGTTTTCACTATTTGTAAAAAAAGAAGCTATTTTTCCACTGAACACCATATCAATATTGTTGTTTCACTATTTATTGTGTTGTGAAAATCAGCAATCCTCATGCTTCTATTACTGTTATATATATTTGCCTTTAAAAAAAATATATATAATAATTCCAGTCTATAGAAACACATTGGTTCTGCTGTTTTGTATTTTCAAAGATTTGTATCATGTTAACAATCTAGTTTGGTGTAAGAATATTTGAAAAGAGGAAACAAGTAATGCAAGACCTGACATGCGGTTCCACAGTACCAAACGACATGAAAATGTGAGCACTTGCTAAGGTTAGTTGTTGTGAAACATCCATCACACCTTTTTTGGGATGACTTATTGTTATTTGGAACACAAACATAAGTCTCTTCACTAATAATCACTTCCCCTGCAATACAACCACAATTAACATTGTTTTTAGTTGTCTACATCAAATTCTCCAGCATTAGTATTTCAATTTCCATTCAACTACTACTATAATAATGAAACTAGTTTGAGAGAAAAACCTGGTTAAAAATCCCTAGTAGTAAAGAGAGAACGGCCCTTTCCTAAAACCGTAGAAACTGTTAAATTACGATCCTTCAGTGCTCTTTGCAAATGCTCCATTTCCGTCTTCACTCAGTTCAAAAAATCATGTTAGTTACATCACAACTTATTACTCTCACTGCTAATATAAATAAATAAAAGATAGCCAACTAAAAACATTTAAACCAAGTGAGTAATATGAAGTCAATGATAAATAAATAGTTCTAAAATACACAAATTCACCAAAGATGGGAGTTTACTTCCTCCTTGCAGTAACTTATACAGCTTTGCTTCATACAACAAGTGAGGGTAATATTTAAATTTGTGGCACATCAAATTCTATTTGATTTGTGCAAGAGGAAATTGCTAACAATTGTAGTAAAATTCAACCCTTCAAAAATAGAAAGAACCAATATTACTTAATAGTAATTGCCACCATAAACACCTTTTTTTCCTTTTAAACTGTCTTATCAAAATTTTCACCAATTGATGCAATGCACTATCGAGAATTTCTACCTAAAGGTGTTAAATTTGATACATCCGATCCAGAGATTATATTGCACTTGTTTGCAAAAGTTCGTGCAGAAAATTTAGAACCCCACCCTTTCATAGTGTGTGACTAAAAGCATATAATGTGCTGCAAGTCTAAGTTTGGCATAATGAATAATCGTACAAAAATATATAAATATATATATGAATAATAATGCCATGGTTGTGAGTGGTTCCTTCTTCAGAATCACTCTCATGACTAGCTTCAACTTTTTCACTCAACTATGAGTCTATTTCTAGATTTTATATTTATTCAATGTAGGACTCAGTATTTTTCTCAATTTGTGTAATGCTTGTACCTTGGTTTTTTAAGAGCCAGTTAAGGCTATAATAAAATCAATCTTTGCTTCTTAAAGAAAATACTATATCATTTAACTTTATTTCATTATATACCAGGAATCCAAACATATGAAACCATACAAATCAAAAGCAAGTTTAATTTAAAAATAGAAGAATATTATCTTTTCTCTAAATATGAAAATAAAAGAACTTCAAATCAGTTTTAAAATATAAAAAACTAAAATCAATCAAATCATTCAACCAATGCAAATTGCTAATAGAGGAAAAACAATTTTCACTTACTCGTGAATCCCTGAATCGTTGAATGATTTCTCAAAATTTTAACACTTTTTCATCTGTCACAGCAACCAAACAGGATCCAAAGACAAACAAAGTCTTATATCTATCATCAGATTTCACTGGTAGGAGAAAGAAAATGCACACCCAAAAGTTGAGTTGAGATAGATATGCTATTATTGAATCATGTAACTAACTCCTGCTACAATTCAATAGGATAACCAATACTAATACTATTTTCCAGTTACATTAATGCATTCAAATTTATTCATATATCGTTTTATTTTATTTGTGAATTTTTTATATTGCTACAAGTGTCTAATCTGCCAGTAGGATTGTTCCGTCCTCATTATCTTTGTTTCCTAACTTATTGATGCTTATTTGTGGAGTTTTTTGAACGAAACATTTCAAATCAATAACAGCCTGGTTGCTACTTTTTTTAAAAAACTTCAATCAAAAATTCAAATACATGATACATCTTCATGGAATTACTGATAAAAACAATCTGCTTTGCGACTTTGTAGCAAAAGGTATTTTACAAATTGAAAATTACATGATACTATTTTAACAAAATCCTTCAATCAAACCTGAGCATGAAAATGAGAAACTCCGTATCTGTTTTTTGCTCTATCACTATCTTTTCTCTGAATATAAAAATAGAAGAACTTAAAATCAGTTTTAAAATATAAAAAACTAAAATCAATCAAATCATTCAACCAATGCAAATTGCAAATAGAAGAAAAACAATTTCACTTACTCATGAACCCATGAATCGCTGAGTTTGAATCGTAAATCGAAAATTTTTGAATCGTCAAAACGAGGATTAGTGAAGAAATCGTTGAGTATGAATCGGAAATTGAAGGAATCAATTGAAGATGGAATCGAAAAAATGATGAAGAAATCAGATAAAGCTTCTTCAACAGAAAAACGAGAATTGAAATCGGGAAAAGCTTTAATAATTTCTGAGATGAAATAGGGAAAAAATTTTGGGAAGAGCTTTTGAATATGAAATAGGGAATTGAAATTGGGAAGACCTTTTGAGCAAATTTGAGAAGAAAATTTGAGAAGGAAATACAATGAGAAGAAATAGAATGGGAAAAAGAATTCTGAGATGGAAATGGGAAAGAAAGAGAATAAGTGAATATTTGAGTTTTCGTTTTAAGTTTACACAATGTATTGATATTAAATGATAATAGGTGACACTCTTTCTGTAGCTAAAAATAACTATTGTGACAAATAAGGAGATATCACTAAAAGTTGAGTGTCACAATAAATCTTTTTTCTTGGTAGTGTAACTATAATGTTTTCGTTTTGATACTCAAGATAAACTAATTTGTCCATCAGGTTGCTCTTTGCTCTTTTGGAGGACGTACACCAATATATCCTGCACTTTTTGAAGTGATTAGATTTGTTAATCTATATTTAATTTTGTTACTAATCCTTATTGATTTCAAGGCAATGAAGGAAAAATACCTGAGTCAATATCAAAAGCTTCTTTTTTAGAACTAGTTCAGCTTGATAATAACTATTTTGATAGTGATTAGTAGATAAAGAGTTGAAACAGAGAAGAGAGATTGTTGTTTCTTCATTTTGTTGCTTTGAATGTTGAAGTGTGAGATTAGTAGTGTCCTTTTATGAGGATGCTAATTTGTGTAAGGTTTAGTTTAGTTAGAGAAAAGTGGAAGTTACAACTTTATCATAGTAATAGCTGGTAAACAAATAAACAATATCTGTCAGGAAGATAGAAATGTGAAATAGGAAAGTGGCAGCATATTACACTACGCCAAAAGGACTATTTTAAAGCGCTTTTTTTAAGCCCTTTACAATATTTTTAAGCGTTATAGTATCTAATGCTGTTAAAAGATACAACAGCGCTATTGAAAATTAAAAATGCGCTGTAATATGTACATATATATTGTGTGCTTCTCTTTGACTAGATTTATAGCGGTTTTTCAAAAAAGCACTGTAATAGGTCCATATATTGCGCGTTTCTTATACTAGTTTTACAGTGTTTTTTTTAAAAAAGCGATGTAATAGATACATATATATAGCGCGCTTGTATTATCAACTAGTTTTACAACGCTTTTTTGAAAAAGCGTTGTAATAGGATTAGAAAAGCGTTGTAAAACATTTAAAAAGGCGTTGTAAAAGGATAAAAACATGTCTTTTATGGCATTTACAAAAAAACGCTGTCTTTAAGATAAGATTTCAATTTTTTTCAAATTCAGATTCTTATCAACATCAAATATTACATTCAGATTCTTATCAACATCAAATTCAGCAACAAATATCAATTTCATATTTCATATTCACAATATCAAAATTCATATTCTTATCAAAATTCACAATATCGATTTCATATTCACAGCAACAAATATCAACAATATCAATTACAAATTCACAATATCAATTACATATATATTCGCAACAACAAATTTCAAGTTCATGACAGTAACAAAAAATATAACAATATTAACAGTAGCAACATATTCACAATATCAATTACATATTCACAAAACAAATATCATGCCAGTCTAGTAGCAATTTCCAACAATTTCTTTATTTACCCTACTGTAACAAAAAAAAAACTAATTAGAATAATGATCAGTTCACACCAAAATATACAATAATAAATTACAATTTCTAGCAATGTGAAACTCACCTATTAACAAATTATATAACTTTCAGTTGAAGCATATACTGACACCAGTCTTCTTTTATTTCAATGAGATCACTTTCAGAGTATGTTGAATTGAAGTTGTCAAAATATTATGCGATATAATATTTGAACATAAATAAGTTAGAATCAAATATATATATATATATATATAGTTTATATATGAAAATCAAAATATAATGAAAATAACGTATTGTTTTTGGAATTATATTTTGATTCATATCAACAATCTCCTTCATGAATCGCAATATATAGTATCTGCGGTCTATGTTGTTAGTTTGACGCGGACACTATAAAATAAAACATGTACGCCAATAAATATTTATGCATTGATTGTAAATGAATATTTAAAGGCATATAATTAAGTTCTATAACAAAAATTTCAAACATTTATTGGAAGCCATGTGATGTTGTTTGCCTTATGCTTCGACACTATAGCACCCCTTTGAGCGCAGAAAATTTGAAAAGCACTATCAAATAAATGTGATTATTATTCAATTACCAAACACATTATTTATACATGTAAGAAATAAATTAATATTACTTACGTGTCGAAGATATTCTTTATATCCGAGTGATTGTTATAATAACCGTGCAATATATCTAAATAATATATAATTTCAGAGGTGGCATTGGTAGCAAACAACACCCAATGTTGCCTACAACAACAAAAATTTGGTTGGAAAATTTGTTTACACAACTCATAAAGTATCATAAATTGAAAAAGATATAGATAAAGTATATAATTACCTTGAATTATATGGTGCCAGAAACAGCTTATCCTTCTCTTTATTTTCTAAAAGTATATCAACAACATACTTTTTTACGTTAGTTGGATTGAGCTTAGACATAGATAGTTTATGGGGAGATAAGAATGAAAATCTACTTGTCAATTTCCGCATGCACACCAACTTTTCATACAAAAACCTTCAATGAAAATATAAAATTAGATTAATTGTCAATAAATGTGGCAGTAATGCAATTAAAAAGTAATTTTTATCTTAAATAAAGTATTTATATTACCTAATGTATATGCTGATGACAGTAGCACTCAGCTCATTATGATTGAGAAGTTCATATATGTGCTCTTTACCAAGTAATTCTTCATACTCATCTCTGAAAATACCTTTATACATGCTTATGATATGTGTATCATTACTCTCCATATTCATTTTTTTTGTTATGTCAAGACACGACCCAAATCGAGAAAGGCGTGGATGACTTATTTTAGGAGCAGCAACTGATTTTCCACGATCCAGTTTTTGAATTTTGGAAGATTTATTTTTACCACGGACCTGCATCTGCGGTGCGGCGAGCTTATTTTTTGGTTGAATCTGAAAAAAATGAGGTTGATAGTTTGTTAGTTATTATAGTAAGCTAATCATTTCGCATACAATTGATGTATATGTCAAACCTTTCTGGTGAAGTGACAGACTCATTGCGAGGAATCTTCTTATCATTCCCTTTAGCAAGAATCTAAATAAATGTGAAATTAAAAGCGGAAAAATCAGCAATTAAACATAATCAATCATAATCATACAACTAAACATACATAGCAATTAAAACGTACCTCGTCTATGCCAACAAGATATTTTAGCCAAGCCACGTAACTACCTATTACCTATTGCTTCTCCCAAAAACTTCATATCTCCGTCGTTGTCGGGGATAGGCAACGGTGCAAGTGGTTCTAAAGTTATCATAGGTGACACTTTAACATGGCCGGCAGGGGTGGGATTATTGTGTAATACTTCTCCCAAGGTATTGTACAATGTTCCTTTTCCAACCATGCGATGAGTAGGGGAAGACAAGTATAGCACGCAAGATGAGAAACCCTAAATCAATGGTTAATACATAAGTATGTGAAACAATTAGGTTGAATGAATTTCTTATTTCGTTAAGTAATTAATTACCTTTAGGAGACTTTTATGACCAATGTTGCAACTTCCATTTTCACTATCTAATTGTATTTCATGTTGACCCTCTGGAAGTTTCTTTTCCTTATCATTTTTAACCAAATATCCAACTTGCTCCGTTAGGGTTTTTAGCACGTCTAATACTTGCTCATTCGATGGATTTGTGCGCTTCTCGTGTGAAAAATAACTTTTGGGAGTCACGCCAAATCCCTTACCCGTCACACAGCCAAAATATTCAGGAACATTGAATACCTTGCCAAGTATGTCCCTGCAACTAACTTGTTTATTCTCCTCTTGATTTTCAGAACATTGTTCTAAATTTTCCTAAAATACATGTAGTATTAAAAAGATAAGTTAAATATCATTTTTAAAAGACAATATTAAAAAATATTAAAGTGATAGTATACTTACACATTGTTGGATAACTTGTTGAACATTTTCATTATCCACTATTCCATCTTTATTCACGTGAGCCTCCTTCCACAAGATATGACGACCCAATGGTTGATTGGATTTCGTCTCGTGAAGCTATTCATTAAGACATAAACAAAATATTAGTTAGAAACTATAGTTTATAATCTACCACAATGTATAAAAGTGATGTTTACTTACAATTTTTTGCTCTAACCATGCATACCCCATACGCGATTTTTTGTATGGATGCATTAGATTTTTTGTTCTCTCCCGATTTGTTGTACTTATACTCTATATATAAATAAAAAAAATAACATTTTTGTAAAAAAATACGATATGAATATGAATAAAACACACATGCTAATAAATTAATATTACCACAAATGTGGGGTCTGCACGTTTAGCTACAAAAGCGCTCCACTCTTCATTTGATATGTAGTGTCTGTATATTTTTGGAGTTTCAACATTCAAATTTTCATCACGGTCTCTTAAGTAGAAATTTGACAAATGAGATCTAAATCCTCTGTGTATTTTTCCAGCAACTCTAAGCACATAATTTTTTCGCACATCTTCAACGTTAAAAGCTGACTGCAAACCAAATAAAGAAAGAGTTTGAATAAAAGTATTTCAATGGAAAAAATTATAAGTAACAAAAAAGTGGAGTAAAAAAGTTACTTGTATATCACTCCACAATATATCTTTAGCATCCTTCAAAGCTTTATCTCTCCAATAATCAATTGTTATTGGGATATTTTGACGAACAACAGCACCAATGTAACTTACCATCATTGAACTTTTGGGCTCAATTGGCTGACCACTTTGATTCCATCTCACCTAATAAACTCATAGAGTAAGTGCTTGCTTTCAAAAAAGGAAGAAAAAAAAAAGAAATTCTAAACAAAAGTATAGTATACCTCAAATTTAATTCCATTACCTCTTGCTTTGATGACTTTTTGCATAATAGTTGTCCCACGTTTAACTTCGTTTTCATAACTTTTAGTATTGACAACTTCGGTATTGACAACTTCAGTATTGACAACTTCATCATTTTGACGAGCTAAATCATTATTGGAATCCATTTATCTACACATTTAACACAGTATAAGTTCAACATGCAGTTTAGTGACAACAACAAATTGAATAAATACAACATGGACTACAAGTTTAGTGACAACAAGATATTAATAACAATATTTGTAGTTTATGGTTATGACTTCGCAAAAATACAAGTAGAAATGACTTGTGTAGCGAGAAGAGGGCGCGCAGTAGGGTTCCACAAAGAGCGCTTTAAAAAATTGAATAAAAAGCGCCTTAAAATCCTTTAATGGTTCGAATGGATAATAGTGAAGATGGAGAATAATGAAAGCATAGAGTACGTAATGAAGATCGACAGTAGGGTTCGCACTAGGGAGAAGAGGGTTAATAGGGTTCGTATGGAGAGTAATGAAGATGGAGAGTACGTAATGAAGAGGAAAATGAATAGGTTTCACATTGTCAAGTCCGTAGGGAGAATACGTAATGAAGAAGAAAATGAAGAGGTTTCTTATTATCAGTTTACATAATACTTTAAAAAAACTCTTTTACAGCGCTTGTCCAAAAAGCGCTTTAAAAGATCTAACCTATTACAGCGCTTCCACAAAAAGTGCTTCAAAAGACTATATAAAAAACGCCTTAAATATTGTTTTACAACGCTTATAGATACACTATATAAAAGGCATTATATGAGCATTTTACAGCGCTTATAGAAGAAGCGTTGTAAACTATTTGTAATTTATTTTTTAAAGCGATGTAAATGTTTTGAAATTTAATTTTTAAAAGCCTTTTATAGCGCTTATGGAAAAAAGCGCTGTAAAATACCCATATTTGGATTTTTCTTCCAAATAATTATTTAAATACCTGTATATCAATGATAAATTACATGAGTGTTTAGTCCTCAAACGAGATGCTAAATTTGCATGCACTTTGTTGGAGTATCTGTGAGAACTATGTGTGTTTGCAATTTTCTGCACTATTTCGTGAGCAATTAATTCAAAGTAATATAAAATGTGCCTTATTTCAATAGAATTTCAAATGTACCAAATTAATCAGACTTTTATTTCTCTAATAGAAAAAGATATCAGAGAACTTGTCTCAAGATCAAGAACGTGTTGCCACTAAAGGTGTTCCATCAAAGATTATGCCAAGTGTGTGGTTTAGGTGTTGGTGTTTGCCCCATGGGTGTGTTTTAAAACGCGCAAACATTTCACTCAATTTGGCAATGTTGGTAGCTCCAGCGGAAAAATATGTTAACGACTTACAACAGGAAGTTCATATTTTGAAAGCAAAGCTAAATGGATATGAAGAGACTAAGGAGCAATTTTCACAAACACAAAATCAACTTAAAGTTCTCCTTAAATTTATGCAAAGCAAATTTGGTGATGAGTTATCTACTTTCAACCAAGGTGTCCCTCCATCTTAGTAATATAATTTATTATAATATATACAAACTGGTGTTAATAAGAGTTTTTGCACTTAATTAGATCTATACTTTAGGTCACTAGCAAATATCATGTTCTATTTTTTACATAGTGATTAATATTATTAAAATGGTATTCATTCATTAGTATTAATTAGTAAGCATTTGCTTACATTATGCTTTCACTTGGCAGGTTCTAATTCTCATAATTAATGAGTGAAGTTCACCTTGATTTTTAGACTAGAAATGAAATGATTGTGTTTTTTATTTGTCTGACTGCAAATGGAAGGAGTATGTTGCTATTTGGACTGCAAATGGAAGGAATGTGATGTTTAGAGATTGTTTTGCTGTTGCTCTAGACTATTTTGATGTCGTCAACAATTTTTGTATGTTTCATTAGTTTTATGTATAAGATTTTAGAATGTTTTACTGCTAGTTTAAGTTTTGTTGGTATAAACTACCTGATGCTTTTATATTAATGATGCTTTTGGAATGTTAATTAGTTATTATTGCTATATTTGTTAATATAGTCTTCATGATATATTGCAACTATATAATTAATTTTGTTTATGACGCATTTTATGTTTTTTACTTTGGTTAGTTTATTGCAAAATGTTTGGTTTGACACTATAGATTCAGATTGTTTGTGTATGCAATGTTAGAAAGGTATGACGAAAATAGGGAAAAACCTGCAACTGATATAAAAAAAAAATTAGCCACAGTTGGTATGTGGCAAAAGTAAAAACAAAAAATTTGTTCCATTTTATCATTTAACACGATATTATATGTGCCTAACTATAAAATAACTGTGACTGAATATATGTTACAATGAGTCTTTTAGATGTGGCTAATCTGAATTTTAACAGTGGCTAATCTGAATTTTAACAGTGGCTAACAAATTGTGAAGCTCACCACAGACAAAGTTAGCGTAGCTAACTTTATTTGCCATAGTCAATTGACAATTTAGCCAAAGTTGTGAAGGTGACTAAATAACGTTTTTTTGTAGTGTATCTTTTAAATTGGAGACGAGTGCGGCGATTGAGGTGTCATTTGAACCCACCCTATTAGTAAAAAGAGTATTTTTACATTTGTTTATACATATATATACTTATTTTATTTATTTTTTATTTAATTGTATATTATAGATTTTATTCTTTTCTAATTAAAAGTATAATTTTAATATAATTTATATCATTGCGTAAGGATAATCATTTTATTATATTAAATATTATAAATATGATTTTTAATATATATATATATATATATATATATATATATATGTGTGTGTGTGTGTGTGTGTGTGTGGGGGGGGGG